>JAABNX020000008.1:24728245-24740289 GCA_015163995.2 Mormyrus lacerda | reverse complement strand
TTATTATTATTATTATTATTATTATTATTATTATTATTATTGTCCTTTAAATTATGCTCTATTGGCTCATGAAGCCGAATCCATCCCTTGAACTTAGGGCTACCATGAGGGTGTGATGGTTCACTTGATGTATAATGTCCTCCTAAGGTATATGAGCAGCGCCAAGGAGGACGACACTCCAGACCTCCTGTATCCTGATATTACCCGGGATTTTGTTGGTGTAGTTTTCCATCCCGACCTCTTACCACTGGCATCGTCGTGGTTTTCATGCCCCACATCTTCTCAACTTCTGTTTCTAGATCTTTGTATTAGGAGAGTTTTTCTATAGTTTTCGGAGAGGTGTTTCCCTCAGTGTGGACGGTCATCTCGATGAGCAGACCAGTTCTCTCCTTCTTATCCTTCACTACTATATCAGGTCTGATAGTCTTGATTTCTTTATCAGTTTGTATTGGTATATCCCACAATGTAGTAGCCTCATCTTTTTCAGTTATCGCTTGACAGCTCATTATATTTGTCTTTGACTAGGATGTCATAATATGTTGCCCAATGGAAGTACGTTGCTGTCTTGATGTGTCTTTGTATATATTCCATTCAGCCGGTTCTGAGCAGCCAGATGCTAGATGGTCTATTGTTTCTTCTTGTTTGTTGCATATCCTAGACATCGGGTCGGTGCGTCTTTCAAGATCTTATTTCGATCATGATGCACAGCAATGATGAGCCCTTCGGTTTCCGACTTGGTCTTGCTTTTTAGCCACCGGTTTCTTTGGGCTTGGTCTACATCTGTGTCATTGATTTGTTTTGGGTTACTATCCATGTAAAGGCTTTTCCTTCTTCTTCTTATAAGAAAATAAAGATGTGCCCTTATATTGCTCTATACAGCCTTTGCAGGTAAGCTTAACAGAAATCTATACAGAAAATGTGGTGATGTCATAAAATGAAGCCTGCGTTTGGTAAAATACGTGAAACGCGAGCCTATCCCTTGTTGACCGACAACTGAACTGCTGCTGACGAGCCAATAATGGGGTGGCCTTTGCATGTCCGGTGTTCTCCATTTGGCCAGTGTAAGCCGTGCCCCTCTTGCCTTGTCCCTCGTGTGTGATAGTGCTCATTTCTGTCACATTGCTCACATGTCCTCTGAAAGATGGCTGCATCTGGTCACACACCTGTCCATCAACAGGGTGTGGCACTCCCCATTGGCGATGCTCTCCTGCCCTGTTTCCTAACCCTAACCACTTGGTGTCTGACAGCACCTACTGACCAGCCCTCTGCTCCCCACAGTTCCTGGGAATGCTGCTGTCCATTTGCTTGTGCCAGAGCATCCAGCAAGTGGACTACACCAAAGTCCCGGCATACTGAAGACCCCCGCACAGCGCTGACACCCACCAGTCATTTTGTGTGTGTGTGTGTGTGTGAGTGTGTGTTTGTGCGTGTTTGGACAGTGACGCAGAGATCATCAGTGTCTGCATAGGATATTGCGTAGAGAACACGGAGCACACACACGCACACACACATGCACAGTCCTCTACCATGATACTGATGCTGGAGAGATATGTAACCTCATTACTGTAGCTCAGATGATGCTAAGTCTTTCATTTCAGTTTCATGTACTGAGGATGGGGCTGTATTTGTAGGAAGGTCTTTGTGGAGCAGTTTTATATCCCGGAGTCCTGCACCTCAGGCTGAATAACCATCAACCAGGAAAGAAAAGATAAAAGTGATCTTTAGCCAGGGCCAACAATGCATATTTCAGTATGATGTTATGATTTTTATTAATGTCAAGGTAGTGTTTTGGTGATATATTTTGTTGAATTTCAAAACCAAGACATAATACTACTAAAAATATTCAATGTTTTGATTTATATTAATGTCGAAGTAGCGTTTCATTACGATGATGTTTTTAGTTGAGAATGGAGATGTTTTATATTGTAGAGTAGTACTATTAGTACAATAGTAGTATATTGTAGTACTAAGTGCTGAGAGCACTTCAGTACATTTTTCAAAGGTGTTGATCAGTGACGTGGAGACCAGAAAAAAGCCAGGCCCTATGGGGGGGGGCTGGACACGTTGTTATCTGGCGTTATATGGGCTCCTCTCAGGTTCTGCAGAGCCCACGTGCAGTGCAGTGCCATTCGTGCAGTGCAGTGTTACCATGCCAACTGGTGTAAACTCCTCCTGTTCCCTTCGCATTTGAGTTTGGCTTGGCTGGTCTTTAAAAGAATTAGCTTATAAAAAAAATTCTGCGTAGTTTTAGCAACAAAAAAACATTCTAATTGTGTGTTATTTTGGTGGGTGCATGTTTTTCTATTGTAAAACTCTCATTCATGGACTCTTGTCTTAAAGTTATTTACTGAATGCCACTGATTTAAACACGTTTCTCCTTTTCTGGTACGTGACGGCATATTTGTGACAGTAATACCATATCAGTTGGACTACTTAATATGGCTTTTATAATTAATGTTAAATTAGTTACTCAAAAATGATATGGTCAGTGTAAACAGCAGTTTTATACAATAAAAAGCTTTTGATTTAATCTCTTTGTGTTCAAAGTGTTGTAGAGCAGTGTTTTAGAATATACATTCCGTAGTCAAGTTTACCAGGATACAAAAAAATGGTAGTCTTGGAAAGACAACATTTCAGAACATGTCGGGAAAACTTGATATAAGTTGTTTTTTTTTGTAGTTCTACATATGTCCAGCTGACGGCAGTATATACACACGCAGCAAATATTACCACGAAAACGGTTATGATGAACTGAATAGCAATAGAATAGACTGTGTTTACGACTATTCCTGCCCTTTTATTCTGCTTGTTTCAGCTATAACATAAAAAATGTTAGGTCAGAAGAATTATATAAAAAAACACAACATTATAATGCCTTTTTATCTAGTTTGTATTGTATGTTTGTTTCTGTTATGTAAATGGAAGCCTTTTGCTATTACCCAACTCACTTTATGATCCTCACTTTATTGGCAGACAAAGGTTCTGTCTTCTGTACAATAAGGGGGAGTTACTAACGCATTCCAAATCCCTGCCAGTTGCTGTACATGGAATGATACTGTCAGGAATCCCTTTGCTGGCTCCCCTAAGGGCAGAGAATATATTGCATTCTGTCTTATCTCCTGGAGCTGCACGGCTTTTCACTGACATGTGTGTGATAGTGGAAAACGTATACTGTTATGTTTTACCCACAAAAAAGGACCATCTGTGATCTTGAGGTTGAAGACAGGAGTACTCACTGGGAACTCAAACTGAGCTTAACCCTTGCATGTATTAATTACGAGAACTTGAATCAGGTTTTTTTCCCCCTAGTTCTTTTAAACATTATTTAGGGATGGAAAAAGTACCTTGCATTTGATTTTTTTAAACATCTAATTATGAAAAAGTCATTCATATGTCCACTCTGGAGGACAGGGTGCCTTTCTCCACTCCAGATGTGCTCCTGTTCATTCTGCATGTGCCTGTGCACATGACACTTTGTTCTATTCGTTTAGTTGTTTAGAACATGTCGAGAATATTCATACAGGATGACTTTCCTTGATTTTTTTTTCTTGTAGTTCTGCATATGTCCAGCTGAGGACAGTGTATGCATGCACTGCAAATATTACCACATAAAGGGTCATTATAACTATGCCTGCCTTTTTTCTCCTTGTTTCTGCAATAGCATGAGAAATGTTGGGTCAGAAGAATGAGATAAAAATGCACAACATCATGATGCCTTTTTTTTTTAGTTAGGAATGGTATCTAAAAAAAAAAAAAACAAATTTCAAGGAAGACATTCTGTATGAAGTATTCCCAACGTTCTAAACAAAGTCACATCTCTGTGACACTTTGAGACAATGTAATGTGAAAATGCCCTATACAAATTAAATTGAATCGAAACTGAACTGAACGTGTCCTGTTACTGGAATATCTGGAGGAGCAGAATGGTATGGAAGACCTTCTGTCAAAAACTTCTAACTTTCAGTTCTGGCACGGGGCAGGTTGAGAAGAAGGACGATCCACTGGCAGCTCAGGGAACACGGGGGTTTATAGACAGAACTGAAAACGCAAGGAACACTACAAGACGAAACGGACCACGAGGGGTCAATAAGTAAACAGGAAAAAACAAAGACTAACTACAAAATCTCAGGGCAACAAGAAGCAGGCAGGCAGGCAGGCAGGCAAGGAACAAAACACAAAAATTGAACAACACAGGGAAACTTCTAACATTCTCAAACAACTACTGAAAAGCACATGAAATACAATGACCCACTGGGGAAATGAGCTACGGCAGGAACCTAAATACTGAAGGAGAACAAGAATAACTCAAGACAGGTGAGAACAATTAACATGGGCTGGTAAAACAGGCAACAGGTGAAACTAATAAAACTACATCATGAACTCAAACTAGGAAACAGAATCGAACACTAGGGGAATAACAGACAGGTAAAACAGGCACAAACCAAAACCGAATACAAGTTACAAATCACAGGAACTAGAAAACTGAAACAAATTAAATACTAAGGACCAATAACTACAAAAATACAAAAACAGAGGAGGCAGGATTTCAATACACAGCTGAGGGGTTTACAAGTAGCCACACGCTCAGCTCATTGAGCCATGCATCCTTCTTGGGAGCAGGAAAAGTACACTGAAGACTTTGACAATGGGGGAGGACAGGATGGCCAGCGACATCTGCTGGTCAAACAGGGAAGAGACATGACAGACTCGGACAGATCGGTGCTGACCCTGACACCTCCTTCTGGCTACCTGCCTTACCAATGGGGGCTGGAAGACACCTGTAATTGTATTTTATTGAATGCCAAAAACACAATACAAGCAATACTCCGATGCAGTGTTCCTACTATAGGAAGCTGCATCCAGGATGTTCGCGAAGACACTGTCAGCTCAGCTTCTTTGTTGCAATTAATGGGAACAATGGCTTTCTGTTTTTCCCATGATAAAAGCCCACACCCAACCTCTCTGAGCCACCAGAATATTGTTTTAGTACAAATCTCGCTCTCAAAACACTTTAGATGCCAAGCGATGACCTCTTGGCCATTTTTAATATAATATCAGAAGAAACACTCATTGTCTCGTCTCTGTGGTCAATTTCGTTTTTTTTTTTTGCTCTGACTTTATATGCTTCCGTTGTTTACAGAATTATATCAGCTCAAGACATGTTATTTCGATAGGCTAGATATGACAAATAAAGATGGTAGAAAACACACCAATTGCCAGAATTTATGATAATGAAGCTGGAGGAAGGATGATGGAGGACAGAAACAAAGGGCGCCTTAAACCAACAAGTAAAAAAAAAAAGTTGCCTCTAATTTCACTCCTTTTCCTGCTCTCCATAATTCAAACTGTGTCTTATTATATGGGGAAAGAGAAACTTCCAGTCTCGATTTCCACTCGCAATTCCACCTGAACTTGGGAAAGCTGAACACAAAACGAAACAAGAGTTTAGCAACACAACACTCATTTCTGAGTTGAAATCTGCACCATTCACAGCCCGACTCGCTTATTTCAGTGTGCATCTGTACCATGTCCTATTGATGTCACTGTGTCCTCACACTAAAGCTGGATGGATGATGTTCTGTGCAGCTTTTTGTTTAGTTCTCTGGAGAAGGCCACTGCTCACCAGCTCTGCTGTAAGTCACTGTACACCAGGGGTGCCCAACCTTTTTTAACTCAAGACTTTTTTAACTCTACTTTTCAAGTGGCCAGTGTGCTGAGATCTACCAGTTGCTAACTGACTTTCCAGTTCTTGCACTTTCTGGCTGCGTTTGGCTGTTTTTGCAGGGAATTTGGTCTCATAGATTTTGCGTATCGTTTTGAAACGCCGCTCCAAATCGCTCTTCTTCAGTAAAACCGCACTCACATTGCATATAAGACACACGGACTTTGAGTTAACAAAAAAATAATCCTCTTCGCACTCTGAATGAAAATGATATGTTTTTCATTTTTCGGCTTCTGACATGTTTGCATGCTAAATGTTTACAGTACACGATTAGTTGCACACTGAAAAATGGGCGCATGCGTTTTGGGCACAGCTGCTGTAAGCCTACTTGGGTGCAGGCAGTGCAATTAAGAAAATTCTGTATTTATCTTCTGGCAGGTAATACCTTCCATGCATGTCTGTACATATCTAAAGGTTAGGTGCATGTTTTAAAAAGAACCAACATTTGCAAACAATAATTTCAGTGGCCTGGGGAGACCGCCCCCCCTCCCCCCATTCAACAGAATGTACCAAGGAGATTTTTTTCAAGGCGCTGCGAACTCTCTGCTACACCATTGCTGCAACCTTATAAGGCTGGGGTTAGGGTTCAATGCATGTCCCTAGCTCTCTGTGTGGAGATTGTATTGCTTTCCTCTGAGTGCTCTAGTGTCTTCCTGCTATCCAAAGACATGCAGTATATGTTAATCGATGTCTGTGAACTGGCTGTAGCGTCTGCATGCGTCCGTTCACACATTATCCCCTGCTTTGTACAACATTTGCATGAAGTGGTTATGGAAGATGAATTGACGGATAAGTGTAACATTTATTTGATCCTGCAGATTGATAGCTAGCTGTAAGAAGTATGCGGCAGAGCTAAATAAATGCAGCAACTTTCTTTGGGTCACTGCAAGCAGGCTTGCAGTGGCTCACTGGTGGTGACGGCAAAGCCGGTTCAGCAGCCGGGCTGCACTGCCACTTAAGTGGCGCAGAGGTTTTAAAATCAAGCCAGGAACAATGCAGGACAATTTAATTTGGCTTTTTGTCATTGGGCTAAACAGCGGCGTAAACCGAATTATTCTATTGTCACGTTTATACGAGCGAAAGGAAGATAGAAGACGTCAGACTGAAATAGAGTTTTTCCTCTGCTGTGGCACTTGCCGTGGATTCTGGGGGCAGGTGCTAACCATGTACCTAATTGTGTTGCTGGCTGATTAGTTTACAGCCAGAGTAACAGTTCAATATTGTGGCCTATCGTCCTGCACAGAAGGCCTCTGTCTGCCTGTGCTTCCTTGTCTCATCCATGTGGCAACCTCTCACATCCAATTACTGTCATTTTTACTGCGGCCCTTCCTTGACTCAATGCAGAAGCACTAATGCGTTTATCCCCCGGATAGCCGGGACCAGGGGCCAGATCAGCTGTGACTTACATCTGTGGCGTCCGGCGAAATGCTACGACTTCGCAGAAAGCACCACTATAACGCTATCGTAGTGGCTGTATTTAGCCGGCACTCCTGGCACAGGTTTACGGGTTGGATGCTGCCAGGAAGTACGGGAGAGCGATGTACGGCGTGACTGGTAAGGCACAGAGTCAGCATTCAGACGGAGTGACCCCTGCGACCCCTTTGGGTCAGCGAGTGGCTGCTTGTTGGGCATGCCCCTCCTAATCCAATTTTCCACAACAGTGAGTGATAATGCCGAGAGGGCAGGAAATGATTTCATGCTTGCCTGTGTGGTCTCTTTATAAGAAGCAGTGCTGGATGGATTGTACACTTTGTAAGACACAGCGGGACACTGAGTACAACACAGTTTAAGGGAACATGCTCAATTCCCAACATTTTTGGGAGAGAATGTATGGCCAGAGTTTGGGTGGTAGAATAAGCTGATTATGGGGTTAATGAAAGTGGCAAAAGGTCCTGTGCTGTACGAAATGAGTAGGATTTACAGCACTTAGAAAAAGGTTTCATTACAATTGGCCTTTGGTGGTTTTTTAAGTGAATTTAACTTAACACAATAAAAGTAATATGTCCTCGGTTAAAAGAGTCAAATAATACACTATACAATTCACTCTATATTGCTTCATGTAACATTAAAATAATAAAATAATTCAAACAAAGACAACTCAGTTTTCTTAAGCATTTTTATTAAGGTTATGTATTTCACTTAAGAATCTTTTGTTATGCTGATTATTCATTTTAAAAAATGTTGAATTTTGGTAATATTTTGTGTCTCCATGATGCACTGGTTTGTTTCTTGTAACATTCACTAAAACCCCGGAATCACCTTTTTCGGTGAACGTTTTATTGCCTCGTGCACCTTTATATTGATCCTGTGGCTTTGCTATGGTTTTCTTTCCATTTGCTGGAAGTGGTAATTCTGCCAACAACAACACTATTAAATGTTTGCTTTTTCTAGTACTTTTGTACCTCTCCTGTCTCTACTTGGGCTCCTGGAAACACTGTGAAGAATAGCTTTCTAAACTTCATAAAGTGAAATGAGGCCCAGTTACAAAGTACAGTGATACCGAAATATACCCTGTAGATATAACTAAAACGGCAGTCGTTCAATTTAACACAATCAGAAGAAATAGAAAATTCGACCCGAACCCCCGCTGACCTGTTTGCATATTGGAGATGGTTGCAGATAAAATCTCAGAAAAAGGAAAGAAAAAAATGGAATGTCGTGTGAACCATATCCTGCAGTCGTTTCCATGGGGCCGATGTTTCGAAATACCTCAGGTTGTTTTGAAATGAAAACACAGATTGATAGCTGAGATTTACTGTCCTAGAAAAGGTATCATTTAAGCTCATATTCAAAAAATGAGCTGAGTTTTTCCTCAAATTCGGTCCTAGAGATTCAAAATCTTAGCCTTTATTCAAGCTGAGTTCTTCTTGATTGAGCTCTTAATTTAGTTACTATGGTGATGTGGCATGCTTGTAGCATGCAATGGTAAAAGAATATAAACAACTGATATATACCCATGAGCCAAAGCATTATGACCAACTGCCTAAAATACTGTTTCTTGTGCTGCCAGAACAGCTGTGACTGAGGTTGCCATCCATCCCTTATAATATGGGAAGCTTCCATATTTGAACATACGTGATGATCATGGCAACCCTAGCTGTGATCCCCCCCAAAGGCAAGGGCTCTATAAGGTGCAGATCACTTAACATTTAACTATAAGATGTGAGGGAGAGCCAACATGGATTGGACTTCTTGTTCCAACACATCCCACTGATGCTTGGTGGATTATCAGACCATTCCCAAACAGTATGTGCAGTGTGGCAGGGTACATTATCCTGCTGAAAGAGGCTACTGCTTTCAGGGAATAGCATTGCCATGAAGAAGTGTACCTTGTCTAGAACGATGTCACAGGACATGTCATGCATCAAATCAAAACTCAAGGCCGAAGACTACTTTTTTGTCAACACATCCATGTATGTGTACACAGTACATTGGAATACTGTTTTCCTTGGGCCTCAAGGGAAATTAAGGTCGACATGAATGTGCTCACTCAAGATTTCCCAGCAGTATATTGCCCAGAGAATCACATTCCTTTCTGGCTTGTCTTCTTTCCACACTGCATCCTGGGGGTTCCTCTTCCCCGGGTAAATGACATACACACCCACCCGTCTACATAATGTAAAAGGTAACAGGACACATCGGACTGGACGACCTACTTCCACTCACTCGATGTCCAGTTCCAGTGTGAGTCTGCCTGTTATACCCGCTTTCATCGGTGGGCATGGGTTAGAATGGACATTCTGGACCGGTCTGTGGCTTTGGCTGTCCAACACCCCATCGTGGATCTTGGTTTTTTCCTCCTTGGACCACCCTCAGTACGTTCTCACCACGGCTGACCATGAGCTCCCCACAAACCTTGCTGTTTCAAATATACTCTCACCTAGTTGCGTGGCCATAGTGATTTATCCATTAGCATTTAGCCTTTAGCCATCAAAGTCAGTCACGTCTTTACTCCTGCCCTTTTCTTCTAACTCAGCATGTTGACTACGAATATCAAATGTTAGCTTACGGTTTACTATATCCTAGACCTTGACCTGTGCCGCATACAATAGTCAACCATATTCACTTCATGTGGTTTTTTTTTTGCCATTTTACTTCATATAAATAACAGTATGGATGTTTAAAACAAACACATCAAGTAAATATGTCAGAAGGATGGTTATGATGATGCTGCTCTGCTCTCTGGGGAGACAGATTGTCCCCGGAACAGGCTAGAATTTCGGGTGGCTGCTGGCAGCAGGTGCTGAACCTCAGCAGATCCTACAGACATTCAACACACACAAAAGTGTTACTGAGGTAGCTAATCTTCCAGCAGCAGCTGTGCCCTGCACAGGAGACTGACCTTTGGCCTGCTACCTCCAGAAGAAGCGCTTCCCACAAGTGCTGTTTACTCTGTCCTCCCAGTCATCGTGCCTAAATCTCAAATTGCATAATGAGCGACAGTTATGTGCCATTATTTCCATTTGTCATATTGATTAAATATGCTTTTAAATTTCTAAAATTAATCAATTTACTTCTAAAAGTTTATATTCCATATTTACATCCACTTGCTTAGCTGACTAAAAGCACTGAACATTTCTTAAAGTACGCAAATGCAGCCCCCCCCTTAAATGTCAACAATTATGGTACAAATCACTCTGCTTTTTGCTGTCATTTTTAATTTGCTGCAGTAACCTATTTAAAAATGCAGTCCACGTTAAATCAGAGGGGGGCCCTACATGCAAAGAGGCTGCAGAGGTAGAGGGTTAAGCACAGTGCCTTGGAGAGGAGTGGCTGCATAAGCAGCTTAGAGAAAGGGTGTCAGACAGCGCTTGCTGACATCATAGCTGCCAGGAGCTGATTGGCTGAGCAACGACATCTGCGCATGCTCAGCTAATCACGGTGCCGGAGGACTTATCTAAGCTGGGGATAGGTCATGTCTTCCTTCCCCTTCTTTTGCCTCCCTAACCTGGCCGGCATGTGATGTGCCCCAACAGAAACTCTACCTACACACCCCAACAGGGAATACCCCTTGAATCAGCAATTACTGGGATGTGGTCAACTCCTTACATGTTAACATTATTTATTGCTATTAATTGCAATGGTAATTGTTATTACTACACGGATGCGAATCACTACACAGATCAGTCATCCATCCAATGACCACCACCTACCCTTTAGCCTTTGCCAGACACTCACCATTTTTAAATGTCAGATCTTGTTAGAAATAATCAAATAAGCAGGACTGAATGTTCACTATTTGGTCCATGACTGCGCTAGCATAGCGAGAGCTAGCCTTAGGCATGCCGCTATAAACGGGGGCAGCATCTTTACTCCGAGTTCATGCTCTTGTGGGAGGAGATGAAGCTTGTAGGGACCAGAAGGAAACTGCCGGCTTCCTGAGGGCGACTGTGCTCTGGTCACTGTCACAATGTTCACATGGGACATATGGATGCACATTATACATAGCGCTCAGTCTCACAACCCTCCACCGAGGTTAGTTTATATGGGGGCCCCCAGAAAGGTTTCATGCCAGATGGGGCTGAAAATGCTGGGGTGGCACCAAAACCAAAAGCCATAACTGAATTTCAGGAATTCTATTATGCTGTTGTGCTGTAGAGTCTAGTTGATAACTATGTTAATGTTAGAGTTAAGGAATACCGTACTGACACACACACACTCCTGGAGAGGGGCTGGGGGGGCTGTACTCTATTCCACTCTGTAGTTGCCCTGGGTTTGCTCATAGCCCCAGGTTCGGCGCTTGTGTTTTGGAGTTCAGGAAGCTCAAGAACAGCCTGTTGTTCAGCTGGACCCCCAGGTACTTGGTGTCCTGCATCCCCCGCCTACTCTGCCTGGATCTGTCCTGGAGCTTTACAAGTTGCTCAGTCGATCAATCAATCGATCTTCATTTATTTCAGACAAACAACAAAAATAAAAATATATCCACATTCTCCGTCATAACATATTTTTCTTTTTGTTGTTCGTCTGAAATAAATAAAGATTACAAATTGCTGTCTGTTAGATAGGTAGTCCATAATCCAGGTGACTATGGGAGCATCAAAGAAAAAGGCCAGTGGCCTTGTCACACACAGTACATAAGGTGGGTATGCACCCCCTGTCATAAAAATGTCTTTTTCTTGTATCTGAAATTCAGCAATATTAATATTTAAGACCTGTGTTCCCCATCATTGTGAAACGTGGTTAAAACGCATCCTGCACTAATGACTAGGAATGTACTTACTTATCTATACATCTCACAGCAGTTAGTAACAGTTCATTGCTTTTTCAGACTTCCGCACACTGTGTGCCTCAGCATGCGTTGTCCCCGCTCTGTGATTTTACC
>JAABNX020000008.1:24715703-24728145 GCA_015163995.2 Mormyrus lacerda | reverse complement strand
TGTAGAAGCAGAGTCTGCATGCCTAGGTGCTTGATTTTATACACCTGTGGCTATGGAAGTGATTGGAACACCTGAATCCAATGATTTGCAAGGGTGTCCCAAAACCTTTGTCAGTATGGAATACTGACAGTCAGTATATCTCTTTTCCCTGCTTTTCTGTGTAAATTCTACATTAGTCCAGGTGTTTGTGGTCAACCAATCAGCAAATTTATCACTGTAGAATTTGAAAATTTAGAATTTGGTGATCAGTGGTCATTGTTAACACACCACAGCACACAACAACGAAATGTGTCCTCTGCATTTAACCCATATGTGACTTTTGTGACATAGCAGGGGGCAGCTAATTCAGCAGTGCTTAGGGACGGTACCTTGCTCAGGGTACCTTAGTGTAAGCGCCACCCCAGTAGTTTATTTTCATATGAAAAGTACCTAATCTGGAGTAGAGACTGAAAAAAACAGATCTGGAATTGCCTTTGAGGAACTACAATCAGACCGACCTCCTGGTTCTTCAAAAGAGTTCTTGCATTAGTAAAGGGCCTTTTAGTGCCTTGGGGCCGATTCCATCAGGTCCCACAGCCTTGCCAGGGTGGAGCTTCTCCAGACTGGGAGACAGAGTGAAGGTGGAGACCTTGGTTTTGGGGTCTTCCATGGGGAAGTCGCTGGGAGGTGTGATGATAGTAGAGAAACATGGGCAGTGAGCGGCTTGGAATTCCTAGTCAGAAATTTCGATTGGAATGCCACTTGAAGTCGGAATTCCGACACAGAAATTCAGAGTAACCAGGAACCTGTGCAAGCCTGACCTTAGAATTCAAGATGGCTGCACTTTTCATCAACAGAAGTGAAAGCTGTAGATATACACTGTTTATTAGCATTTATGTCTTATCTGGGTCTCATTAAATTGGTCGTGCACACAGTGCTGTCCAACCACTGTCTGTGGATATGTTGTAAAATACCTCATAATGCATTGTTATCAACTGCTATTGCTAACAATTTCTTAACAATGTTAATTCCTAACAATGAACCTAGATGGAACTGGTAGTGTTAAATGGCTTTCCGACTTGTACTGGAACGTGGTTAACTTGGTTGTGATGTCATTCCCAGCTCTGCCTATTGACCTTCGCGGTAAATAGAATGCAGCATGAGGCTGGTGGGTGTCGGGGGAGGACTTGACCGGCTTATGACAATAAATTATATCGAAAAACAGATTCATCACATTAGCTCCTTTGCACTGCAATGTTTCCAGCCCGCTGATGTTGGTTCCCACTCCACGCCACACTTCCCTCATGCTGTTCTGCTGTAGCTTTTGCTACAGCTTTTCCATGTAGTGCTTCTTTTCTGCCAGCAGAGTTGATTCCTCAGTTCCACCTGCACCCACTCTCCTTGTCTCCAGACCCGAAGGCCCCTCTTCAAGTCGTTCAGAATGTTTTAAGATACTTTGTAATCCAATGATTGTTATTGGCAAAGGCATGAAGTAACAAAGTACAAATACCTTTTTAAAACTAGCTAGACTCAATAGATGATATATATTTATTTAATTATGATTTAAAAACATGTTGCGGGCTGTCTAAGGGTGCGTTCACACAATGTGATCTGTACTCTGCCCTAGCACCTTTGACCCCCCCCAAAGCCTGGTGCTTTTGACTAGTGTGATCACTCTGTGCCCGCTTGAAGAAGCTGGCCCAGACACACCCGAGAACATAACACAGACATGACGTCACTGATGCCACTGGCACACGCATGCACACATGTACATGTATGACCTGAAAAGGGTGGATTAGGTAGGCAAATATTGTTTTAAAGTGTGCAGGGGTGCAGTGTTTGCTGGAAATTTGGGCCGATGAAATATTTGTTGAAATACATGACTTATCTTCTTATACATGCAGCACTATTATAAATCTATAAATGTGTCATCACGCCCAAAACTACTTCAAATAAACCACAAAATAAGGAAATTAATCACAAACTCCATTGTGCTGCGCGACAGCGCTTTTCTTCTTAGAAATAGAAAAAGTTGCACGGTGATGAAGAGAACATGTTCTGGCCAGGATCGTTAACGGCAATGTGAGTACAGAGCAGTGGGGGATTGTGAGGGGGCAATCGTGATCGGTCACGGTATGAGGCGATCGGCCAAGTGTGAGTATGCCCTAAAGCAATGGTTCACAATCTTTTTATACTGCATATCACCCCAAAAGGAATTATGTTCGCGAAGAAGTGGCTGGTGGGGCAGTAAAGCCACATACCACCTTCATAACCTATGTTTACATGCACTGATATCTGAAAAGCAATCAGGACAGCGGTCTTAGCAGAGAAGCTCTCCATGGGGACGGTGCGTCTGACATTGATACTGAAATGGATTCACTGTAAGCAACAAACCCCGGAGGACCATCGGGCTGAAAACGCTATTGCCTGAAGTTTATTTCTGCCACAGAAGATCTCTGCAATGAATCTTCTATCGAATTACAGATATATTCAGACTCAAAATAATTCAGTATTATCAAGAGATAGGAACATATATCATTAAACACAACATTTTAGTGAGGTGTTGAATTCATTGTGAAATGTTTGCTGTAATATTTTGGTCATCAGAAAGCAGTGATGTGAGATTATAAATCCTAAAACTGTCCTCTGGTTACTGAAAGCTGCCTTAGAGTCGCAGGCGCCACACCTTTATTCAAAGCCTCATCTGCCTGTTTTATGTTTTCACAGAAACCCTACAGCTTGGACATGCACCTCAGTCACCGTTAATGAAATTTTAGAGCGATAACCAAAAACTGCACACACTTCCCAGTGTCTTGTGGGGCAAATTTGTTTCATAGACATCTGAATTTCCCAGAACGGAATTTAACTTTAATTTAATGGCCTCCATCCTGCCTTACCTCTTCATTAACCAAACCCCCCAGGAACAGATGTCGTCTTTCAACATGGGCCTGTGTTTAAATAGTCATGTCTACAATTCACGTCTGTCGCATGCTTTTGATAAAACAGAAAAATGATACATTCATTCATAAATAGCAGTTCTGGTTACTGTGATGCCTTATTCTCAGGGGCTGCAAATCACAGTGAAATCAAACCACTGAAAAAACATGATCGTTCTGTTGTCAGTTCACTGATTTCTGTTTAGGTTAAGGGCGGTTTTGTCTGCCCCTTGCTCGCAAGCTAAGTTAATTGAAGAGAAAAATGAGTTTTACTAATGCAGTTGCTGTTAATACTACTGAACCTGCTGCATGTACAACATGCACTTATGTACAGCATGTCTATATTCACATTTACATTACATTTATATTCATGGTGTTTGGGAGACACCTTTACCCAGGGCGACTAACACAAGTGCTTAGAATATATGCTTCTTTCCTTTCCCCCATGTGATCATGATCATCAGCTGAGCGTCAGCTGCCCATTGGCCACTGCTCTCTCATTCCCAGTGAACCTTCTGTGATCAATCACCAGTTGTCTTTATTTCCATCACCCCCATGCAGTTACTACCTTCATCCTCAAAGTATAGAAGTGGCCCGTGAATGATTAGTGAAAAATTCATACAAATGAAAAGATTTCTACAGAACAAAGAGTCTGAAGCAATTTTAAAGACAGCATATTTACCTCTCTTTGGAGAGAATAAGGTCCCTTTTATATTAAAGGCTCTCTAAACCTACCCTCCGAGCTCTGCTAATAAACAGTATATTAGACTGAGCGATGCCTGGGGCAGGGAGGACAGGAATATCCTGGTCTGCTGCTTCTCCATGAGTATGAATTTGGGTACTTATGGGTGAGTGAAGAAGAAAAATGGCTGGCTGGGCCGCTTTTTAAGCCCTGTTGGCCTTTAAGGCCTATCCCAGATTGACATGTTTCTCCTTGGCAAAGCTGCTTTGCCAAAGGTCTGTTTTGTTGGTTCCCAGCAGCTCAGAATTTTTCTCTTGCCAGCATTGTCAGGAGCCCAGGCCACAGAAATGACTGTTTTTTACCAAGCCAGCAGAAAGAGAGGCCAGGAGTGACCTGGCAAAGACCCCCGAAAGACAATTTGGTGGTCTTGCTTGGAATCTGGCAATTCTGCCCTTGTGTGCATTACATTTCAGTCTGTAAAGTCTGCACCAGCTCCCTAAGCTCCACATGCTTAAAAACGTGGCCAGGTTCATATCATTCTGTGGCTGCCCAGCCAAGCCATTTGGATGAAATGGAAATGAGGTTTTCTTGTGGTTCCAGTGCATATTTGAAAAGCAGCAACAGTACCCTATGATTATTATACAAATGTGACACTGCTTGGTTGGTCACTTATTCGCCTGGCCCATTAGAGCTGCGGGTCGTATTTCCTACACCAGCTGACATAACTTCTCCTCACAATGTCGAAAAGACTGACAATGTGTAGATTAGAAATAGCAATTTCTAGATACTTAAAGTTGTCACTGAGATTCTTTGCTAAGTTTCAGAGCATCACTTTCCAGTTTTTGTAGAGCGACCACTGTGACTATTGGTTCCATTGAATTGTTTCAGTGACTTAAATGTCTTAGTATCAGACACTTGGATTGAAATGCCTCCAGTTGTATAAATGGGAAGAATGATAACTTACGAGTATATGGTATATTGCTTTGGACGAAATCACACAGCAAACACTCAATTTCCAGCTGTCTTCTAACCCCCTATATTGCACAGGGTCACATGGGGACCCAGAGCCTATCCCAGGCACCAAAATGTGGCTGGGGTCCAGCCAATCACAGGGCACATCCGTACATGCACACACTCACATCATACCGATCATTTAGCGACACTAGTTAGCCTGACTGCATGTCTTTGAACAGTGGGAGAACTAAATTCCTTAAGGGTAAATCTTATGAATATGAAAAATACTCATAATCATAACATTTACATTTATGTATTATAGTGTATACTGTATATATAGTTTTTTTTTTTTTTCATTTTACCAAATATTCAATTTTTACTGTAATTTGGGGAACATAACATCCCACAGCAGTTTGTAAATAGCCATCATTACTGAACATCAGTTAGGGGCAGAGTATCTTGGACCCTTGGTTTGGACCTGATCCATCTCCCACCGGTATTTAGCTGTGGTAGCATGTGCTCTGCATGCCTGAGGCCGGAGCACAGTGTGATTGGTCCCGAGGGCCGAGTGCGATGCAGGAGGGGCTCAGATAGGAGCCTTCAGATGTTTGAACAGCTGCGTTGGATCACTCCCACCAACATCATGTCCAGCTCACCTTCCCGTAGAAGGCAGTGAGGTAATGCAGACATGCTGCAGATTGTGAGACAGGCTGATGGTCTCCCATGGCCAGTCACCCTTCTGCCCCCTTGTCTCCAGGGTGCTTCGTCACTCTCCAAAACTGTCAATTACAATAGGACCCCAGCCCAAGAACGTTCATGCCTGAACGTTACATCTTAACTGATACGCATTGTTATGTCGGTCTTGCTCCAGCACCATTAACAACAGCAAGTCTCAGAATCTGCAAGACTCGAGATATTGCATCACATTTTAATGTTGAAAAGGACAAAGAACATACCTTTGCCCTACTGTAATGCTGGCCATCAGCTGTGACTGCTCACAGTTCATGGGTGACTGCATCCCTAGAAAGAACTTGGCATAATGATATATAGCTTCCCTACCACCAAGTGTATCATAGAGGATAAAAAAAGCCCGGAGCCGCTGTAATGTGTCCCCGGTGAGTTATTCCTATAGCATTTAGATGTGCTGCGTAAAAGCACTGAAAGCCGCTGCAATGAAAATGGTAATGACTGTGAGAACAGCCCTATTTCTGACGGCCGGGGGCTTGCAGAACATAAGTGCAGCTTAAATGTCAAGTTCTCTTCCTATTTTATTTTCTTTTACCGATAGCGCTTGCGGCGAGAGACTCAGGAAAGGCGCCGTGGCCGGAGCCGGCGTTTGGGGTCGTTCCTTGAGCAGCCCCGGCACATTTCATTACATTACTGTCAGACCGTATCGTGCGCTTCAAACGCAAACTGGCGGACATGTTTCATTGTCACGTGGGAAATGACCCTGGAGTAGCCTGCGCACAGACACACACACGTGTGCGAGCAAACACACATACACACTCATCTACCCGTGGCCTGGCTTATATTCATAGCAGGTAACACCCTGGTGCTTTTCTGTTACTGCCCAGGAATATGCCATTGCTGCATTACTGCATTACTGTAGTGTATCTGATGGTAAAACTTACAGACTATTCTTAGAAATATTTTGACCAGAAGCTATGTCTGCATTTGGGTGTGGTCCATGTCCCCTGATACAGTGGGGTCAAGGGCTGCCTCGTGATCCTGCTTTTGCCAGCATATCATTGTTACAAAATACTCTGCAAACTCTTATTCATTGGTCTTGTGATTTTATTTACATCTTAGAAGCAAAATATGTATATAACATCCCTGGAGAATAATTCAAGTCATGGCAATTTAATATCCATTAATCCATCTTCCAACCACTTATCAAGCTCTTGGAACTGCAGGCTCGGGAGGTCGGTCCTCTGCAAGGCACACACTCACGGGAAAATGCAATATTGATTATAGCCTGGTAGCTACATCGTTATACTGTATTAATGTAGACGGCGATAAGACAGATTGACTCCTAACCCACTGCATTCCAATCCCAGCACAGTGGTGAAACGCCACTCGTTTGCCCTCAGAGACTCGTTTCAGTTCAGAGTCGAGCACTTTGCTAGACCACATGTTCACTTTGTCTTCACATAAACACAAGGGCAACTCACAACCTTGGTGTAATCCCCAATACTTGTGCAAAGTGGGACAGATCCAGGTGTAATTTTGTCATGACAAGGTCTTTTAGTGTGCCTGTGGTTTACTTTGAGTTAGAAAACATGGGTTACCCACTTATAAACAGCCATGTTTGAGCATGCGGGAGTGATTAAAGATCTCACCTCCGCCTCTGTCTGTTTAATGCTCTGAGAGATAAGGGTGGTGATTGACAGTCCTTTTCATATCCCACAGCAGCCAAACAGAATGTGACAGCATGGAGCAGAGACAGTTCCCAGAAGACTAAATCTTTCTGCTTTAGCAATAGTTCAGTCAGACCTTTAACTCGAGTGCTCTGTGATCTTCCCTAAGACAATGGAGATTCAGCATGGAGGTTTACCCATTTGCTTTCATGCTTCTCCCGCACGGTTAATCCTGTGCTATAGCATACAGACATATTTTCCTAATTTTGTCTGACAGGAAGGCACATAATATAGAACAAAAATAAATAGTGAAACTGAGCTTTTTTTATCAGCACAGTCATGTAACTCAAGACACTAGCACAACATTTGCTGAAGTGTAGTCAGTGTGCTTCCGAGCTGCTCTGTGCCTTTACTGCAGTAAATCTGTCCTCTGGTTAACAATGCATTGTTTTAGTTTAAATCAGAAAAATAGGCACCCTGGCCGAATTCAGACCAAGGCAGTGGGAGTTTCTGATTGTTGCCAACCACTGAAGCCACAAAAGCTCAAACGAGAGGATGTGTTTATGTTCTGCAATAGCATTACTTCACACAGATGCTCTTGTGAATAGTAAACTTACAGAATAATACTGTGATGCAGGACCAACGACTACATGGATGGGTCGCTAGGTTCCATCGAAGGGCTGAGGTATTTTCTGAGCATGCTCAGTGTGAGTATGCTTTGTATTCAGTTCTGACCATCTGGATTCTATTTCCATGCTAACTGTTCATGGGCCTCCCAGTTCAGCCTGCTGCCCTCTGTCAATCTACGGGAGCGGTCGGTTACACGGATAGATACGTAGCCAGTGAGAGCGAGGCAGCATCCAGGCTAGTTAGAGGCCCTGACGAAGCCAAAGTGAGCAACACCTGGGACTTTCCAGGCCTCTGCTTAGCAATGAGGAGAAGGAAGCCTTTCCTGCCTCCGGGCTCCGGTGCTCTCATAGCAGCCAAATGCTGTGACAGCTCAAAAAGAGAGTTAAGATGAAGGTATGAGACACAATAGCATTCAAGAGGAGCTTGGAGCTTCTCAAAAGGAACAGAATAAGGCTCAAAATGTCTTCCGAACTGTGGGAACTGGTAACCGTAGGCTTCTGTCGTCTTCCTCTTCTGTCGTCGCCTCCCTTTTCAGTTGTTTTTCATTACCTCATTGGCAATTTTGAAAAATTGCTTCATCGCATAACTTTTAGTTGGAGCTAAAATTTGTTGAGATCCTTCCAAAGTTCTGTTGCTTAAATGTTCCTGCATTTTGCTTTACATGTTCTCGTAAGAGTTGTCAGATACAGTACCCGTGCTTAGCTTCCTAATTTTATTATGTCGTGCACACAGCCATGTATCTTTTTATGTATTACAGGATATCTGTGTGAGCTTTATCGCAATGGCGGGTTCCCAGATGGAATGACCAGTCTGCAAGTGATGCGACAGGCGCTGTTTTAACTGGGCAAATCACTAATTATTATGATTTAAAAATTATGCATTAATCTAATAATGCAGGGGGACTGAGGGGTGTTTGATATACTTACCTGTGTGCTTCCCTTTTGCCGCATGATATGTGAGCAACATTTGAACAAAAACTGACAGCCCATAATAAAATATGGTGTCGGTATATTTTGCCAGCTGTAGTATAATCATAACACGTCTGTTATAAAGTCTGCAATGTGATCACTAGGTCTGAAAATTATTCTATTTAATACATTTTCCAAAGTTACAGAACAGCAGGATATAGGTTATAATAGACGGAAGGAGAAAAATATCTGATATTTGATTTTCACAAGATCATGTACGGTATGTAAGAAATCATGGTTAGTCGTAGCATAAGCAGCACTGTGAGACGATGGTGTGTATGAACTGACCTGGAATGAGGTGTGATTCTGGTCAGAATCATCAGTGTGATATTTCACAGTGAATGTCTATTTACGGTTTGAGCCAGACATGAGGTTCTGCCTTCTGCGCTTGTTTCTGTCAGAAAATCTTCTGCATAAAAATGGAAGCTGACAAGGTCTGTTTTTTTCAGCTTTTCATCACACCCCTGCGGGTCCTGAGATTCCCTTCCCTGTGTGGGACACCGGGCGTCACCATTAGTCACCTGTCACTCTTTTCCCTTTCACCCTCCATCTTTCTTAGCTGGTCAATCTGTTTATTCATATGGAACCGTTCCCAGTTCGGCCATAGTGTGTTAGTCATGTTAAATGCATCTTATATTATCTATCATCGAGCTGTTCTATAAAAGTGAAGCCCCGTAGTCAGATGTACAGGAGATTCAGTTACTGCCCTTGGTCAGAAACTACCACACAGCATATGCAGCCAGTAACAGATACGCTCCATTACAGCTGCAAGTCGGTCTTAGAATGATTCCCCTTGTCCATGTGCATTATAAGTATGATTTATAGTTTTTTGATGTTTAATTGTTTTCCAGCCTATTTATATATTGTATTACATAAATAACAGCAAGGGAATTCCATTCCTGACTGCATAAATGTTTGCAATGTACGATTAGCCTTGATTGTACATCACTTTGGGCAAAAGTGTCCGCTAAATATGTAAACTAATGTAATATTTAAAATCTTATCCTTAAATTAAGGTTTTAAATTAGGATTGAATAGCATAAAAATATGATTATTAATATAATTTTTTATGATCATTGTTTATAGTCATTGTGAGTGTTTGTGTGAGGTCATTTTGGCTCTTTCATGTTACTATGTCATCACACCACCTGAGAATAAAGAAACACTAAATAAGTTCACGCCAGTGACCAGGTTGGGAGGAAGAGTGAAGTTATGGGGGCAGAATAAAAAGCATGTGGGCTAAGAACCACCGCATAATCTCTAAAAGAAACAAAGAAGAGATGCTTCATTAATGTAACTTGGAGCATCCAGTTTCATAACTGCTAGTGGTGTCCAGATCACCCATCTATGGGTCTAAATACTGAGACCTAATAACCACATACCGTATGCCTGTATGCTGTATGATGAGAGTGTCCAGGTGGGAATTCAAACACTTACAGACAGTGCAAGCTATGTTGTTCTTATTATCCATAATGGGACACCTAATTATCATCATTATTAAAATGAATCTGAGGGATATAATGTTCTCTCATTTTCCACATTTCCCATATTTATGTGCAGGATTGCACTGTTAATGTGGCCTGCCAAGTCTGGGTAATGAGTCTGTGGCTGCTGTGTGAGAGGGTCCACTTCCTCACACCGCTTTCTGATTCCCTCACAGCCCTCCTGCCTTCCTGTGGAGGGTGGCAAGACTGTGGGGGCTCAGCGTTAGTTTTTTGGGAACAGCCATCCCTTCCTTCTCCCTGCTGCCTGTTGGGCTGCACAGGAAGGCTGAAAATCTGGTAAGAATGGGGGGAAATGGAAACTTTTTCACTGGAGAGCAACCAACAAGCCACCTGCAGCTGTTCATATTAGAGTTTATAGGATATGCTTAGTGCGAGCACCCAAAATCTGAACACCTGAATGTTTCCTGAAAGATCAGGGCCTTGGCCTGTTAACAGCCTGGGAACACACACTTTGCCTGTTATGCTTCTGAGTGCCATACCCTTCTCACAAGCTATTATGCATCTTTAATAGGTGACCATAAAAGTGCTCAAAGGAAACAATGACAACATGTTTTTTATGGTGAAAGCAATGAGAAGCCAAAATGTTCTCAAAACTGCATGAATTCACCTTTGTTGGTTGAAAACTAGATTTTTTGCCAAATATTCTGTTACAGTAATAATTCATTTTTAACCCAAAACCTGTTGCCTATTTTCAAACTACTCTCCGTAGTAAACATTATTACAATAGGAAATAATAAACAGAGATATTTTGCATGCTGGGCGACATGGTGGTGCTGTGGTTAGCACTGTTGCCTCACACCTCTGGGATCCGGGTTCGAGTACATGTGTGTGGAGTTAGTATGTTCTCCCTGTGTCGTCGTGGGGTTTCCTCTGGGTACTCCGGTTTCCCCCCCACGGTCCAAAGACATGCTGAGGCTAATTGGAGTTAATAAATTGCGTAGGTGTGAATGGTAACAGTGTGTGAGTGTGCCCTGCGATGGGCTGTCCAGCATTGTTCCCTGCCTCGTGCCCGTTGCTTCCAGGATAGGCTCCGGACCCAGTAGGACAAAGTGTGTTGGAGAATGAATGAATATTTTTTACATGCTGATTGTAAATAGAAGAACTATAGCTGATAGACTAGGAGCTGAGATCACCGGAATACTACAAATCTCCCCTTAAAAAGGCAGAAAAATGAGAACTGTAGCATCCAGAGGTTAGTTTCTCTTAACATTTATACTAATGTAGCTTATTTTAATATCCAATATAATGCACAAATGGTTGCATTTTGTAAGAAATTCAGGAATGAAGTTTTATAATTTTATAATGGTATCGGTTCAATATCTCAGCCAAAAACACATGGCTCTGCAGTGCCACTGGATTTGAATAGGAAGGAATTATGTTTTCACTATCAGAACCATCTCCAAACTGTCATATGCGGCTTCCTGAAAACACAGGCAGCAGATTTGCGACACGCGATTTACTGCCTGTCACTTCGTGGGAATATGTAATCGCTTTCTGTTGTCATTTCCAGTCACTTTCTATGGAAATCTAAAACAGTGATGCTCTTGATGAGAATAAACTTTCTCTTCTTGGAATGGCTGACATCAACCATGCAGTTACACTTCTCCTATAGAAAATATGAAATGAAAATGAAATGTTCTTCTTAGGAAAACCGTGAAAATATGTTCCCTTTAAAGGAAAAGTGTTGGCATGCATATATACACACACACATATTTGCACAAAATGAAATGTTCTTCTTAGGAAAACCGTGTAAATATGTTCCCTTTAAAGGAAAAGTGTTGGCATGCATATATACACACACACATATTTGCACTCTTGAATCCAGCCTTCCTTGTTTTTGCACCATCCTGTGTTCTAGCTGTGTCTATATATTTTTTTAAGCTATCGCTACACCCTCTGCCTGTCACTTGTTGTCTGTCTTGTCTTGCACCTTGGTCCTCGGGGAACATTATGTATCACTCTAAACATGAATATAGATGGATGACAATAGGCTCCACTTGATATGACTTGAAAACCAGGCAGATACACCAGAGCTCATACAGCATGTGACACTGACTCAAATGGGTTTTGAAGTATTATGCAAGCACAGAACGGCTCAGTCTTCAAGTCTTAAACGGATTCAAGTAGAACCTGCTCTGACAAGCCACCTACCCGGACCTCTAAAATGACAGCCATTAACAAATAAAATACTATACATAACATCTGTTTAATGAACAAATACCAATGCAAAGCATATACTATCTAGCTTAAACCTACATGCAGGGATTCACATAACCGGTACACAAGCAAATCGATTATTGTGCATTTTAACCACAAATTAAGTACGAATCAGCATATAACGGTTAAAATGCATCATAATGTTAGGAAGGCTAAATTTAATTGTATGAAACTAAAACTAGAAACTGTGAACTGGATGGAGTTAAATAACAAA
>JAABNX020000008.1:24692362-24703379 GCA_015163995.2 Mormyrus lacerda | reverse complement strand
CAGTGATTCAAAAACCACATTGATGTCATCCCCCTTCCCCCCACAACACACACACACACACACACACACACACACACCAAACCTTTACCTTTGCATACAGACATCTTTGTAAACATGCCTGCCCCAGTTTGCATCTCTGAGGTTTGCTTTAGAAATTATGTTAGAGCTAGACACCCCCAAGCTGTCATGGGACTGAATACAGTTTTAGCTTCAGGGTACAGAGCTTTGGTATCAATTACAGATAAATCACATACCCAGTACCCAGAGAGTGTCTCTCTCTCTCTGTTAAAACCTGTTATTTTGACATTGTGGCGACCATTTTTTCGCACACCAGAAGAGGAAATTAAATTTTTATAAAATCTGTGACTACAATAAAAAAACCTAAAAATGATAGAACAAAGATATAATTACAAACCTGTGTGTGTGTGGAGGGGGGGGGTATCAGTTATACATTACCAAATGTCCCTACAATGTGATAAAACCTGTTATTTTGACACCGTGGCGACTATTTGTCCGGTCCCCACAAAGATCTGGAAATCAAAAATGCAAAAAGTCTAATTTTTGTTTGGTCCTGTTAGGGCTGGGTAGGGGTTAAGGTCAGTATATTGTAATTAGAGTTTTCCCCATAAAAATGAATGGAGCGTCCCCACAACGACATGATTACAAACCTGCATGTGTGTGTGTGTGTGTGTCTGTGTGCTTGCAGCCTAGCATTAATCATTATTTCATACATGCATACATGCAGATAAAGGTCTGCAGGGGTGGCTTAGTGATCGACTCAGTAAGTTCGCACTGTGCTCACTTGCCTTGCACACTCTCCTGACTTTTCAGATGAAGATTTTCAACTCTAAATGGTGACATTGACACTATTGGTGTTCAGCCCTGGCAAATTATTTTAACTGCGACATGGCAAACATTCAGCACACGTTAAATCAGTAGCGGAGTAAATGGCATTGGGAAGGGGGAAGTGCCATAGAGTTCATTTAAAAACTAAAATCAGGCATTTAACAGTCACAAATGAGGAAAGGAGGGACACAGTGGCTTTATTAGAATGAAAAATATGAGCGTTTTATTTAACGTTTGTTCCATTTTGCTTCAACAGTACAAAAAGGCCTTTACACACTTGAGTGAAAGGCCTTGCTTTAAGGCGGGTGCCTGAATGCTGCACCAACGTCATAGACAGTGCTGCTTACAGACAATCCCTTTTCCCCCTTAAAAAGAGATAAGTTTATTAACGCCATGTTCTGTCCATTACACGGTATTTCATCATTCGTCCATGATTAATAACCATATTGAGTCATATGTATCTGCTGTTATATATTTATTTTGGTAACTGGGGATAGAAATGATTCCTCAGCCTTGTTTTTTTATCCCCAAATTTTCTTGATCTCACTCGTGTCTAATTCTGCCCTTTATCTGACCTGCCAGAGCTGGAACAGTGGGGCTCAGCCACTGCCTAGCAAGAAACCCTTATGTTGTTCCTTGAATGGTTGTATTTCATTTTAATTGACAAGTCAACAGTGAAGGTTTCAAACATGCTTCACTGCACACACTCTCTGGAGAAGAGTCATGCGACGGTATACAGTTATCAGGAGTATTACGGAGTATTTCCTTTTTGGAAAACTGGATTTTCCTAAGTATTGTAATAAGAAAATATGTACAGAAGTGTTACCATTCCGCTGCTTTGCGTAAAATTGAATTCAGCCATTTCAAATGGTCAGTCCAAAATGAGAATTATTTAATGCTTGCAGTCTATAGCCCATAATATTTCTATATTTCAGTAATGAATAACATAACATCAGAATTAAAAATCCAGTCTTGATGAGGCAACTTTTGTAAATATATCTGGCTTTTATGCATTTTTAATGAATGGTGTTTATTTTTGTTATTAGCTGATGATATTTAGATACCATGTTATGACATTAGCACTGTAGCAACTTGTCATTTTAAGGAGCTCAGTCCCCCGTGTCTCATTTTTTCACTGTCTTGCCGTTTCACCATCTTACACCTGACCCAATATTCTGATTTCAAGGAAAAAAAACATTTGAATCCAACTTAGTACAGCTTGGATACCGTTTTGGGGAAAATTCCACCACTGAACTGAACCAAACACATGCCCTCTGTGAGAGTTTTGTGCTGCAGCAAAAATTCTATGTGCCCTTTTAAAGTGTCAGCACTGGTGACTAACTTCAAAAAATTTAAACTAAAGTGAAATATTCTCCATTGTATAGCCATGTGTCATCCTGAGAACAACAGAATTCATGATACCAGACCTGGCGAACCATGTGGAAAATGAATGGAAGGTTTGTTGTCCTATTGGTTCCAGTCAGTCTGTAACATACTGTAACATTACTGTGATATGTCTTTATGACTTTTGAGCTTTTATGTCATCAATTAATGGCTGGCTTCCTTACAGCTGCAGTTAATTAATGGATACCCTTTTATTTTGTGTTCCTGAAGGGGGCTCAGCCTGAATCACTTGAATGTTGTCTATACGAGCTCGCAATTCGTTTGGTGCTCTTCCGCAGTGGCGCAGTTAAATGCCCATTAGACATTAGACGGGCTTTCCCGTGGCTTGATAGCAGTGATTTCTCACAACGACATGACTTAGAATGGCTGTCAAACCCCGACGCCGTTATACTCAAGATAGCACTAGCCTGTGAATATCTGTGAGTGCAATCCAGCTGCTCTTGGGCTAAGAAAATGCTATTTAAACACTTACCTTTACTGGTGTTACCCCTGTTTCCTTTTAGTTGATGCTAGGTTTGAGATAGTCTTCATGGCCTGGGTTTACGATTGCATCTTGGCTTTCTTATGATTAAATCAGGCATTCGGTTTTATGATTTCTGACGCTCCCCACCTAGCCGTTATAAAATAATCCCCCTGAGAAGAATTAATCGTCAAGCCAGAAGCCTGTTAGCATTTGTAACACAGCATGTTGTCCTTAAGTCTGCCTGTGGGAGCACAGCAGAGACACATGATAATCCAGAATGAACAGGACACAGTGTTCACTCTCACTCTCTGTTCTGTAGTATTTAGATGTTTGTATCCGAATAATGTTTTGGTGTTAACATTTCCTTCAGTACATCATGGATATATGCGGACATGATGCGTTAGAGCTGTGCCTTCTGAAAAGTGCGTTCAGTCACTAATGTCAGTATAGTACAGTTCAATATATTTTTTTCAGCTTAGACCCCAACCTTTTAAAATACACTAGTGGCCAAAATTGTGGAAACGCATCCAATTTTCCATTGCAAAACTTTATTCAGCTGTTGCTCTAGTAACTTATTTACAAATATCATATCACTAAATAAGTAACTGGAGCTGAATATAGTTCTGCAATGTCTAAAAATTGGAAGTTTTTCCACAATTTTGGCCACTAATGTACCAGGGACTATTTATAATCTCGCAATGTTTCAAAATACAGTTTGACCAGAAGAATTGTCAATGATGTGATGCATGCACAAAGGACTCATTCTTGTTTTATTTAGAGTTTTGTCCCAGAACATCCATTTTGATGTTTATCAGTTTCAAGCCAAAGGATCATGGGTTACAAAAAAAAAAGGCATTTTTACATTGTGTCCTAAGGCTGATAATAACTGGATGAGAGGAATGCAAAAATGGCAAGGATGTTACAATAAACTTTAATGGATGTCTAAAATTATGAAGTCGATGAAAAAGAATTTCAGTACTTGTAAAAGTTCTCATTAAAAGTAAAAATATTGTGAGGGACTGCATCCGGGAAAGCAGCATAAAACCGTGAAATCAGGTAAACAAGGATTTATTGGAAAAAGACAGAACCACAGGACATCACACAAGCACAAAACGTCAATGGCCGGACCGGGGGAAGACAGACTTGGAAGCACTAAATACTAGAATCAAGTAACAACAACTAGACACAGCTGAGAACACCGGGATTCCACACGAGGTAACATGGGGGCGTGGCACACAGGAGGATTAGGTGAGCAGGTCATGACAAATATAAGCTCACAGTCATTTTCTGTGTGATTTATTTAGCCTAGTCTACAGCACACAAGAGTGCAATGCAGAATATGTCATGTCCCACAGGAGGGGTTACTAATGGGGGTGGCTCAATGGGTAATATTGTTGCCTTGTAGTTCCCTGGGTAGGGGTTTGTGCTGCAGTGGTCTTCTCTTACAGTCCACAGGCATGTGGGCAGGTCACTCAGCTCAGGCTCATGATATCCAGCTCTGTGACCCAGACAGGGACAGCCCGTCAGAAGATGGATTGCTTCTCAGTAATAGTGGGTGTAGCTTGAGTCCAGTATTTCTGGAAAGTTCTCAAGCCCAAAGAAATGCATGCTGGCTATCACAGGTGTTTCTATCTTGCTTTTGCTGTTGTCCATACTATTCCCACTGTATGTCATTTGTATGAGTATATGCAGAATGTGTGCATTGTTCATCATTATTTATTGCTACTCCTGTTTTTGGCCCTGTGGTCTAGAGGAAGTATATACGAATTCCATTGTATGATGTACACAAGACTAAACTTTTAAACTTGGTGTGTGATAATTAGTTTTCTGTGTTTTTTTCTGTAAATTTTGATGTCAGTCTTCTGCGAGTTACAACATCCTGGGTTAATAGCTGAGGCTGATCGATCTGGCTGTCATGTCACTCTTGCATAGATATGAATGCAGACCTCCTTTGCAGGGAGTCTGATGCTTTTCTCCTCATACTTCTTTGTCTGGCCGGTGGAGCTGATGTTATTGTGTGCAGGTTTTGCTCTGTTGAGCTTGGCAGATTTTATGTGAAATCTGATTGAACATTGATAGGACAAGTACAGTCAGGACCATAAATATTGTCCATCTGTATTACGAAACGCCGCCCAATCAATTTGGCTGCATTTGGTTGGATTTGAGCAGACATGATGTCTCTGAACACCTCAGCATTCATTCGGGTGCTTCCATCCTGTGTCACATCATCAAGAAACACTAAAGACCCAGTGCCACTGGCAGCCATGCACACCCAAGCCATCACACTGCCTCCACCATGTTTTACAGGTGATGCTGTGTTCTTTGGATCATAAGCTGTTCCAGCCCTTCTCCATACTTTTTTTATTTCCATCATTCTGGTACAAGTTGATCTTGGTTTCATCTGTCCAAAGAATGCTGTTCCAGAACTGTGCTGACTTTTTTAGATGCTTTTTTGCAAAGTCCAATCTAGCATTTCTATTCTTAAGGCTTATGAGTGGCTTCCATCTTGCAGTGAACCCTCTGTATTTGCAGTCTTCTCTTTATGGTAGACTTGGATATTGATACGCCTACCTCCTGGAGAGTGTTGTTCACTTGGTTGGCTGTTATGAAGGGGTTTCTCTTCACCATGGAAATGATTCTGCAATCATCCAGATGTCCAGGTCTTTTTGCGTTACTGAGTTCACCAATGCTTTCTTCCTTTCTCAGGATGTACCGAACTGTAGATGCTGCCATTTCTAATGTTGTGGTAATTTCTTGAATAGTATTTTTCTGTTTTGCCAGCCTAAGGATGACCCGTTTCTCCTGCATACTGAGTTCCTTTGACCGCATGTTGTATGCTCACACCTCAGTCTTCCAAATGCAAACAAGACACCTCAAATCAACTCCAGGCCTTTTATTTGCTTAATTGATAATGAAAGAACGAAGGAATCTCCCACTGCTGTCCATGAAATAGCTTTTAAGTGAATTGTCCAATTACCCCTTTAAAAATAGGGTGGCACATGTTAATGAGCTGAAATTCCTAAACCCTTCATCCAGTTTGAATGTGGATAAACTAAAATGAAATCTGAGAGTCTGCATTTTATGTCCATATGACTTCAATTGGAAAATATTTCAGTTAACAGGTAAAACAGTAATACTTGGGTCAGTGTCCAAATATATATGGACCTAACTGTATATTTTGTCATAAATTTAAATGTAAAATACCATCCTAAAAAGCTTTTTCTTTATCATAAATGAGCACAAGTCATAAATAACCACATAGCTTAGATCAAACCATTGGTAGAGAACTGCTATGCTACAAATAGTGATACTTGTACATGTGCACAGTTATGCGGATGAGGTTGCTATGGGTGAGGTGGTACATATCTACCACATTACAATGGTCACCATCCCTGTGAGGCACAGCCAGATGTTAATTTCTCTATTTATGGGTGTTGTAATCCCCGGTACAATGAGAAACAGAAATGGCACGATGACAGAGAACTGGTTAACAAAATTTGCTTTTCTTGGACCGTCACACTGCAGTAGATGATTGTGCAAAATGTAAATGTGTTTTTCTGACTGGCTGCCGGTCAAATAAATGGCGATGTGGAATTGAAATTTGCAAATTTAGTTTGTAGTGGAATCAGCCAGGTTTTGTACAGCCCTTTCCTCTCTGCTGCCTGGCAGCTCATGGTGATTGTGACTTGAAACCAGGAAGACTTTATGTCGTCCTGCTGAAATACCTTACTTCTGTTTTTATATACAACAAAAAGCTCAGATTTGTCCTTTATTTTGCTCTCTTCATCAGTGTCAGAATTTCTTTAACATTCTGACTCGTGTATGCAAAAGTGACTTTAATTAAGAAGGCAGATACGATTGCACCCATATATACAGAATAAGAGCATCTTTTCAGGGCTTTTAAATTGGGTCAGAGTCTGCCTGCCTCCTGTCCCGCTGTGCATGCTATAAAGGGACCGGGGAGCTTCCGCGATGCTCCGAACCCTCATTGCCGATTCATTGCAACTATCTTCGTACAAAATTTTCTCTAATTGAGTCCCGGGAGTCTTCTCTGCCTTCCCTGGCCCTCTGAGTGCATTCTCTCCCAGGGATCCTACAGGTCTCTCTAGGTCTCATCCTCCCTAATTGTACCACTTCAAAGACCTGATTGCCCCAGGGGAGAAAAGGGTGGTGGAGGAGGTATATATTGGGCCTCAGGGACAAAGGAGGACCAGGAAGAGAGATGGGAAGGAATTCCTTACTTTACGTTTACACCACTTCAGTGCCCCGAAATACGGCCTGGAAGCTTTTATACCACAAGACCCCATTTTTCCGGGCTCTCAATGCAGTCATGCATCACTGGCAGAGCAGAGAGTTCGAAATTTTGTTTTCTCACTTGACATATGAGACGACCATTTTCCTTCATTTGGAATGTCTTTTCCATGGATCAAATCCCTGGGGTGCTCAGACAGCCAAACACTGATTTCTTGAAGGCAAAACACTAAAAACTCCATATAACACATAAAGCTATTGAGTAGATGGCTGTAGGCACCACAAATCAGAATCAGAGGCCTTTTTACTGGCCATGGATCGCATGAGGTCATGCATGATACAGGAGTCTGACCATAACCACTTCTGCATGCGAGTGATCCTGTGTTAGTCTTGCCTGAGCCCAGAGCTGAAATGCAGTAATAACAAAGGCCAAGAACTGATTCATGTTTTTAATGGATAAAGGCAGATGAGGTACGTAAGCACAGTGAACATTTGATGCAGAATCTGCATATATTGAAGGGCAGTGGTCGTGTGACTTCAGAAGTGTAGAAGTAGTTTGTCATATGACCTTTGTTGTTTGAGGTGACTGATGGGTAGAACAGTTATGTAACTCATTTAATCCTATGTGTCTTATCGGTGGGCAAAACTATTACACTGTATGTTGACAGGAATGTTTCTTATAAGAAGTCACTTAATTCAGGGGTAGCCAGAGTTACGGGAAACCTGATGCATCTGAGTCAAAAAAGAGTCTGATTCGCATCCAGGACGTCAATAATAGCATCACTAAGCAACCTAGAACATACTGAAGGATCCAGCACCAGCGAATTCTTGTTTATTGGCAGTAAGTCATTTGTTGTCTGCGTCGCCCCCTCCCTCAGAACGCCCCCGCAGGGAAGTGCGCGAAGATCGGGGAGAGACGCTTCCTCCTGGAGGATGTTTCACTCCACACTCCCCAGCTGAGGCCTCACTCTCCTGCCCCCCCCCCCCCCACACTGAGCCGCGCCAAGGCCAGCTAAGGCAGCGTGTGTGTGTGCTGGAGACCCACAAGCCCAAGGAAAGGATGTAGTGGTCAAATGGCCAGATGCTGTGTGTGTGCGTCTGTGTCTGTGTGTGCATGCGTGTGGGGCTGTGTGTGTGTGAGGCTTCAGGGCCCGGGTAGCGCAGGCCCGGAGTGTAAATGGCTCTGTAATGTTGCCCGGTGCCGCCCTGAGCACTGCTGTGGCTGCATCTTCTTTAGCACTGGGTGTTACCTGCAATCATATATCTTTAGAAAGGTGTTTGATGGTGACTTCTCTAATCAGTCTCCATAAATGTTTGTGTCATCATTTGGAATTAGATTGGATAGAATAGCCTTCCAAGAAAATAAATGAATTTCTGTGAAGCATTTTACTGTGTAAAGCTTTACATTGGCTGCACATTCATAGGACATTTGTAAGGAGCATGTAATTAGACCTCAAACTCATACATTGTATATGCATTATACCGTAATAATAAACATTATATGATAATAACAAACATTATAATAACATAGTATTTGTTATTAATCTATATTTAATCTACTAAGCTATGTTAGGATGTTAGCGCATACTTACATGCTGCTTATGAATTGTCTTTGAATGCATAATGAAAGTGCAGTTAATGCAACGCATTACCATGTATTGTCTTAAAACTGAATGTTGTTACATCCCGTCTTTCATGTCTGCCCGAATCTCCCGTCTCCCCTACAGACCCTGATGAGCCACACCTGTTGCTTGATACCTCTCATTAGTACTTGTATTTAAATACTTCTTTGCCTCATCAGCCCCAGTCCATTCACTGATGTTGCTCCTCCTGTTCTTCCTCATACTCGCCTTCTCCTTTTGACCCCTCGTGATCTCATTTGCTTCCTTGCTCCAGATCAGTTGATAAAACCACTTTTGTGTAACAGCTAATCTTCAAGTCCTTCATCCCGCTTGCAGTGACGAATGTGACTAGCAATGTACTAATAGCAAATAATTAGAACCATGTATGAAAGCGAGTGTTCTCTGTCTTCTGTTGGGGATAGAAGAATGTTTCCCATTTTTAAAAAAAATGTCAGCCATGTGAGATGCCCCCAGAAGATGCTGAGTAGCATTTTTCTTGAGTAGAAGAAAAAGCCATGTGTGATTATGACTGTGAAATAAGGAGACTGGCCAGGACATCGCAGATTTATCTCCCAGAAGGGAGACTTCTGCTGGACATTAAGAGTGGCTGACCTGAAACAGTCTATGAAATGACATGCTGTCAAAACGAAAAGGGCAGGTCCCCAAGAACACTTAATGATTTTCTGAGCTCTTTCGGGTGAAGCTGTCAAATTTACAAGAGCGGTGCCCCGGCTGGGCTGTAAACTGGCTCTTTCTCTGTCTAAATTTATAGCTTTGCTTTCAAGAGAAAAGGTTTACATTGACATGCGAACAAGGAACTATCTCACTTCTGTTATAATGAAACATTTTAGAAAAGGGATCCTGCCCTGTAGAACAGCTGCCATGATTGTAAGAGTCAGCACTGCTTAAATAGCAGGAGCCTTTTGTTTGGGATTAAGTGACTCATTAATTCAGATGTAAATATGCACCAATTATATAGTATGAGCACGAGGCAACCGTAGAAACGGATTTCAATTATCCACAGTGGAAAAAAAAAAACATACAACCATGAAGCAGCCATATATATTTCACCTACTTGCGCAGTTGCTGTGGTTTGGCTACAGTCATGTTTGACAGTTATGATGTTTCCCTGTCATTTACAATGCTATCTGTATAGTGAATGAGACAAGGGAAGCATATGAAAGGAATTTCCACGGCCCGTCATGGAAACGGATGCTGTCTGCGTCGCCGGGCTCCCATTGTTGAGGGCGGTGGACCTTAAGCGCGGAGCATCTCTGCTGTGCTGGCAGTGATTCAGCACTCACTGCCATCTGTCTCTCTCCTCCCACAGCTGATGTGAAGGGCTGGGGGGGCCAGGCGAAGAAGAAGGTCTCCCACGTTGCCTCTGAAAGAAGGGTTTTACAGGTACACATGGTATGGTGGTCTTTATTATTTTATTATGTGTTTGTTGCTTGGCTTAGAATCCAATTTTCAACTCGTACACGACACGTGAGAACAGTGCTGTTGATGTCAAATGCGTCTGTCTTTTATTAGTTTTGAAAGGTGAAGCTAAGTGCTTGTGTTGATTATATTATGCAGATGTTATGGATTTTTTCTTCGGTAGTAATGCAACCACAACCTGCGTGCATCCATTGCCTTGTGCTGTTCCCCAGTGCTCCACCGCAGACACTTTTGTTTTTATGAGCTTTATAATCTGCAGATTCTAAGAACAGCACCACTAGACCTCCAGAATGAAGGTGAATGAAACTGTCATAGAAGAATCTGAGATGACCATGACCGCAGAGCCATAGAGGCACCATGTAACATTTCAAGCCTGTGTCATGCTGTCAGCTGTTGTATGTTCTGGGAGGTGTTCAAAACGTGGGCTCTGCCTGAATGCTGACAGTCTGATATGAAGGAGACATTTGGTACAGTGCCAACAGCTGTAATTCTTCAGAATGTGTGCCAGTCTCCTACTGTATGTTTACATTTTATCTTTCTTCTCATACACTGCTACTGTAGGCATGGAGATTAATAGAAGTACTGATGATCTATTTTACCAGGAATGGGCAATCTTATCCAAAAAGAGTCACTGTGTATACAGATTTTCGCTGCAACTTCCTAATTAGATTACTAATTAAAGGACTGATTGGCTGAAGAGTCCTCACACCTGCGTTTGAACAGCTGACCTAAAGGTTATCGTATAAACCTGCATACACACTGGCCCTTTGCGGATAAGATCGCCCATCCCTGCATTATACAGTGAACTGTGACTGTATAATAGTAATTGATCCCCGTGGGGAAATTTCCCTTTTCCCCCAACTTACTCTCAATATGTAAAAACAAGCTGGGCTGCAAAGGGCAGCTACCCATAGCAATGGACCATCATCATCATCATCATCATCATCATCATCATCATTATAATCATCATTATAATCATCATGAAATAACC
>JAABNX020000008.1:24650744-24669955 GCA_015163995.2 Mormyrus lacerda | reverse complement strand
GTCCAACCCGCAAAGCTGCCCACTGCCCAGCAAACCTCTGCCGTGTCCTTAGTGCAGGAACTTGGCCTGGTTGTAGTTTCTCAGAGTTTTGTCCCTTCCCTGGACTGTGTATTTTTCGTTCTACCCTGAACTCCAGGGGAGGTGATAAACTTGCCGAATGGTTCCCCCCCAAGCACCAGTGCTAACTTGGAAATGTGGGGAACAGAGAGAGGAGTAGCGGAGCAAAACTGAGCAAACGGAATTTCTACCTCAGTTACATTTAATACAGTAATGAAAACCTTTTTGCCTACGTTTCCATATTTCCGCAATGGGAAATTCAATCGACGGCTAACGTTCTTTTAATATCGCTGGTATTGGCGGCAAGACTTACCAGCGCTTATTACTGGCATAATGTTACAACATTTTTTATTCTGTGGAAAACGTAAGATTGATTTTTTTGGCCAGATTCACTGATGAATTTTAAACATGTCATGGGTCATATAGATAAAATAACAAAGTCTGTGTCACATTTTGAAGCTGTATTTCAGGACAGTGCGCGATCGATTCCCCCAGCGGCTGACAAATAACTAACAAAATCACTTGTTCATCCTCCATCGTCTTGGTGTGGCAGTAAATTATGTGTGTGGTTTAATCCGCAAGCCTTTTGCGTTCCCATGCTTATTTAGCATAAAGGTCCCAGTTCAGAGTGACACACAATAGTGGCCAGGGAGCTACAAAAGTTCCCAGTCAACAGGAACAGGAACGCGGAACCACAAACAGTGGGGATAGCATCCCGCGTGTGTATATGTGCATGCATGTGTGCTTGTGCTGGCAGATTTGCTGGACACATGGATATATCATGCACATCATGTGGGCGCGAGCCCATTTTAACATACAAATACTTAATGACGAGCTGTACCATCGGTCACTCGCAATAATGAGATCACTCACCCCACCCGCTCACGTTAACTTTTGACTCCAGTTATTCCCCACATGATGTAATCCCCAACTGTGCGCAGCGTAATGACCCCCCCTCCCCCCGAAAGTGGAAAGCGGAATGGTGACATGGGGCTGTTTGACTCTTCCAGGGCCCTCCTTGCCGGCGGGGGATTCTCTACATGGACCTACCGGCAAGGCTATGACGTCAGCATTCCCGTCTACAGCCCGCTGTCGGCTGAGGTGGATCTGCCAGAGAGACAGCCAGGGTGAGGCCCCAAACACAGAGAGAGAGACTCAGGGCAGTTAAATCTTTAATGGTGGTGTTGTGCTTGTCGCGATGATGGGAGAACTTCAGTTTTAAGACGATTCTGAGTACAAGTCACCTCCCATCACCTCTTGGTTTAGTCCATTTCCTGCTGGCATGAGCCATTTGTGTCGCTCTGTAGCTCTCCCACTCCGGGTGTGCATTAGGGGTGGACTTTATTTGTTAAGTTTGTAAATATCACCTTCTTACCCCCTAATTTTATTTGCTTATATGAAGAGAAAATTCAGACAAAATATCAGCTTCATTGGTAAATATTTACCAGTAGCTCATTTGCATTGATATTTTGCAGACGTCAACTCTTAAAGGTTTCACATACAGAACTCATAATGGGCCAATGTAATATTTACACTGCAGTATTTTGTAACCTGCTGAACAATGTGACCACATAACTCCCATCATGTATCATTCACCTGTCATAGACAGAATTTTGCTGACATCAGTAATGGTACAACACTGAGGCAATGAGATGTTTATTGTTTAGTAAGTTTAATCTTGATATACTATATAGTGTCTACTGACATCACCAACTGAGTCATGCAGTGCTTTCTTCTGTGCACGCCTGCCCTGCCTGAAAGTCTGATGTCGCCTTGGCTGGGCAGTGAGTGCTGCTTACTTCTGACATTAATTTCTAATCATGCCCAGACATGTTTTGACCGTGCTGACATGGCCTGAAGAGTGGTATAAATGCTGCTGTGAATGCTGCACAGTGCATACGGTTAATTGACTATAGTAACAAAGTCTAAATGAGATATGGCAGCAGCAACTAGATCTGGAACAGATGTTTATCTCCTTGGCTGTACTGTGAATTAACTGGTTGTGAGCTGCCATCTCTGCATATGGGTCTTGGTTTGCTTGTACATCATCACCTGTGAACAGACTATCAGACACACAGCTGTGTTCTTGAAATACTTTGCATTTTTTGGTATTTTTAAATCATTCTCTGCTTTTGTTTATCTTTGAGGTCATTGAGCTACCTCTCAATATAACATTAAGAGTCCAACTTTTTTCTAGTATTTGTAGTTAAGGAGAGATTGATAGGAGGCGAAGACCAATGAAAATCACCAGTTTATTTTTCTGGCTGTTTAAGTTCCGCCCAAATGTGCGTGTCTGATGTACATTATTATCATTAGTGGATACTGATAGCATTTGTATTTTGTCTCCTGGCTGGTTTATTTTTGGCTCTCCTCTTCCCTTTTCCTCTGTGTGTTGGTCTGTCCCACCTCCATCCTGATCCTGTTCTCGCTCCTGGTCCTGGTCCTGGTCCACAGGCCTCGACGTTATTTCATCCTGTCGGCGCAGACGGCCGTGCACCGCGAGTACCGTGCTGAGTTGGAGAGGCTGAAGGAGGAGAACGGAGAGGCCGTGCTCCTGCTGGACAAGTGTAGCAACCTCTCCCAGGGTGCCATCTCGGCCCGCAAGCGCTGCTGCCGCGGCCAGGTGTACGACTACCCCCAAATCCTGCAGGTGGGTGGGCGAGCTGTGGGGGGTGAGGACAGACCTGGAGTGAGCCGGGGGCAGACCTAGGGCCTCAGGCAACCTGGGTTCGACAGTACTCGGAACTTGTGGAATTTTTTATTTATGCTTGCAGGTACTATGATTAAAAAAAAGGATTTAGCTTCTAAACGTGTTTTAGGAAGAGCTGTCATCCTTGCATCTGGCTCGACCCTGTGGCATCTAGACAGGAAGAGTGCTTATCACCAGCCCACTACCTGTGGGAGATTTTCGTGATTAACACCCCGTGAAGCTTACTGCCCTGGGATTGCGAGGGTTTACCTTTGAGGTACTCTTCCCTGTCCCAGATCAGCCTATGCAGGAAGTGCTGCACACAGACCTCCATGGAGACATCTGTCTCTTTTCGGATCGTGGAATTTGATGGTATTATCGTTAATTGATGATATCAGGCTAGTAATCAAGTTTGGGACTCCCCTGTCAGGAAAGTAGACCTGGGCTACACATAGATCAATATAACAGAAAGATTTACCTTGTGGCTTTCAGTTCGGACTTGTAGCCTACATTTTGACACAGTTAAAAAAAAATGCTATTTTTTACCTCCCTGTATACTTCTAACAATCTTTGAAGTTCATGTTAAAGTTGTGCATTTTTGGGGTGACCAAGTAACAGGTCAAAGTTTTATACAAGTAGTACACATATGTGTTTCATTATTAAAAAATAACTTTTTTTTTCTAACCGAAAGTCGTAAAGAAAAAACGAAGAAGAAGAAGAATGCAATTTGTGAGGTGAACTTTGACCTGTGAAGTAGTCTTTCTGAGTGGTGCTGTAACAGTAAAAATCTTCCGACTTGTAAGAACACATACTGAATTGTCATTTCTTGCTACCTGGGGGGTAGAAATGGCACCGCAAAGGGAATTAAAAAGAAATGTAGATAAGCTCATGACGTTTTTGAGCTCTGGTGTCATTCACACTCCCAATTTGATCAAAATCGAAAATTATGCGCTAACTTTTTCATAAAATTGTTGAATTTTAAATTGGAATGTTCCCACATGTTGTAATTTGCATAGTGATTTTAATATCTCTGAGTGTGGTGCGTATGTATGTATTGCTTGGGCGCGTGCCCAGTTCCCCCGTGATGTCTGCCTCTATGTGTAGGAATCCTCGTTCTGCGTGGTGCTGCGGGGGGCACGTCTTGGGCAGGCTGCCCTCAGTGATGTGCTGCAGGCTGGCTGTGTCCCCGTCATCCTGGCCGACTCCTACGTTCTGCCCTTCAACGAGGTTCTGGACTGGAAACGGTGAGCAGCCTCGTGAGGGTCTGAGGGTCTGGGATGTAGAAAGGGGGCAGAGCGAGCCAGAGCATCAGGCCACGCCAGAAAGCTGCCTTACACTCTCGCTCTGTCTGTCTGTCTGCGTGTGCGTCTGTCTGTCTGTCTACGTGTCTGGCTGTCTGTCTATGTGTCTGGCTGTCTGTCCACGTGTCTGGCTGTCTGTCTGTGTGGCTGTGTGCATGTCTGTCTGTCTGTCTGCGTGTCTGTCTGTTTGTCTGTCTGTCTGTCTGTGTGGCTGTGTGCACGTGTCTGTCTGTCTGTCTTTCTGTCTGTCTGTCTGTATGCATGTGTGTGCACATGTGTTTGTGTGGGTGTCTGTGTTGTTATTCATCTCCTGCAGGGCGTCTGTGGTCATTCCGGAAGAAAAGCTTCCGGAGATGTACACCATCCTGAAGAGCATCCCTCACAGACAAGTGGAAGAGATGCAGAGACAGGTATGTGCGAAGGAACCTCTTGGAGGACCTCAAGAGGGTGCTTAGTGGTCCTCTGGCACCAAATTTAGTTAGACAAGTAATCAAAGGAAATCCACCTTGTCTGGGATTCATGCGACACCGCAGGTCCCATTAAGCATCAGTGAGCCGTCGGACAGGTACTGCAGATGCCCCTCCAAATTTCTCCCACCGTGTTTAGTCCCGTCCCAGGAGGTTTTTAATGACTGGTTTACACTAGGAGTCACCTTACCTCCTGCATTGTAGGTTGGAATTCCACCTCTGTCCTGTACGCTTGGAGATTTTCCCCTGTGTCCCAGTATTTTTCTCCCTTAGCCCAGTTAGAATACACCACTTTTTAGAATTGCTGTCAGCCTGTGTGTGTGTGTGCGCGCGCCCTGTGACGGCCTGGCATCCCATCCAGGGTGTGCCCCAGCGCTGAGAGCATCCTCTCTGTGAATGAAGAGTGGGATTGTCAAAGGATGCTGTACAGTTGGGAAAAGTTCATGGTCGGGGATGACTGCAATATTTTGTTTCTACAATAGAGGGCGCTCAAATCGCGGTCTTCCCACCGTAGTGCAAGAATTGCCAGGTGTAGCTTCTCACACTGCCCTGTTCTGTAGTCTTGCTGTTTTATCATTCTAAACATAAACTGAAGCTGGGTGGTTTTTATTGTCAGCCAGATTTTGATATTAATTAAAATATGCACCAAGTTTATTTGTTGTCCAAAAGTTGATTTTCTAACAGCTTGCCAGCAAAGTGACTGTTCTGTTTCTAATTTGGATTCATATACATTATCATATACATTTATGAATAATTCGCACCCCTCGGCAGGGCGGTAGCCGTGCTCCACCCCAAGACCTTCCCGTTTTGCGTCGGACGCCCCCATCGGTGCCCAGGGAGATTATCGCTGAGTGTTTGACAGGTTGACCAGGCGTAGACGTCGGCCTGTACCGGGAGACCAATGTGAGGAAATGTAAATGCCGTGTTGCTGTGGCGATCGCCCCACATAGCGGAAGCCTGATTTATCGAGACTGTGCTTTGATGGCTCAGTGAGCTGTGCAGATTAACCTTGCCCCCCGCTGGAGGTGTGAGTTACTGCATTCAGATTGAGATCTCGTCTGTCATATTACACTTATATAGTGACCTGGCTGTGAAATGAAACTGACATGTTATATAAATGAATACCGTGTAATTACAAGGGTACTTTTTGAGTATTAGTGTTGGGTTTTATTCACATTAATGATATGGAGACTGCGACTACTTGACATATGTATCACATGTTTTGGTACCGGCTGAGCTGTAAAAAATGAGTAGATGTTTGAGTCTTTTTTGTATTCCCACATTTCCAGGTTTAATCCCATGGGATCCTTTTGCTGAGGAGCAGCGTGTCCTTCCTCTCATTTTAAGGAAATAGGGGCTGTGTCCGCATCCCCGCCGCTGTCTCTCGAGGCACCTTCCTCACACAGCGGGCTGGACCTGCTTCTCGCTGGGGAGGCAACTTTCATCACTCCCTGATTAATGGGCAGCTGATCCCCCACTGGGACTGGAGAAGTCTTTTAAAAGGCACTCCGTCTCCCCCCTCGACATCAAAACAAGAGCTGTTTTTAGTCCCATGTTTTTCCAAGGTGTAACGCGCCCGACTTTGTGGGAAGCAGGGGGCTAGGCAGCAGACCTCTAAGGCACAGCATGGGGAGTGAGAACTTGTGTAACGTGCATGATCCTGGGCGTGGGTGGGGCCCAGCCGCTGTTGTCATGTGAGGGGTGCTGATCTGTTTCCATACGTTTCTGGTTGAGCATTTTGCGGTGAGCTGTGTCATGTGATGTTAATGGTTATCTGCGTATGATGAGGTATTGCACTGCTGTTAATAATAACCTGTTAGCCTGGTCTGGTGCCCCAAGGTGTAGAAGTGAATCTAATGAGGTGTAAAGAGTAGCCTGGGATTCGAGATCAAGAGCTAAATAACCATCTACTGCCACTTTGGTAAATAAACAGACGATTAACATGGAATTTTTAAGTATAATGACTAAATTAGCATTGACGTTGATGCAAATAACTCCCACCATCTGTGTGTAGGTACTGCGTGACTGTCTGTCTCATTTCAAATAAAGAAAGTGAATTTGATTTATTTATCAATAGCAGTGCCCTGGGGTAAAAAGACGCTTTCAGAAAAGCAGCGGGATGAGTAAGCCCCGGGAATGGAACGCCAGAAAGTTCAGCATGGAAAATCCGCGTTGGCTTGCACATTGTTCTGGATTAACGCATCTGCCAAACGAATAAACAGCGATAGTAATAACATGACAAAAGGACGAGCTGGCAGGAGAGTATGGCCTAAAAGATGCAGATGCATGAGAGCGAACGTGTGTGTTTGAGGGGGAGTCGATTCGTGGATGCCTTTCTCCCGCAAACCTGCGTCCTGGGGCCTGTCTACAGGTCTAACTCTGCTCCATGTGCTTCTGGGTGCGTGTCGCAGGCCGTCTGACCCTCGCAGAGCGCCTTTGGGATACTCTACAGGCCAAAAAAAGAAGCATTGTCTCTGTGTGGGAGCAGATCTCACGTTAAGCCTGGTACCATGTGCTGGCCAGCCTGTCTGTCAACAGCTGAGCGGCGCCCTCCAGAGGTCCTTTGCCTGCACTAAAATAATTTTACTTTAGAATCTGGTGGCTGTGGAACTCGTCTGTCTTTCATCTATAAGTGAACATTTCTGGCCCAAATTCAAGGGCTTGAGGGGCTGGCAAGGTGCCAGTTTCCTGCTAGGGAGAGAATGCGTGGTGGTGGTGGGGGGGGGGTATAAGTGCCCTTTTTCCTCTGATGTCCTAGTATAATAGGTAAAGCGTATTACTGTGCTGGTGAGCATCGGTGCCATGCTAGTTTGGGGGGTTTCCGCAGTGTTTTTCCCTCCCCGTCACACTCAGTCTGTCTCCTGTTTAGGACCTAGCTTGCGTCTTCCTGTTTGCAGGTTCGAAAGTTTAGTCTGGTCAGCTTCTCAAGAGCCCTCCGGCTCCGCCTGGTGTGGGGGCAGTGGAGCGGGGGCTTTTTTTGGAGCAGGCCTCCTGCGCCGGTCCCCACACACACGGGTAGATGATGCCATGCACCCCGGATCTTCTGCTCCTCAGGGTCAGCTTCATTTCACGGCGCCGAGCCGGACTTTCGTCAGATCTCGGCAGCCCATTCAACATGCCTTTCGTATTAAAGTGTGGCCAACTTTCCTTTGTGTGTCCTGCCGCTTTTCCCGGGGTGGACTTGGAATGCCTTTTCCATCATTTAACGTTGATTCACTGCCTCCCGGCTGATCAAAGTCCGCCAGTGGCTGTGCGCTTTACCTGCAGCCTGTTTCACGGCTCTTTTAAGACCCCAGGTGTGCGACGGACATCGATGTCTCAGCGCCGGGTTGTATTACCCTTGTGATCCTCTGTTCAACCAGCATGGTGTTTACTTCTCTATCTGAGAGCCATAAATAAACTTCAGGCTGACATTCATGGTCAAGATGTTGAGATCCTGAAGAACCTCTCCTGGCTGCTGAATTTGCTTTCAGAGTGGACCTCAGATGGCTTTCTGTCTAGATGTCAGTATGACTCCAAAATAGTGATGCGATGAATGAACCATCCCATTGATGACTTTATTGGTTGCCACAGGGGCTAAATAGACAGTAATTGGCAGTGCACCATAACCCCTGCTGTGACTTTAACTGCCTATGTGTTGCTGCTACCTTGATACTTGTGTCAGTGTACGTCTGTTAGACCATGTTGTCTCCACCCCTCTCCAGTACTGATAACCCCGTGAATCTGAGGTGCTGCTTTTTCTCCCCATCCTCAGGCTCGCTGGTTCTGGGAGGCTTACTTTAGCTCCATGAAGGCCATCGGTCTGACGACGCTACAGATCATTAACGACCGCATCTACCCCTACGCGGCACACACCTACGAGCAGTGGAACAACCCCCCCGTAGTGGTGAGTATTTGTCCTCCATGGTGTCTGAGTTACTGTAAGATGCACTGGGCCTTTGGATTCCAGCTCTATTGGATGTACTTTGGGAAACTGTTAGTGGCAGTTCTGACTGGGAATATAAGTGTACACAAAATTCATGGTTCGGTACAACTGGGGAAACAGAATTTGTTTTGAATTTATTTGTTAAAACTGCAAGCAAACACAATTAGGAACATCTGTAAACCAAAAGCAATTTGTCTGTCGACACGTATGAATAACAATAGCTAAGAGACGCTTATTTGCATGTTGTAAAAATAAATATGCAAAATAAATTCAACAGTTAAAAATATAAAATCATAACAATCAAAATGAGCAAAATCCTGTGTTCTCTACCGCACAATATGGTAGCGTACCTGTAGTGATAACTACCACTGCCATAGTAATTTTTTCAGTCTGGTCTGAATTTCCTGGCCGCAGTAAATGTCACAGGGAGACTAACTCGCAGAGGCCGTTCCCGCCCTGCTCCGGTCATGCGCTCGCTCGGATTATGTCGCATCAAATTGGTTAGCATGTTGGATGCATTTCCAGCAGCATATCTGAGTTCGGTTTAACAGGTGACAGACTGTCGTTATCTTTATCAGCTACTCTCGCTCCGGTATTGGTGTACTGTAGTTTATTGGGGAACCGAAATGTTTCCAATCTGACGATCTTGACTTACTGAATCAGCTTTACCTGTAACCAACTCACAGCCACAATTAGCATATTTTTTTCATGTTGAATATCTACTTATGAATTTGGCTTCTGCTCATGTCAATAAATGTATAGATTCGTTTTATTGTGCATTCCAATCCAACGATGATGTATAAAACATGATGGACGCACCCTAGTAGAGACCAAAGTCACTTTAGTTAAATGCTTCAGCTCATAACTGTTGACCACCGTTCTGACCAAGGTGCTGATTTCTTTTGCCTCTCTGGCCAATTTGCTGAGTGTTTTCTTGGAAATACTGCAAATATGCAGCTCTGTGGGTAGAACAGTGGCTCTGTGGGTGGCTGTGTGACCTGCGTGTGTGACAGCAGACTGCGCAGCATCTCTGCGGCTCAGCCGTCGGGGGAGGCAGACAGTTCGGCTCTGCGACCGGGATGCCGAAACTGTAAATCAATGGGGGCGTCACCCTCAGGGGGGGCCGCGGGCTCCCAATGTGCGCGCCACATGCTCCCGGGTTACTCGGATCTCCTCAGCTAGCACCTTCTGGGTCTCTGAGCTTGGAAGGTTGTTCTGAATGTGTGTGGTGCCATGGGGTTGAGGTATTGGGTATAGATGATCAGTGGTGAAGAGGCTGCCATCTCCTTTCATAATGGGTGTTGGCTGTATGCTACTCGAGACGTCAGGGCAACCAATATGCCAAAGCCGAGCTCCTCGGCCACGCTACCGTCCAGGCAACTAACTCATCGAGCTTTGTGCTCACTTGTCATGCTGCCACACAGAGCTGGGCTCACGTCACTGCGTGTGTTTGTTTGCACTGACTCTCCCGTATGAGTCGTGATCAAGTGGGATGTTAGCCGTTCTGAATCTCCCCTGACATCCATGTACCCAATATCTCTGGACGTGTAGTTGTCGTCCTGAAGTGTTTACTGCTGACTTGTCCCATACAACGGCCTCATTCTGCTCTGTTGCTAAATTAAAGTAAGTATTGTGTTTGTCAGCTGCAATGAAGGTGCCGCAGTGCTCCCAGCTGCTGCTATCCTCACACTGGCTCCCTCCCTGTGGCCCCCCCTGAGGGCCCTTAGCTTCCCCGGGGTAAACACTGTTGTTTTATGGCGTGGTACTTCGCGTTTACAATGTGCAGATTGGGTTGTGAGAGAGGCCTCCGGCAGTCAGTGGTCAGCTCTGTTAAGTGGATGGTCCGGAGTAGGTCTCCTCCCCCAGCGCTGCTTTATGGACAGGGCATGTCCCAGAGCGGTTATTCAGATATTCTGACAGTGGCTGAGCGATTGCAGAAGGGAAGAGCTTGGCTTTTATCTGCCCGTGGAGGCCTCTCCTTTCTAGGATTAATGGGGCTTTACCAGAGTCTGCAGGAGAGAGAGGCTGAGGTCACATTGTGCTGAGTGGTTATGGAGGACAGCTTTTCCCTTTAAACCTGATATGCCCACATATCTTCGCAAGTTAGCCCTGCGTGTTTATCCAAAGGTCATTACGTTTGAGAGCAGATTAGTTGATCTACAGAAAAGCATCCACCAGCATTATTTCCTGAAAACAGTAGCACATGCAGTGTAGTGAAACGCTTCAGTCGTGTGAAAATGTGTTGCTGAGGCGGCGGGATGGTTTGATGGTCGCCAAGGTGTGTGATTCAAACGGGACTGTGCCCCCTCTTTCTTTCCCCTGACCCTCGTAGAAATGGTCGAGTGTCAACAGCCCCCTCTTCCTTCCTCTGATCCCCCCTCGCTCGCCGGGATTCACCGCAGTGGTGCTGACCTATGACCGCGTGGAGAGCCTCTTCCGCGTCATCACCGAGATCTCCAAGGTGCCTAGCCTGGCCAAACTGCTGGTGGTGTGGAACAACCAGAACAAGAGCCCACCTGAAGGTGAGCGACCACGCTGTCTAAGCATAGCTTCAGTTGAATACATCTGCCCCGCCTCCAGAGTGGGTGAGTGCTGACCCTGACCCTGACCCTTCATGCCTCCAAGCAAATGCAGGTGAACCCTGGGGAGGATTCAACAGCAGGTCATTGGACTTGGGCCATGAATGTGGTCTGTTTGTTGGCAACAGTCTGTTTAATCCATAAGTGATTTTAGGATCTTGACTTTGTCTGGTTGCTTATTTAAAAATATCTTACTTTACACTTTGGGTGTTGTGGTGGTCATCAAAACAGTGTTTCACAACCACTGCTCTGCAGGCCAATAGCTAACAGCCTGTAGTCGGCCACAGAATTGTAGCAGGAAAACGTGGTTTGCTCCTAAAATTCCCTGGTCAACAAAATTTACTGCAGAGATTGGGGAGGGTGATATAAACAACATATCAACTTGACATATTATCATTACTGACAAACTTGAACTGATAAAAAAAAATTAGAAACTTCAATATTCTGTCGATAAGCAACATTGCTTCATAGTACACATCAGGCTATGAGGGCCCAGAAATGAATTCATTTCCAACCAATGACACAGTGGTCTTTTACGAACAAGCAATCTGTACCCAACAAATGCACAACAAGGTTGGTTGAGTTAGTGGGTTGCATGCTACTGTTGTGGGAATGTCATGGAAAAAATTTGTGCTCCCTCAGGAAACCTTAGTGTCGTTGAAGAAAGGGACAGCTCATCAGCCACATCACCTTTTAATAAAGGAGAGATTGTGGATAAACAAGGTTAAAAAGATGTTGGTGATGTGGCGGTTTTACGTTTGACGCACAACAAACTGGTTCTATGTGCTGTAAACTCTGCCTTAAACTTGGAAATACTGCAAGCTAATTTCACCCCTTGAAGCATTGCCATCCAGTGGAACACAGAGAATGTAAGTGCTTACTGTCATGAGCAAGTAGGGTTTCCAGTTTCAAATAGTGTCATGTTTTGGTTAAAAATGTAACTATGGGATGACAGTCAGGCAGTCAGAGAGAAAACCCAGCAGCAAACCGTACCGTCAGCGTTTTCTAGTGGTGTTTTTGCATGATTTCAGTCCACAGTCTATTCACAGAGTATGTCATCTTTTTCCATGTTTTACCAAGTAGTAAATTGAATAATATTGTCAAATGTTGACTAACAATGAAAAAATAAATGATGCTAATACTTTTAGTAATATTTACCCGCATGGGATGCTGACAAGGTAGATGCTGAATATGTCGGCCGTGTGGCTAGAAAGGTTAAGAAACCAAGATCTAAAGGCAAACGGCACCGATTCCGTTAATTGGCCCATAACATTATGATGTGACCCATAGCTGCAGTTTTGGTCTGTATTCAGATTTTTTTTCAGACGTGTTCACTTAGGGCAGAAGGTAACGTGATTAGGGAGCTGGGTCTGTGCCCTAAAGGCCTCGGCTTCATCGCGCCACTAAACCTTAACATTCACCGCTATGGGCCAATAAAGAAGCTAAGAGCTAATGTAATAGGAGCGATAGTAAATCTGCAGGTTAGGGCAGCCTTGGTGCTGATTTTGATATATGCGGGCCTGGCCAGCAGGCTCTCAGCCTCCTGTTTCTTCCTGGTGCCCTTTCTCACTTACATTTCACGTTATTTATGACCTCATAGGCATGCCGACAGTAAGCTGATATTCCCCGTTTCCAACTCTAATGATGTCGCCCGACACTCCCAGGCCTTGTTTACTGAGCTCAGAAATGCAGTGCATCCTCACTGTAGATTTTGGCAATGTGATTATACGTGGGAGGGGCTTTGAAGTGGCCTAATGGGACACTGTTTCCTTTGATTAGTGGTGTAATTTGAGCCTGGCTAGTGCTGTGTGACCTATTAAAGCTATCGAGGCCTACTTCTGGGTCAGGTTCTGGTTACTATGCTGATCAGTCACGGTACCTTCAGTTTATTTATTAATTCTGTACCATTGAGCCACTCAAATCCTTGTTAATTGCTATAATCGTAAACCAGGAATCACCGCTGTTAACTTTTTTCGATAGTGTGCCGTTTTCCCTTAAATGAGCTGAGTAAAGAGTGTTTCTTTTCCCTGTGTGCCTTGAGGCCTGCTGCCTCTCACTAGGGCAGACAGTCGCAGCCATGCGAGCGGCTCGGGGCTCAAATGCAGGAAGCGCGTCGGCCTCGCGCTGCCAAGCCGAGGCGCCGTCACCTACGGGCTCCGCTAGCCGCACGGACGAAAGCCAGGGCCGAACCTGAGATGCGCAATCAGGAGCGGCTGGAGGTTTTCCGATCGTCTGCCTTTGGGGAAAATGGGCAGGACTGGAAAGACACAAAAGTTGCATTATTGCTCCTCTGCCCGATCCGTCTGGAGTATCTCGGACTCCATCAAAAGAGACGTCTGGTCCCGGGAAAAAGTTCATAGAGCGACACGCTCTGCCTCTGTTCTCAATGACTCCGACTGTTGCGCAACCCAAGAAAGAGACTTTGTTTTCCTTGCCCTGAAAAAAGAAACATTGGAACAATCTGACTTCATTATACTGAGAATTTATATCACAGTTCAAACCAACGCGCTGTTTCTCCTTGTCTGCAGCTAATGCCATCTCATCATGGCTTGGGAGGCATTCGGACGAAGGTCGATTGCAACCTTTTCAAATGTGTTATTAAACTGATCTAACAAGAAGCCCTGGCTTGTTGTTGCTGGTCTTTTTATTCACCCATCCCTCCCTCGCTCCCCAGAGTCTCTCTGGCCGAAGATCGCAGTTCCACTCAAAGTGGTGCGGACCAAGGAGAACAAGCTGAGTAACCGCTTCTTCCCCTACGACGAAATCGAGACTGAGGCTGTACTGGCCATTGATGATGACATCATCATGCTGACCTCGGACGAACTGCAGTTTGGTTATGAGGTGAGTGCAATGTTCCCCTCCATCCCAAGCATATAAATCAGCTCTGTGCTTTAATGCCCTAACATAATGGTAATGCAGACTTCCCGATTCCTTAACAAAGCTTTCACTTGACTGCACTGTCTTGTTTAGTTCAGTTTTTCCTCTCTTGCCTTTAAGCAGACCGAGCAGCTCTAGGCTGTCACTTTCTCGTTTCCACCAAAGAGATACGCTTTGAACTCAGAATGTGAGCCCAGCGTGCAAGAAGCAAGGCTTGAGTCAGGGCCTCTCTGCTTTCCTCACGAGCCTCATGGAGCGGTCTGCTCCAGGCTCTGCGTTTTATTTCTGAGAGGCGATGACAGGCCCGGCTGACACTGCCCATGACTGTAGGATTAACTGCTGCTTGCCTGGAGGCATTTAGGGGAGAATGCTGTCCAGCCGCTGCCTCTGTGACATTGAGGCAATTGAGGATAATTTGGGGTAATGACATGAAATGGGAGGCATGGTCATGTCAGCTTTGTGGACATCGTGGTCTATGGCATGATGTTGATCTTAAGACCTCAAGATTTCTTATGCAGGGAAAACTTCAGGTCTGTGCAGTTTATCTAAGTGTTGAGTAAAAAAACCAATAACATTAATATGGTGGAGTGCTCAGGACAAACTCATTCATTTACTGCATCTTTCAAAAGATGTTCTATTATTTTTGAGATATACATGTATAATCAACTAAAGTTTTTTTCTTCCTATCATACCGTTTATGCATATTTTGCAAATTAGTCATTGCCTGTCAAACAGCTGACTTGCATGTACAAGGCCCCCTTTAATTCGCATTGTGAATCCCATGATGTTCTGCAGGGAAGTTAAATGCAGATTAAATTAGCAAAGCCTCACCTCACCTTGACACTTATGAGAAATGATTTGCAGGCACCAGGCAGACCTTCTTAGAGTACCAATGCAAAGACAAGCGTGTAACCTTAAGACTCTTGTTCGGATTCTATGCGTAGCCCCAGATGCGTATGAGAGCACATTTAATTATTTGATTGCTAGTGCCTGACTCTACACCCTGACGTTGTTCCGCACTCAGGTGTGGCGGGAGTTTCCCGACAGGCTGGTGGGGTACCCCGGCCGACTACACCTATGGGATCACGAGATGGGCAAGTGGAAGTATGAGTCTGAGTGGACCAACGAGGTTTCCATGGTGCTCACTGGAGCAGCCTTCTACCACAAGGTAAAGAGGCACGCCTTGGCAGTACTCACTGGGCTAACCGTGGTCACACCACCTGACCTTTCTTCTCAATCTGAGGTGTAAGAGCTAAGGCTTGGGTGAAGGTTATCTACCAAAGACCTTCTCCGTCATGTATTTTTCAGTTATGACCACGTAATGGAAAAAATCAGGCTGACAAAGACAGTTTGTTCCTTCCAGCTGGTTTAGTACATTAGTGATGTAAACATTAATTACATGTTGTCATAGGCCATGCTCCTTCTGATCGCAGTGATTTACACAGTTCCTCTCTTCTCTCTTCTCCCAGTACTTTAACTATCTGTACACATACAAGATGCCAGGTGACATCAAGAACTGGGTGGATGCCCATATGAATTGTGAGGATATCGCTATGAATTTCCTTGTGGCTAACATAACTGGCAAGGCCCCTATCAAGGTATGTCCAGCATGTAAGATGTTTCGTTTTCACATTATAGGACATGTACGGGCGTCCTTTTGGGGGTTCCCTGCAACATTCCCTCGAATTCTCAGAGACTGGCTCCATGCTCATTTTGACTTAACTGTATCACTGCTTATGGAAAATGTATGGATGGAAAGCCAAGCATTTCTTGCTCATAAGTTGATCGTAAATGAAGTCCAGTCAGTTCATCTGGGGTTCATTTTCCTGTCACTGAGTGTAGGCTTTTATTTGGCATACTTGTTGATTGGGGCAATTCAGGAAGCCACTGCAAGAATGTTTGAGTGATCGAGTAACGTACTCCGTGGCAGCGAGACTATATGGGACATGTCAGCCATCCAAAAACTCATTCCTCTTGAGCAATGAAAGGATGTCTGTCCTCTTAAGAATGCAGCATTCCAGTGGCCTCATGCAAGCTCCCATTCTGCACCAGAGCAGAGCTAAACTAGCTTGCTTAGTGGTTGACCAGCCTGTGCCCCATGTCCGCCCTGTTTTTCTAATTTGGCAGTCCTGCTCCCTGCTCGTGTGTAATGGGCTGGGGGGGGGGGTGGGGTGGCTAGGAAGCCGTAACTCATCATCTTTATGGGCAAGGCGGAATGGGTTGTTTGCGCGAGGCACGTGGGCATGAATACTGCTGTCGTTGGGTCTGTCATCAAGGACGCTCCTCCGCCAGCCACTACTCAGCCTAAAGACCACTGCCCCACAGCTGCCAGTGTCTTGCTAAGCAGGCCTGTCCAGGCAGGGCTCACAAGATCTTACTGCATGCAGCCATGTGCCAGTATATGTGACAGATCTGCTGTTGGACTTCAGCAGGGTTTAACCTGAATATATAAGCCATATAAGTCTCTATGGTTAATAAAAACAAATGTAAAGCAAAAAAAACGAAAAGGTATTTTCTCCTTATTCTATAGAATGAAAGTAGGTTGTTCGGGGCCTGTACCTGTGGCTTTTATACTAGGGTGGGTAGTGGGCTTTGCAAAGCAAAAACTAAAAAGGTTTCCTGCCTGGCTGTTCTCAGGTCACTCCCCGGAAGAAGTTCAAGTGTCCTGAGTGTACGGCTATCGACGGGCTGTCTTTGGACCAGACCCACATGGTGGAGAGGTAGGTATTTCATGCCAAGCATGGCCAGCCACAGGCACATAAAGCCTTCAGATCAAAGGCTCCAGCCTACTCAAAGCATAGCGAACCTGTGTTAGTTTAGGCTTTGTCTGCTCTTAAAGAATGGCACTAACAGGTTTATAGTGCTGTAGGTCTGGAATGGCCCTGCTTCTCCAGACCTGACCAGTTAGCCCTGGGCCATCAAGGAACATGCCTTGCTGATGTGGACTGAAGACTGGACTGGAGCTTTATGCTTAATTTGAGTGCCTCATTTCCAGTCTGCTTGACCACCAGTATGTAGGAGAGAAAGGGGCGGTAGTGACCAAGTGGACAAACTGAGCTTCTTTTAAATGGCAAAAAAACACGTTGAAAAACAAAGCTGATTCTGTCAGGATGAGCGATTGCTGTTTCACGTGACCTGGAGCATTCATTACGCGCCTGCTTGACCTTGGGAGTGGAGGCTTTGGGTCGGGCCAAGATGGATGGGGGAGGAGGGACCCCTGCTGCAGCTGCCCATCAGGCCTCCCACGCCCTCCCTCCCTCCCCGCTGAAGACACAGAGCCCTGGGAATGCCAGGGATTCTGGAGGATCTCCTCTGACCTTCTCCTCCACCTCCTGTGTGCTCCAATGGGAAGGAACCCTCTCTCCTTCCATCTCAGGATACTCCTGTCATCTGACACCAATCCCGTTAATGATCAGATGCCTACAGAAAGCACCAGAAGCACCACTACATAAATCATTCTTTCAGTCATAATGAAGACACAAATTCACCGGCACAAAAGGGTTCCATCACTTTGTTTACAGCCAGCCAGCTGTGGAGTAAATGTAGGTCTGTCTACTGGTGAATTTAAGTGTAATAGTAACAACATGGAGACAGTAAGATGTTTCTCCAGGTCAAAACAAACTTGATAGTCTCTATTTGCTATGGTGATGTGCATACTAATGGATTTCAGGGCTTCCCAATGACCCATCTCCTCTCTTCTTCAGGTCGGAGTGCATCAACAAGTTTGCCTCTGTGTTTGGGACCATGCCGCTCAAGGTAGTGGAGCACCGAGCTGACCCGGTCCTATACAAGGATGACTTTCCTGAGAAGCTGAAGAGCTTTCCCAACATCGGGAGCCTCTGAAAGGAGACCTCTGGACGATTGGCCCTTGGTCCTCTGCCACAGCATCTTATTCCCACCCTCAATCAGACCCTAACTTCAGGCTGTTTCTGTTTCAGATCCCACCTCTTAACCATTCCAACAACTTGTTTTTTGTTCTGTTTTAGCTGGAGGCAAATGACTTGTCTACCCAGTGCAGTTCTTAGATTCCACAGAGGAAGTACATTGGGGTTAGAGGCGCAAGTTAGTCCTTTTCTTAAGTGGTTCCTAAAGACACTAAAAGAATCAGGCCCCATCACGGATTCACGTGTGAAACCCGGTAACACTGAATGAATGAATGAGTGTATGTGTGTGCGTGAGTGACGTGGAAAAACAGCATGGCAGCAGATGAGTTACCCTAACAAAGACCACCATGCAGTCATAGCAGTTTGGTCAAGGTTTCGAGCTTCTCAGCCACGATCCTGCAGTAGCTTCAAAGGGTTCAATTATCATCTCTGCACATTTAATGAACTCTTCGGTGGACACTAAGGGCATTGGCTGTACAAGTCGCGTGGAGGTGAAATTTCTTCTGTGTGATTTACTGTATTTTGGTCAGTCCATATTTAAAGACATAGTTCTGGAATTAGCGAGAGGTGAGTCGTGCTGAAAATGCCTGGAGTGGCACTGGCCCTTTATTTAGTCATTGGCTCATCTACTTGGAACTTAAACAGTCAGCACATGTCTCTCTGGGTTGGAAGTGTGGTTTGTACGGCATGCATGAGACGCTCTGTGTACGCATCTGCACTTTGTTGTGCTTTATTGGTGCAGCCAGAGCCGCAGACACATCGGACCCAGCTGATAAACTGCACGGCCTGACTACGCACGGCCTGATGAATTGAGCGGTTGACGTTGCACATCAAAGCTAAAAATTGACAGGATGTATAGTAAGAGACTGCTGTTGAGCAGAGTCATACCTTGACCTTATTTTCTGTTTTGGATCCACAGGTATCTGACCTAACTAATCCAGGAACGCTTCTTCAAAAGATGACTTTTGATAACTGTAAACTGTAATATAATTTCAGATTGAGGCTCTATTATTATTCTTGGGTAATTTCCATGTGAGGCTCTTTCAAGCAACTGTTCAGTGTGTTTGTGGTTGTAAGAAAAGATGGATTCTCACGTGCCCATGTAGACCACAGATATGGATAGTGTCTTTTCGAAACAAGGGTAATATTTCACAATATGTGCATTCATTTTTGTTGTTTTTTTTAAGATGTCAATATTCATCTTTATTTTTTACTTTTATTAATCCTATGGAAAATAATAAAGATGTCAACCAAATGAATGTGAATGTGCAGCTAAATTACAGTTCATTGTTGTCGAGTGAACAAATAGATTGATGCCATAAAAGGAAATCCAGCCGTTCTGTACAGGATGCAGGCTGGTTCTGCCGTAACTTTTCCTGAGCACATAAGTTGGATTTTTGTTTGTTTGTTCTGATATAAAAAGGGAGATTGG
>JAABNX020000008.1:24633237-24643818 GCA_015163995.2 Mormyrus lacerda | reverse complement strand
GGCCGGCGCCCCGCCACCCACCCCCCCCCCCCCCCATCGCCATCACGCCGAGCCGCCAGCCATGTGCAGAGCAGCGCTCCCTCCCATCTTCTCCGCATGGTCCATGGGGAGATGTAATAAAATCGAGAGAGCCAGGCTGATGCAGGCTCCCTAATCCAGACAGAGCCTCCTTGTCAGTAACACTTCACCATGGGCAGGCCTGCCGGCCTGGCTGGGCTCCAGCTAAGCCCAAACTGTTATTTACCTCTTATTTAAAGAACACTGCTATGTGGCCGCTGCAGGTTCGTGCCAGCTTTCATTGCATCAGCAAACACTTTGACTTCAGTGTGAATGGGTGCAAAGTTTTGCAAAAGTTTCTTTTTTTATTCCATCGTATGTATTTTATTTTTTTTTCTTTGATTGTGTTGCCCACATACTGTATGTTTGCAAGAGTCCGTCCACATTGCTGGAGCTGGTGCCAACAGAACATTCACCTTAATCCACCATCAGCTTTTAGGCGCTGGCTTTGCCATCAAGCTGGTCCATGTGTCGCTTCCTATTCGAGACCATATTCATTATAGCTGCAGCATCCTTCCTTTAGTTCCCCTTAGTGTACAGTTCTGTTCTGCTACATGGTGCAATAAACACATATAGCAGGAGTATCATTTGTATATGCAGAAACAGAACCAGCATTCACTGGGGCTGTTATCTTGAGTGGTTCCTGTTTCCATAATAAAAAGGAAGATAATTGTCTCTGCCTTCTGTTCTGTTTATGTTTTGATTGTTTTATTCCTGTCCCCTGAGGCTTGAAGTGTCATCTTCAAACAGCAGATCCTCTTTGGCTATCTCGGGTCATCATAAAGTCGACCTTGACTCTGAGAAAGGGCGTCGGGTCAGGATTGGGGGGGCGTTCTCTGCCTCGGTCATGCCTCACGCCTTTCCTCACGCCAGCAAAAACCCAAACAGACTCACAGATCCTCACAGAGCATTTCACCCACAGGGTTCTCAAGGTCCATATGATTAAAGAACTGGATAATTGCCTTGATATGTGAGTTTAAGATCGTTGTTCTGAGATGTTTATCGTAAATATTCTTACATGTAAAGGCAAAGAGGGATGTAAATGAAAGCAGCTTTGGATTTGGACCAACAGCCTGTCACCCTGTCACTCAGAAACTTGTGTTTCTTTGCAATGATAACTTGATACTGGCTTTTGGCGTTTTGGTAGCCATTCTGAGTATCAATGTTTACCCTGTGGTTAATGAGTGCATCAGTTGTGTGAATAGGTTTTGCTATGACTATTATATAATAATAAAAAAATTTGATTACTGCTGTAAAATATTATTGCCTATAAAAATGCATCATTGTGGAGATTTATTTTGATTTTGCAGTAAACTGGCATAATATTTTGATGAGCTTAATGTACATTGATATATGATATACAGTATAACTACATATTGTTTCTTGGCTTGGTGAATGAAGTGTCTTAATCTTTCTCTCACTCCAACTCTTCCTCTCTCCCTCTCTCTATCTCTGACTCTTTTTAGAACTTAGGAAAATGATGGGATGGAAGATTGTCCAAACCAGAGGTTTGTTTTCTTTTCATGTTTAATTTCCTGAGGTCTAGGCCTCTGGTGTCCAATGGAATAACACGTGGTCCAGGAGAGGCTGCCATGATCTCCTGGCCCCGGGTCTCTCCGGCCCCCCAGTCTGTCCAGCACATGTTCGCATGTTTGTCATCTTCTTTTCCTCTGATTTGTCTTTGGGGGAAATAAAAATAATGGATTGGCCAACCAGAGGAAAAATGACCATGTAAATTATGTAATCAGACTCTTTGTGAACCCTCACCTTGTAGATAATGATGAGGGTGTGTTTCACCCACCCTCTGCTGGGACAGTAGCTCCTCACAGGAAAACATGACTGCACTACACACGTGTCGGTGATCCCTTAATTGGTCAGGATGTTGACAGCTTGAGCAGCTCACTGGCTTATTGAAGAGCTCTATTTATGTTCTCGTATCGCGCCGGAACGTGAGGGCACATTAAATCCAGCCATGTGAAGGGAGCTGGGTAGCGGGTGGGCGCCTTTGAAGTCAAGCTGCTTCAGTGCGATCCTCTCCACCTGAGGGCAGTGATCTGCCATAGATGCTAATCGGGGCTGCGTACCGGTGCCTGGCCTGGTCCGGCCCGGTCTGCCCTGTGGTCGGGGTGCCACTCAATAAGCACGTAATGCTTGCTAACCTTGAAGTGCCTCATATTCTTTCACTATCTTAAACTTGGGAGTGTAATCATTTTTCTAGAAGAAATATAACGTAATTAACTGAAATCAATACATTTTACAGGTCATTTTTCTCCCAAAAAAGAACTCTCAATGAGCATTGTACAGATGAATAATGTCATTTTTTTAGAAGGGTACATTTTGTGATTGAGACATTCTTTCTTCAGAGCTTTAAATGACCACAAACAGATACACAAAGAATACATTCCTTTCACGGGGCAAACAATATATTTTACGTCTCTTTCTTTTGGAGATTTTCAAAAACTGTTGCTACTATTGTTATTAAAGAGTGCTGTACTGTCAAAGTATAATTTAAATAAAGTTCAATGAAATAAATGGCTCCGCTAGCACTGAGGATTTATGTTCACTGTTTTTCTAAAAGACTCTGGCCCATAGATCCCCCCTTTGTCTTCGTGCTGTTTCTCGACGTGGATTGTATTCCCAAACCCGGTCATGACGTCGCTCTGTTTTCTAACTCGGCACAGTAAGGTAGTTTGTAAGCCGACAGGAAGTTTTGAAATACCCGTAACCTCAGACCGTTCAGCTGTGTCTGAAACATATACAAACCAAAGCACTGCTCTCTCTCTACTCCTGAAATGTGTAGAGACTGAGCAGTAGTTTGACATGTGTAACAAACAATTTAAGACCCTTGCACTATATTTTAACTTTTCGATTTGGTTGTCAGTTTAAGCAAAGCCGTGTGAACCGCTTCGAAGAGCATTAGCAGCTGAAAGAAATATTAATTAATATGCTATTTGTTTTTTTTTCAAGTAGAATATACTGTTTTGTCGTTGATTTATAACTGAACATCATGAAGCTATATATCACATTAACAGACTGGAATTTAATGTATATAATATGTTTTGCGATCTTAGGGTTTGCTGTCTGTAAGGATTTGCAGCCGCAGGAATCGGGTTAGACCATGCACATTTACCTCAGTGGAGGATTTGACTCCTGCACTCGACACTGGAGAGACACACATTTTCCCCCATTCAGGGCAATAAAAAACAAACAGTACAGATCTAGGAGTTCTTGAGGGGTGGGGGGGATGTCCATCAGAGCTGGAATGCTGCAGTCACCATGGGACAGAAGATCCTCAGATCAGGCGCTTTGGATGGTGGATGTTGCCCCAGTTCCTGCATGATTTTGTAGAGTTTCCTGTCTAACATCCTAAAGTTTTATTGGTAACAATTGATGGCACACAAATATTCTACGTATGTATTAATTAACCACAAACTAAGTCTTAGTTACATATTGATGTCATGTTAATTCATCATTAATTAATCATGAGTTATGTTTTTTCTCAAGCAGTAGGTTCAAGCAATTGACTATTTCTTGTTCTGTAAACCCTTGTAAACCACTGAAGGAACTAATGAGGAACTATTGAAGGAACAAGTAAAATACTGATCTAATGTTAGTTTGCCAATAATAAATCATGATCTTTTATCTCAAGTAGCTACTATGTTTGTTCATAATTTGTACTGCAGTAATAACTCAGTTATTACTAAGTATTTGTGTCCCGTCAGATAAAGTGTTACCAGTTTATTAATAGTCTAACAGAGCACTAATTCTATCCTTATGGAGTGTCATTAAAACCATTGCACAGTGTGGATGTGCAAACTGTGTAAATACCTGCAAACTGTGGCACAGTGTGGATGTGCAAACTGTGTAAATACCTGCAAACTGTGGCACAGTGTGGATGTGTTGAGACAGGGATGGAGATGGGGATGTGCCATGATACCTGCACCTACCTGCACGCGTGCCTCAGTCAGGTCCGTGCGGAGGGCCAGCTGTTCACGGGCATAGACGTCGGGGTAGTGCGTCTTCTGGAACACCTTCTCCAGCTCCTCCAGCTGGTAGCTCGTGAATGTAGTTCGGTTGCGTCTCTTCTTGCCCTTATTGCTCTCGCCCTCAGCTTTCTCCAGCGGCCCTGTCAGCTCGGGGCCTGGCCTCTCTTGGGAGCCTTTCAGCCCAGGATCCTTGACACTGAGGTAGCCTCCCTCCATCGCTGTTGGGTCGGTGTTTGGGGAAAGGTCTGAATCTATCAGACCAGTCCTCTCTTTGGCTGTGGGGAGGAGAGGAGGTGCAGGGGAGAAGACGTCTATCAACACAGAGTTTCATAAATGTGACCCCCCCCCCCCCCAAGCCACAAAGCCTGAATGATCCCTCATCATGACAGAGTTTGAGTTACTGTATGCTAAAATGTTATTTCAGTTTCATCGCTGAGGACTTTTTTATTCGATAATGATAGAGTAGGTTTCTTCCCATTTAAGGTTCACTTACATTTTGCTAAGATGATGTATTCCCTTCCATTTATTGACAAACAATGATATATCCTGGGTTCTGGGTTCGCATGAGTGTCCTTTACAGAATAAGATGCTTGCTGCAGCTTGGATATCCAGGCATAATTAAGTGAGTGCCATTAAGAAGTTACCAGAACAAGCTGTTAACATGCAAGCGAATGTGAAACCCTGTGGTGTGATGTATTCTGCAGAAACACGTGTGGCGTGCCAGCAACACACCCCTGCTCTGTTCTATATATTCCAACAGGGATGCTTGCTCTTTGGGAAGGCAGCTATCTATAACTACGCATCACATTCTCTGTGCACTGTGTAAAGTGTAAAGTGCCGGTGACATGTGAAAACCACCCCCATGTACATCCAGGTGATCATTCCAGCCGTCCAGCAGGGGACGTCCTCCTGAGGAAATAACTGCTGGAGCGCAGAATCCACTGGGGAACCGACCCGAGATTTCTTATTTCAGACGTTGCCAGTTTCTAAAAAAGTTTAGAAATGGCAGGACTGCAGCGTAGGGGCATACCAGTCAGTGAATTGATTTGGAGTGTAGTGAGAATGGTGAGGAAAGATGAGCGTTTTCCTTCTGAACGTGGAAGCCCTTGAATAGCTTTGCCAGGAGGCCTGTATCTTGGTGAAGCACTGGGGCTCGCTTGGTGATTTCGGTTTTCCATTTGTTTTTTTTTGTTTTTTTTTTTTTTTTGCAAAGCTGAGCCCTAAGCCCTGATGGGAACGCACCAGCGTTGAGGGTCTAATGACTCACACATTGCCAGCTGTCTCGAACTGACACATCCTGTTAGGTGAAACGGAATATGCATGTGTACCAAAAACACGAACATTTCAAAACGATTCCTCAGAGATCGCTCGTGCCAGTCGCTCCTAGCAGAAAAAGCTCTTGGGCCGTTTGAAATGCATGATCAAAGTCTCCTGTTTATGGCTGTGGTCCTTGATTACTTTTGGCAGAGAGAGCAGTGGGACCGTTGCTTACTCGTCTGAGTGATTGGACGTGGCTGTAAGTCTCTCTGGTGGACCGGCAAGACGGCAGAAGGCTACCTCTGGGGGACTCAGCACAAATTGTCTCTGTCAGAGTGGTAACGCGGTGGGGAAGCCCGCGGGCCAACGCAATGCTGTACAAAACACTCCTTCCTTTGTTTGCTGGAAATGTGTCAGCAGGGAGAAGACTTTTGTGGTTCCAATTTAAGTCTGTTGATCTTTCGACCAACTTTATCTTTGGGCTTCTTGAAGAGCAAGTTGTCGCGTGGGGAAACAGTTTTAATCTGTCAGTGTCGGGAAGACGCTCACGCTAAGGAGTGTGTCTGTGAGCTCAGGCTCGTCTCTCATGTGGACGCCTCTGTTTTTATACTCAAAACCCACCCCAATCAAACCCACCCCATTCAAACCCGCCCCATTCAAACCCATCCCAATCAAACCCGCCCCATTCAAACCCGCCCCAATCAAACCCGCCCCAATCAAACCCGCCCCATTCAAACCCGCCGAGCTCACAGTAACTTGCCCCCTCTCTTCCAGCCATGAAACAGCCTTCTTTAGCAAAAGTATCAGGTCTTTCTCTGTAGGGGTCTGCCCAAGCCAGCCTTGCACTGGTTTGATATCTCAATTAAAACAACCATTTAATTATATTCCGCCTGATGTATTGTGATCTGTTATCTCCATAAGAGCTCCGCTCCTTCTCCCAATGCCATGCATGTTTCTCATTTAGCTGGATCTGCTCTACAGTGATGTTTCCAACTATTTCACATTTAGCTTGAAGGCCAAAATCCCACAGCATCAGTCGCAGTTGCTCGCGATGAAGGGGCATTTAAGCCATTCATTGTTCTTCTCTGTACCTAGGAGCCTGTCAGTGGGTGGTCCTGGTCGTCCCAGGCTGCTGGGAACCTGCCTTCTTTTCCTTTTACCTTAGCCTTTTATACTTGGGCAGTGAGTCAGAATAAGACACCTGTTAACGGGGTATTAGGTTTCATATTTACATTGGGGAGGACCAGTATATCAGGTTCAGAGGTGCCACATCATGTCACTTCTTGATTTTTCATAAAACTATTGCAGTTACAATATATAAAATGAAATTTATCTTTTCATTTTATTGTTATTCTTCTTCACTAATATGGTACTTTAAGTGCATTAAGTCCCGCATTATGTATGATGAATTTGCGGGAATTATTAAATTTATGCACAATTTGCAAAATTCTGCCAGAAATGTCAGGTCATTCATTGTGGAGAATGAATCACTCTCCTGCACCCTCACAAACACATTCTAACTCTCCCACAAACACATCCTAACTTTCGGAAAAGAAACACAAGTAAATTAGCAATCTTGTCCTACAGACCCATAGAAGTAAATATGGGAGATTTACTGAATCTCTTCTTGGTAAAAAATAGATAGATGCTTCATAACTTACTTATGACGTTTTCCAAATAAATGCCAGATCTGGCCCCGTTTTTTTGACGGGATTCTTACTCATCCTTATGCCCTAACAGCAAACAAAGTGGGATGACAATTGTGACTGACACAAAAGCTACATGTACCGCTACGTTATCAGCGTAGCCATCCATGCTATACTGTTCACTACCAACCTAGTTGCAGTTTATACAATCAAATACACATAATCTTTCTGAAACTTATTCGACATGAGACGATTAGATTACACCATTTCACATTGCCTTTTTGATGAACTGTTTGTTATGACAGAGTCTTCAATGAGTTAAGTTCACATATAAAGCCGTACCGTGGTCTTGCACTCCCTGTTCACTATGTTGTCTCTTTACTCGCGGGTCTAGAAATGGGCTTCTGCCTGCCAGAGTGGGAGTTGGGAACAAACCATTTTAACGGAGGGTAGGGGTTCAACAAATAAAAATTGTAGGGAAATAAACTTTAAAATATGTAATGAGATATATTAATTGTATGAGGAGGATGATTCCCCCTATCTCAACAAATCTACGCCTATGCCAGTCAGTCAATTACATTGGTAAAACTTTGAGAGGGAAAAACTAACTGTTTTTGAAAGTTTTGAATAGCATGTATTTGCCGTAAGAATAAGAGTTCCACCAGTGATAAGTGTAAAGATAAAATTTTGTACCTTTGTTTGTCACTGGGGCTGTACCCTCAGGGGTCTGCAAATTGTACCCTTAGCTGTAGGTAATTGTACCTTTTAAGGTACAGAAATCAACTCTGCGGGACATTTCTGTACCATAGATGGTACATTAATGCAAGTTGTACCTTAGCAATGTTATTGAGAGTCCTTTTCTGTACCTTAAAAGGTAGAATTACAAGGGTACAGCCCCAGTGACAAGGAAAGGTATAAAGTTTTATCCTTTTTTCTGGGCACTGCATTGCTGGAGTAGGACATGGTGGGTGACAGTGGAGGAGAAGGTCAAATGAGAGAACTAATTGACAGTTTAACCCTAGTGCATTTACACCTTCTAGTAAAATCCGAAACGGTCTGTAAACTGGTTTTAGTGCATTATCCTTAGGGAATCATTGGTAATGGTCGGTGATTATATATTTAACTGCCTAAATGCAAATTATGCTTTCTGTAGAGCATTGAAATAACCTTAGAGGCCCAAGTGACATTTTCCAAGATTTGATCGTTTAAAAATTTACAATTTTAACAAAAACCATCTGAAAAAGAATTCAGTGTGCTGCTATTCATCCATATCAAGAGACATCCAGGTAGGATTTTAGGACCCATAACTTCTCCTAGAATATCATCAGTCTATTTAAAGTAATATACCATATATTCATATATTTAGCTTATAGAACAGTAATGCAAAGATTTCCACTTCAGCCAAAGCACGTGGAGTTAAGCTAATTAGTGCCTGTAAATTGCTCGAAGATTGTGTGCGTGGCCTGCGAAGGACCGGCATCCCATCATGGTGTACCACAGCCCTCTGCTGCCTGGGATAGACTCCATGTGACCCCGACCAGGATATGTCGAATTTTACCGGCATCGCACATTTAGCTGCTTTTGGAGCTCTGGGGGAAAACATCAAAGTCTAATTTAAGTAGCTGTAAAGTATCAGGGCATCCCCGCCGCGTTTTTATGGAAAGCGATAGGTGAGGTCAGGAAAAGGATAGTAAAAGGGACGCTTAAAATCAGGCACCGTGAAGACCCGCAAAAAGGTTAATGAGCAAACCTTTCAAACGAAGAAAAGGAAGCACACAGAGAACCTATTAAAAACACATAAACCGAAAATTGTTTACAAAGTTCTTGTGGGTTAAGACGTTTTATTAGGGGAAAGTAACAGAAGAAAATTGTAAAGCGTGCTTTCTTCGCTAAGTGCTCATTTGAAAATCTGCTTTCCTCTATTCTGCTCTTGCGAAACTGTTAAGATCTCAGCGATTCACTAGCATTCCAGACAGCCTGGTGCCCCGTTACAAGCGCTATTTTGGATTTGACACGTGTAATCTGATTGACAGCCCGAGTCATCGGATTTTGTCCTTATTTCATTACAAGTGTAAACGCCAGCGGAGATCAGCATTACTGTGTAGTACAGAGGCATTACGGAGCTTCCTCTCAGAGATCCACCTACCGCTACTTACGAAACCAAAGAAAATCGCCGGAACAGCAGCTTACTCTCTGTAGCACGTCCGGCGTAAATCCAAAATACTGCAGAAAGTGCAATTATTTATTATTATTATTATTATTATTATTAGAACTGAGCCCGTTCTGGATTTTAGATAGATAGAAATTTAACGTGAGAAATAATATTATTAATAATCAAATTTTATTAAGAGTCAAATTTTTATCTATCTATCTATCTATCTATCTATCTATCTATCAAAATCCAGATCTGAGGCTCATAGATAAACAGGCATCAACCTGGTACTATTGTACTACAGGATTTTTTTTCGATAATTAGTGTTTTAAATCACTTTACTCATCAGCTGTATGTCTCCAAATCCACAAAAGTATAATAAATAACTAGTGCTTGTTGCTAATAAATACGCTAAGCATGTCGAACAGGGGGTATCTCGTAAAAACTGCTTATCCCCTGACGGTGAACGAGTCTTCACGTAAGATGTTTCAAACCGTAGCTAAATTTACGGTGGCACGTTGTATGCCCCAATAACGCGTCCTGCCCCTGCTGGTTTGCTGTAGCTTCCTCTAATGCATCCCCTACGTGTGGCGGCCTCGTGCTAGAGACTGATTTCCCTGAAGCAGAGGGACTGCATGGATGGAGATGTTTGCGTGTGCCGCGCAACCCGACCGTGGCGGCCCCATTGATCTGAGCGCAGCTTCTTCCCGCTGTTGCTCATATATTAGATTTATTTGACTTCAGTCATCCTGTATTTATTTTGGAAAAGCCTGCTGATGTTAAAATAACTTTCAAACTCCAATCAGACCTGGCACAACAATGCTAGAATTTGCTCGGGTCTGTGTTTAATACCTATTGATTAGCTGAGGTTTCCCAGCAAGGAAGGCTGATAATCTTGAGCAACTTTTGCTAGATTGCCTGAAAGAGGAAACAGGGGAAAATTAATGGGAGGGGATTCCCCTAGGGGGGCTGCTGCCTGGAATCCTAAGAACGCCTTTCGGGTTTGTAGCCGTGACACTTACATCACTGGGGATTCTGGGATTCTGTTCACGTTGGCCTGGTTCTCACCCGGAGTGAGATAAATGACCAATATGGCAAACATACAAAGCATGCGGGAGCCCTATATTATATGTACCATTATCAAAAAATCTGAAATGGAAAATCTGATAGAAGAAGCTTCCTACTGTTAATGTATAAGAGGTTTTTGAAAGGATGCATGTCACAGTTTTGTCTTCATTTTTTTCTGCTAATGAGGAAGATTGAGTGTTTTGATTTGGTGGAAGGAAACAGTGCAAAATTCATCACTTCCCAAAACAGATTTTTTTATTTAATTTGTATCAGCTGTTTGATATTTTACACTTTGAGCTTGAATCTTATGGGAGGTATTTTCTACAAAAAATAAAAATAAAATGATAAAAAGAAAATACAATCTCCACTTTGCCATTTAGTTTTCAAAGTCTGTGTGCAAAAATCCTGCAAAAAT
>JAABNX020000008.1:24619596-24631674 GCA_015163995.2 Mormyrus lacerda | reverse complement strand
CTATGGAAATCATATGCCCTTATACGCAGTCACATGGCCCTATGGAAATCATATGCCCTTATACGCAGTCACATGGCACTATGGAAATCATATGCCCTTATACGCAGTCACATGGGCCTATGCATGGAAGATGTCTGTATCATTAGATCATGGAAACCAGTCACTTCCTGTCATAGTGCCCCCTGTGGTGTTAATGTATGAAAAATAACGACAAGCCTCTATTAATCAGTGACGTCCCCTGTGGTCCTGGTGCGTTCCTGCAGTCTCTTTAACATTCAACCAATCAGAAGAGTTCATCAAGACTTGCATCACTATCATCTGGTACAGGCTGCCTCTAGCCTGAGGCCTGCTTAGGACCATTTTATATGGCACCAGGCAGTTTGCTTATAATGCATACAGTGTCAGGTCTTTTCCAAAAAGGTAAAAACTTCCATTTTTACACAGGCATTTCTCTACTGATCTATTCTGTTTTAAACAAGCATGCACTCGTTCTCACTTAACACTCTTTTCTGAAAGTGCCTGTTCAATTCTTACATCATCCTTCCCTTAAGAATCAAGTTAATAATAACTAACAGCTTCTGATACCAGCGTTTCATGTTTACAACATGCAAATGCATTTTCTGGCCTTGTTCTTTGGTAAACAATTCCACGTAGTTCAATGAAAAGATATGTGGTTTTTTACAAGAATGTTTTCCAAATTATCCATTTAGCAACCAGTTTTCTGGGAAGTGTTCTGGACTTTTCTTGGTTTATTTCCGTAACTCTTTGTTTTGCTTTGTGGAGTCGGAGCACTGATTCCAGATTCATTTTCAGTTTAAGCAAAATTCCACTTAAGGATTTCCAACACTCCTAACAAAACTTGGTGAAAATGACTTACATGCATACAGGAAATAGCATGTATTAATTATAATGAGTGCCAGCAGGTAGCTCACCTCCTCACCAGTACGATTCTTCGTGCGAGCACAGCAGCCAGTGCTCCCATAACTGCATGATCACTATAATAACTCGGGTAGTTACCATGTGGCACAATGTTGTCTTAGGCTGCCCCAGTCTAACCCCAAGCTCACTGACCTAAAGCCGTCATTCTTAATTGGTGGTTTTGTCAAACAGATGCCACATCTTACTGGCCTAAGAACAAAAAGATCATTTTGCTGCCAACAGCTGAAATATTTCCACAGCTCTGTTTACAATTTAAGATTACGATTCAAGTTCCCCTAGATTAGTGCCCTGCCCACAGACAAATCTTTTAAGTTCTATAAAAACTTTATTTGATATTTATATGTTCAGCTACATTAAAGTTGTATTTAGAGCAGGTCTTCAAAATATTCGATTTTCAGTGCTCAGCACAGTCTGAAGCCAAATGGGTTCTGCTACTTCTCAGTGGGGTAAACATGTCATTTGTAACATTTTGTTTATCGTTAATAAGGGGGTGGGTGTATTTCGCCCAAAATGTGCATCTTTTCACTTCTTCAAACCAGAGTTTAGAGACTTAATGAAGTTAAAATGTTCACGTGGACATTTTTCAACGAGAATGAAAGCTGGGACTCGTATTGTTCCCGTTCTTTTATGGCACGTGATCCGCCACCGTACCCCAACTCCTGGAGTTGGCAGCTTGCAGACTTTTGCAAGAGTTTTATTGTTTTCCAATCAGCACTGAAACTGCAACAATGGAAGATGCCAGCAACATGCTGCTCATTCTGATCCCAGGCAGCCTGCGTCTTTTATCCCTCTGTGTGTTTGCTGCCGTATGTGCAAGGGGCATGGATTTGCCTATGGTCAGAAGGGATATGTTCCTGCCAGAACCGGCCCAAGCTCATCTGACACCCTAAGTGACCATAACCACCGGTGCCCCCCCATCCAAGACAAAGTGATACTGCCCGGTAAGCTGGCGCCCCCTCGGAAGTTGGCACCCTAGGCAGCTATGTCACGTTTAGCAATAACTGGCCCTGTTCCCTACCAATACTGTGAGGGGACCATGTGTTTAGGCTGATTTGGTTCTTACCAATACTGATACCCCCACAAGACCCTTGCAAACTTGCAATCAATATAAATTACACTAAAGATGAAAAGTTAATACTTAACTGTTAATACTGTTAAACAGTAACAAATCAAACTGAATCGCACGTACACATGGATTGTGACGCCTATCATTCTTGTAGATGTCTTTTTAATCGTCATTAGAATTATTTTTTATGGTTATTTGATTAAACTGAACGTGCAATTCCCCGATATTCAATAAACTCCGAAGTGGACTGTATGTTGCATTGCAATTCCGTCTGTCTCTTTAGAGTTTGGTCTGTTGAATGACATCGACAATACCCCACAATTTCGATTGTTTCAATGAATGTAGCATTTATATTATTTGCTAAAAAAATAAACTAAATTAAACTATACTGCTAAAAACGATCACGGTGGACTAATCTATTACATTTTGAAATAAAACCATATAAAACAAAATTTCCCATAATTAGAGAATTCCTTTTTGTCTCTCAGTCATCTATCACGCTATTAGCAGTACAATAATCATAATCATTAATTATAAAGCGAGCACCGAATGATAATACCAAAAATTATCGTTTTTTTTTTTTTTAGAAGAGTGCATAAAACCAACATACAGTCAAAATGGGCAGAAATTAAACGTGTCCCATGTGACTTTCACGGAAAGTAATTTAATGTTCAATCAATATGTCGCAAACGGTTATATTTTTGTTTGGATATGTGGCAATCATTTGTAATTGTCAGCTTATGTTGCACGTTTAAATCAAATGTATCCCAATGCTCTCAGGCAGCCTGCCGATTCTTCCGCTTAGGAGTTTTGTGGGCCTATCTTACATTTTTGTGGTATTTTGTAGAACCTCTCAGTAACAAAAAATATATACCAACTAAAGACTCGATCGCGATATTGTCAAAATTAAAATTGATAGAAAAAGCAAAAAGGTATTTCACGGTTCTGCAAAAAATAATTAACATTTTTTGTGCTTTCTACTTTATTAAGTCTTAAGTTTATAACGATGCCGGCAAAATCAGCCAGTTAACAAGGATTAATGGAGCGGCGAGTCTTTGACGAAGTAAAGCGTATTCACAGCCAGCTGCACAACAGGCTTCCATTAATTCAGATCTGCTGCTGATATTACGTCAAGCGTCAATAAATTATAATGCTATGGGTGCTTGGACGAAAGTATTTTTCTTTTATGTTAGTTTTATGTTATGTCAGTTAAAGTTTGATGGAAATCTACGCTGACTCATTCAGGCTTTTTGTAGTCAATATGTTCCAAACCTCATTTATATAGGCTACAACCAATACTTTTTCAATAATCTCGCCGAGATCTGTATAACAACAACGACAACAAAAACAAAGAAATTATTATTATTATTAGTCAGCTGTTTATTTTTGTGCTATCTGCGGTTTTCATCTAGTTGTCTAATTTTATTTTATTTTATTGTATTGTATTATTTATTTATTTTTATTTTTTTTTGGGGGGGGGGGGTTATTTTATGTTTAGTTTACTGTAAGAGTAAATTAATCAACAGATCTATATGACAACTGAGTATAGTGTAAAAGTCGTGGAGAAAATAAGTTTAAATTTTAACGACACAAATTGACTCTAGGCACTTTGTCGGATTTACAATAAAAATATCGATTTATAGTACACGTTGTATCATAAAAAAAAACTGTTACCTTGAACTGTCATCCCGCGTATCAACTTAGTCGCTCTTTAAATTTTCAGTCAAAAAAAGGTTTGATATTAAATATAGCCCATGTAACCCAATGAATACCTTATGTGCAAATAACTTCTGTCAAAAGATTTTATAGTCATTCGCATTAGCTTATATTTTGCACAAATTGTGCTGTATTAGAATTGCACTGGACCTTTTAAATTTATGAATACGTACAATTTATAGTGGTAGAGCCTATTAATACAATATTAATACATTACAATAACATATTAATATCAACATATTTATCCGCTTTCCAATAACCAATTTATCTCCCTTCAATCTATCTTGCATGGGAAAAGTCGGAGGCCTTTTTTCCTAAAAAAAATCCAGAAAGTTTGTCATCACAAAGTTGTAAATAAGTCTTCTTATGTCGTTTGTTCCTCTCTCCCAATTTTAAAAACACATGAGGTCGGAAAGCAAACATTTACAGAGACGATTTATGGGAGCGTAGAAAAGTTATGCCCTATGATTTTAATGGAACGTATTTAGTATTAAAATACCAACGACGAATGGAATCGTTATTATTAAGGTACTGTACCTGACGTACAGTAAGTACTTTTTAAAATAATTTGTGAAAAAATACATGACGTCCTACAGTATGCCAATGATCCTCATCCATGCAGACGTTTTTAATCAATGAAGTCGCATAAGTCCATTGACAACAGAATTGCCATGGGTATGTTCGCATATGTGCATGTAAGATTTGTATAGGCCTGGTTGTATTTGCTCTTCAACTAATGCACTATTTCCTGTTCCTGTCAACGTGTGGCACCGTATCCACACCCCCCCCCAAAAAAAGTGTCTGTCCGTATCTGTGTGGTTGATGCATCTGTGATTATTTTGATGGTTGAGAACTGGAACTACCACTACTGGTACTACTCCTACAACAACAAAAACAACAACAACAACAACAATAATAATAACAATAATAATAATAAATATGTATTTATTATTATTATTATTATTATTATTATTAAGCTTTCACATAGTAGTATACGCCGCGAACCTGTACTAAATAATTGTATTAAATTTTAGTTCGCTTTTGCGGTTTAAAGGCTACAATTACATAGTATTATTTTTATTAATGCTTTTACTCATAATTGCTGAAGAGGATGGGGGTTTTCTGTTTTCCCCCTTAGTATATGTTATGTACTGTCAATTTAATTCTAGCAGTCTAAAACAGGCGGTGTTTGCACGTCCAGAAGTAAAGTAGGGCACTATATACATATATATTTAACTTATTGTTCTTTGTTTTATTGCTTTGCCGATAGTCTGCGCCTCTAAGGATATGTCTTTATCGTTGCAATATCCACAAGTGTTAATTAAATAGTATAATCCAGCTCATTATTAAGGATTATAATATGGATTAAAGAAGAATTAATTCGTTCGTAAAACGGGAGATTTAATGCTCCAAACGCTATACTAGGCTACTCTGTTATTATGTTTACAAATGTGATTATTATACAAACAGTTGAAAAAATGTTTGCAGTTCTTGCCTAAACTAGCCAAAAAGTAGAAACTCTTGCGGGTATAGTATTTTCTCATTTAGTCTCTAGTTTGCTATGTTACTTTGTAGGAGTAACTATATACAGGAGAATAGTTGCAGCGAAAAAAATAAATCGACGGAAAGGTGGTTATACTGTTTGAGTTTGTCGTTTATTTCAAATAATCTTGTCTGAAATACATTTTATAAGTATATTAAGGAAACACAACAGATTAACACAAAACTACGCCTGTTAATGTTTTGATAACCCGCGCCATAGTTTTTAGGTGGCTCATTACGCTATTTATGAAGACAGAATACAGGATAACTGCGTTAGGATCGTCAAATCAAGTCATATCAAGTATGCATTTTCGAAAACGAACTGAAGATCTAAATCTTTTTCAGACAGGCGTCGCTAGCTCATGTACAAATCCAAATTACTTAAAATTGCAATCCTACCCTCGAAAAAAAACTAAAAATAAAAATAAATTTAAAAAAAATTTAATGAAATGATACAGCCTGCAGTGAACTCACCATAGCAAGGGATGAGAGCTCCTCCGTGCCCGCTGTCTTGGTGAAGTTTGCTGTCTTCTGGAGGAGTTTTGCAAGAAGACCTTTGCATGAAAATGTGGTATTTGTGGAAGGTGCCTTCCTCAGATGTCGCATCCAATGACGGGCAATCCTGTTGGAAAGGACTTCGCGACTTTTCCCCAAAAACCTGACCTTTGTTGGCCATGAAAGTGGGGCTGTATTTGGTATCACTAGCCTGGAATGTCCTAAAAGGGTTTCCTTGGTGATCCGTGCCTTGGGGTGCAGACGGGCTATAATACGAATCCATGGATGCCATATCACAGTATGAAACGCACGTCTCCGCGTTCATTCCTAAAAAAATGTTCTGGGGAAAAAAGGGATCCGATTTCTTTTTCTATCCGTTATTGATGGCGGAGCTAAGAGCTACTCTCACGCTGTCTCGGTCTTGCACGCACAGACTTGCACACACGAACACATGCTCTCTCACACACACTAGCGGTCGGGTGTAAATGATTCAGGTATTTTCCTGAATCTAAAAGCCGACCGAAGCCTTGGGATTTAGACCAGTAACAAAAAGTCTCCTTCTTTCAGAGGGCAGTACTCCTGCTATATGGTGAACAAAACCCTGTGACACAGACGCTAGTCCGGACCTCTGCTCAGTCATTATGTAGATGGGATGAATGGGTGAGGTCAGACCTCCGCTCCAAAGAAAAAAAAATCGGTTTGGTTGTACATGTGGAGGGATCAATATGTGATAATACAACGGTGATATGACTATGTAACTGATTTCAAGCAAACAATTTAATGGTGGATTTGTGGTTAATCTAATGAAGATGCAAGCCCCTACGTTTACAGTGAACAAAATACAGACAAATATATGAACTTAAACGCCCGGGTAGTTTTTTCGAAATTCATGTTACATTCACGAATGAAATCTGTATGCATTTTGTAGTGTGCAAAGAGTTTTGGTTTGTTTCATTTATAAGCGTTCAATGTGTCGGAATGGCACAAGATCATGAGCATATTAAAATAAGTGATTTATATTGATTGATGTGTTGTCCAGTTAAAACCTTATCCATACAATATGCCGAAGTGAAAGGACAGTATTCCTTTCCTTATCGATTATGATGATGATCATCATCATCAACAACAACAGCAACAATTATTATTAGTAGTATTGTTAGTGTGGAATAAATTGCCGGTGTTAGCGTGACATTCACATTCCTCCTTTTCTATTAATACTTATGCCATAACTTCCCACGCATTGGCACTAATCTCTAGCCTTTTTTCAGTAATCTATTAGGTAATTAAAATGCTGAAGATTATCCGCATGGCCTATGTTGCAAGCGTCCGCAAAGGAAAGCCAGACTGAACGTCACATACGGCAGTGGCGATGCTTTGCACACAGGAAGCTAGACATAGCCTATGCAATTCCCACGAGAAACGCATAGGTAGACGTAGTCATTCCTGAGATAAAGAAGGTAGGGGGTTACACTAGAACCCTGTTATTTGCATGCCCCGCCCCACTTCAGGCCAGTATCCGTGTGTTTTCGCAAATACACAATATACAGTAAAAGTTATTTTAATACAGCAATATCACAACTGCAAAGATGGATAAATTTAGGCTAGAAAGGCAGGTGGCATTTAAAGAGGTGTTTTCTTACGTATGTTGTTTGTAGTGTTTAAAAGTAAAAAAAATGATAGTTTGATGGTGTATTTGTAACTCGGGTTGGACAATATAGAAAGACAAACAAGGTAACGTTTCTCAATCTATTTCAGTTTCACCAATTCACACGAAAATTGCACGCATTTGGTATTCGTTTCGCACTTTTCGTATCGGTTTTTTATATGTACATGTAAGTTAATTACAAGTAATAAAAATCGTAGACCTTAATTTACATAATGCACATTGGTCTTTAATTCTTGCATGCGCAAGGGCAAGCGATAACATATTTTCATAATTTTTTAAACTTAGGGGAGGCATCTATTTTGTCTGTTTATTTGTTTATTAAGTTATGTATTTCATTAAGTATTGGTTGTCCTTATGTCCTAAAACAGCAGGGACCAGGGAAAGGTTATTTCTTGATAGCATCTATGATGCCAATTAACTTGCAGCAAACGGTGCAGATTTAAGTAAAGATAAATAACTTGCCGTATTACGTCGTAGTGTGGGGACTGGCTAGGATTATGCTAGCTACGTTTAAAACAATACACTAGAAATCATTGCTTTTCAAAAATAGTTTAAAAGCCGACTTCCTGACATCAAATTCATTATTTTATTTTGTATATTTAATTCCTGTTTTTCAGACTAGATATGATACGCTTTAAAATGGCCCATCGTTATTTACTGTTGACACAATGTGTTTACCTGCTTGTAAAAGCCCCGAATATTTTAAGACGAGCCCCGGGTATTTTAGCCCCGATGCCAGTCTGCCTTCAAAAAGAAAAAAAAGTCAAGCCCCAGGTAAACTTGACCTCGCCCCATGTAATGCATTACACTAAGTAAAAAGGTTAAAAACTTTCATGGAAAAATTAAGGAACTACATAAATGCATCGAATATGCTAGATTCAGAATATTTTTCGTTTGCTGATAGCTGAATAGTTTTAAGTATACAGTATAGTGACGAGTGTCGTTCACACAATTGTCACGCTGCTGTTTAACTTGAGTTTGACTTGTATAGAGTAAGTAGAAATTGTGAGGGTCGCACGCGTTTCCATTTTAAACCAAAAAGTATGAACGGTCGCAAATATCATATGTTCCATTCAAAATAACGTAGTATGGTTATTACACACTTCATTTTAATTTCTATGTACATAGGACAGTTAGTTAAATATAACTAAAGCGGTTTAATTTGAAGCCTAATAAAGCGGGAATAATACTGCTAAATGCAAGTCTAAATTATATTAATTGAATAGATACTGGAAATATGAACCTGTTTTCATACCTTATGTAACACAGGACGTTACAGCTGGCTGGTTGAATTCATGCATTTAATTTAAAAGATGTCACTTGTACCTCATAGTCTGTTTAAACTGTTTCACTTAACGATTTCCCCTTTTATGCGTAAAAGGACCTTTGTGGCGTGTTATTATAATCTATTATAACAGTATAACAGGGGGTTCGACTTTCGACATAATTGGACACATACAATTTTAGAAGAACATGTAAAAAAACATTTTTACATATTAAACGAGTCCAAGTAAATACATCGTTTGCAAGAATACGCGCGTTAATAATGGGAACAGAGTGGCATAACAACCGCGCTCATACATTTTAACATTTCAAGCTTTTGTTACCAGAATGTTTTACAATGTTTCGTGAAATGTGCATAAAAGCACGTTTGTAATTTAGATGTTTATTATCATGGACCGTATGTCTTAAAATGGTAATATTAGAATCCATATTATTTACGCCTATAATTATGCAGTCATTACTTTCCTCTTGGTTTGCGTAATGTGGAAGGAACACACACTCTTAGGCACTGATCAGAGATGCTCTATACCGGCAATTCCAAGCATATACAATCGCGTCCCACGTCTTTAAGTGGAATAACAGCTCAATAAAATGCATGGTTTTATCTTATCCCTCTGTCTGTTTTCTCGTGATATGTTTCCAAGTGTTAAAAATAAACATAAGCATATAGACACTTATTTTACACAATTATTTTATTGTGTAGAAGACACGTGTTTTTATATCCCACTAACAGTACCAAGGTGCAACTGCTGAAGATTATACAAAAAAAAAATAATTGCGTGGAATATGAAGAAAGAAAAAACGACAGAAAGGTTGAAAGCAATAGATAATCGATACAGTTTTTAAAAATTATTTTATGGACGTCGTATTTGTTCTTTGTCAAATGTTTAAATGCCAGCAAAATCAAATAATAATAAAATGTTTTAAAATAATTTATTTAAACGATCTCTTAAATATTTGCAGTATATTATGTAGTGTCAGCGTTGTCTTCGTTTAATTACTGAGCTACTGGTTGAATCGGTACATTTAAGATAGTTATAATTTCAAATGTCTGATTTACGAAAAAAAGTGCATATTTAGTTGAATAAAGTGTTTCCTATAAAAAAGGGATGTCAGTGGAATTTTAAATGCGAACATGTTTTCTTTCGTCTAAGCTTTAGCGTAGGTTATTTTTGTTAAAATTTATACAGATGTTGCTTTAAATAAATTGTTTATTTTTTTAGAGCTTTGTCTAAAGAGAACCGCTTTAGACTGTACACGCGATGTTGCCCTGCACACTATACAAAGTAAAGCCGGAAATAGTTATTCTTTTAAATGAACATTCGCACGAAATGTGACGCTGAATTAAGATTTATAGAAGTCATATATGCTTTTCTGACATGCGGCCACAGTCACTTATCATTTTAAACCAATGTCAGTTGTTTTCAGACCGTTTCTCATTTTCATTTTTTTCTTTTGAGAACTGCAAACGATTTCGTATCAGTTGTGAGCAAAATATTTGTCTAATCCCTGCCTTAATAGATAACGTTTTCAAACCATAAATTTACACAGCAGTGTGAATTCTTTCATTCTGTCTAATGCTGATCCGAAATAAAAAGAAACGAAAGAAGACCCGGTTTTAGTGAAGGCGTTCCTTAATAGTGTGCTTTAACCTAATAAGTGAAAAACAGCTGTTTTGAAACCATCTAAGCATCTTCCAGCCCCTTACCCTAGTCAGAGTCGCGGAGGGCCTGGAACCAATGCCAGGCAGCATACTGTAGGGTACAAGTCTGTGGTAAGCTACACCCTGGACTGGATGCAGGTACATAGAAAACATACACATGTGCAATCATAGACTATGGGTATTTTAGAGCCATCAATTAGTTTAAATGCATATATTTGAACACGGGAAGATCATGTAAACTAAACAACCTCAGAGTGGAGGCGGGATTCAACCTCACAACCCTGTACTGTGACGTATTAGGAGCGTTCAATAAAACCGGCGTTTGAAAGTACTCCAAGGAGTTAAATGGGTGACAGTTTTCAGAGATCCCTTTTTCTAAGGCTTTCTATCCCTTTTTCTTTCTTCATCTCAAACAGGCACTAGCACGTAGACTATGTATAACAGATTATGTTACTATATGTATTTGTGAAAAGGATCTGTATAATATATAGGAAATTAACATTACGTTACACATACACCAAGAACACGTCTGGAGGGCTTGTGCAGCAGCGCTTAAATTCATTTCAGTTCGCAGCTATCGATGGACAGCATGTGTCACACCCTATTGCAAATTAAAGAACCTTAGGTGACCTCGAAAGATGGTTGTTTATTTCATATATATATTCCTGTCTTCAAATGTCAGACTGGATTGCTTACAGTGGCACCAGTACTTCAAATATGAAAAACGTTTTTATCTGTATGATTTTCTGGTAGACGGCTGGTCACAGACGGTCGCAGACTGCTTCATTTACCAAATACTGCAAACCTGCGTGTAAACATATTTATAGCATGTAAGTAATGAGCATTTAAACTGGACAGAGAGCTGATTCATCGGTGGGTGAGAGTTGGCAATTGAATAATTTCATACTGGCCGTTAATTTGCTTTATCTCTCGCCTACACATACGGAGCTGCGAATGACAAATCGTTGTTTTTTATTTGCTTATATTTTACTATAAATGCAAAATCGCACGTTTTTTCCAGAATCAAGAAAACGTCGTAGTGAACCTAAGGGAAATTTTCACAGTAAGAACTATATGTTCTTCACAGCTGCCTTAGAGGTGAGCTGGGCATCATTTTATGTCTGTAAAAGATTAAGAGAAAAAGTTATGCTGGAGTCTCAAACAAATATTGCCTTGGGGGCATAGATGCCTGTCTTGGTGGGGGATGCTAGCTTTCAGTCATGGTCAATGTAAAAGAGCAATAGAAAAGTGGCAGCCTGAACCAAGATCCAGATTACATGTTATTCTACTGTTAGACAGATTGACCTTGCTGCTGCAATGCAGACCTTTTTGTAGACTGAATGACAGCTAATGTTCACCAGTCACAACACTCTTTAGGAAGACAGTTTATGCCCTGCAGTTTTATTTGACCTCAGTGTGACTGGGTGGAGGCAAGGGGCCGTAGATTCACTTATATTACTTTTAATGCTGGGCTCAGTAGTAGCTGCCAGGCACTAATGCTTGTGTCTAAAACAGAGAGATGAGATTTATTTGGTTCTGGGTGTTTCAGTGTAAATGTTTTAGCTTTTTTTTTTATTTATCAGATGCTTTTACCCAAAGTGACATAAAATTGAGAAACATGGCCCCTGTGGAAATAGGGCTCAGGGCCCCAGCAGTGACATCACAATGCAGACTAGAGGGTGTGAACCAGTGACCTTCCATGCCCCC
>JAABNX020000008.1:24587125-24603316 GCA_015163995.2 Mormyrus lacerda | reverse complement strand
ATTGTTATGAAATGTGTTGTAACATAGGTACAGAAAAAGGCTGGATGAATGGATGTATGGATGATGTAGGGTTCTGATGTTACAGGTATTTATTATTCAAACCAAGACAGACATGCTTCTTCCTGTGGCTGTCGAGGAGCTTGCAGCGAGTCATTCTGGTCATCGAGCTATAAAATAACATTATACACAAACTCATCACAGGCATCTGCCATTTCCCTTCGAAACCTTCTCTGAACATGACTACAGCTGCAGCAAGTTGCTGATTTATTTGGAAAAAGCTTTCTCGTTTTTATATAAGTTGCCACATTAAACACTGCAATGGCGAGGGGGGGACCAGGGTATGTAGATGTTAACTAGCATCATGCTTTTGAAGAGGCCCTTTAATGCTGAATGGTATATGAGAGGAATTCGCCTTTACGCTCAAGCTACAGATGTGTAGGACATATGTACTTTATATTAACTGTTTTAAGAAGCAGGGGGTAGAGGTCTGGAGCCCATCCCAGGCAGCAGCATTAGAGACACTGTCAGGACAAGACACCGGTCTATCACAGGACACTCTCCGGACAGGACACCGGTCTATCACAGGACTTTCTCTGGACAGGACACCGGTCTATCACAGGACCTTCTCAGGACAGGACACCGGTCTATCACAGGACCTTCTCAGGACAGGACACCGGTCTATCACAGGACCCTCTCAAGACAGGACACCGGTCTATCACAGGACCCTCTCAGGACAGGACACCGGTCTATCACAGGACCTTCTCAGGACAGGACACCGGTCTATCACAGGACCCTTTCAGGACAGGACACCGGTCTATCACATGACCCTCTCTGGACAGGACACCGGTCTATCACAGGACCCTCTCAGGACAGGACACCGGTCTATCACAGTACACTATCAGGACAGGACACCAGTAAATCATAGAACACTCTCATGACAGGACACTGGTCTATCACAGGACATTCAAACAATCACATTTGGGTGTAGCTTGTTCTTACATTATGGTTGAGCCCTTTATACATTACTATTGTACTCAACCCATAGAGATGTAATAATTTGCAAAGCAAAGGTTTTTAAAATAATCATAAATAACCTTTAATACTTTCAAGTCAACATAGTAAAATGCTGAACTACTGCAAAATCGAAAATCATTTCTGTGAGGAAAAAGAAATACCACTTTGTCGGCCATCCTGCTTTTGATTTTAATTACAATTTGCATGCTTCCCAAAACACCTAATGGAAGCACTTTATGCAACCAGGTGTTTTTGATATAAATGCACAAGCTGTGTTTCCTACGTTAGGGCACTGTGCTGGTTCTCATGATGTGAGACATCACACTTTGGTTTCTAGCTGTATAACAGAGACTTCATTTCTTATGCTTGGCTATAATATGTAAAGCTACCAATCAAGGTCAGTCTTAATTTGGAATTTATATTTTCTGAGGTAAAAGCCCGAATGGACTAGACTGTTTGTTTGTCTCTGCATAGTATCAGGTCAGGGAGATTTCCTCTGGCTTCTCCAGTCTAGGAGCTCAGCTGTGTAGAGAAACTTATAATTACCTAGGGTGAAATCAACAGCCCAGCACAAATGTTGTCCTAACCAGAGCAAAATGTCTTTTTTCTACCCTTCTGTATTTTTGGCTTTGAAGAGTCTCAAGCTGCAATATCCGGACATGGGCCTGTGGTTATGTTCTGAAAATGACTACTGTACCTTATAAGGCCCTGTAATGAAGCCTAAGTCTCAATCACATGATCCGTCAGTGACAAAACAAAATAACCGACACTAGGCACCCAATCGACTTCTTTGTTGATGAGAAGCGAAGTCCCTGAATGAACTGGCTGTTTGTGAGCCGTACATGAACGTCAGTGCAGCATTTTCACTTTCAAGCCGAGAAATCTCTGCTCTGTAGTCACTCTCCATTGGCTCCGCTCTTGCCGGCAGTTCTGCTTCGAGATTCCCACCTGTCATTTTCGAGATCTGTGCGGGTATTCATCTGGCTTGAGGGGTGGGGTGGCGTGGGGGAATCAATGTCCAAATGTGATGGAGTTTGTGCAATTATAGACAGTTAACGTCGTGATATGACCAATGATTGGAAACTCTCGAAACCGATCTAATATCCGGGAATATTATTTTTTAGCATTCTACATTTCATTTTTCTTGGGTCTGACTGTCAGAGTAACTGTTTTGCTTCTTTGTTCACATGTTTCACCCCAGCCTAGGATTCCTCTTTGGGAGGGGGGGCTGGGCTGCCAGCTAATGGAAGAGCACCCCAAGTCCACCAACGTTATTGACCTCTGGGTCCTTGGCTAAAGAAAGCATGGTACAGAGAGCCCTACTCATTCGCCTGATAGCTCGGAATGTTCTGGAAGAGATGATAAAAGAAGACATTTCCAATTAACCGCTAATACCAGTCATGCTCCTGCTGTAATGGGGGAGCAGCAGCTTGCAAATGGACTCATTCCTCCGCAGGCTTTCGAAAGAATGCCCCCCAGTGTTTCACCCGCAACGCCGCACTCACCGTGCTCTGACCTTTCACTGCTGTACCTACTGTCTCTGTCAGTACACCTGATGGTATGTTTGTTAAATTTCAGGACTACAGGAAGAGACCAAAGAGCTCAATGAACACAGTGCAGGAGTTTAGCATGAGTTACAATAATATCCTGTTACAATTCTTGTACATAAACGTGAAACATGTCCTGTGTTTCTGCATAGACTAAAGAAGGATTGTACAGAATTTGTACAGATTGTAAAGAATTTCCCTATGGGGACAATAAAGGTTCGATTATTTATTTTTATTATTATTGTTTATTATTTAGACAGTTGATTTAACAGGTTAAAATCTCTGAATGTCTTATTCTGTAACCAAGCAGTTTGTCAACTGCTTCTGTGATTGCGTTTTTCAAACATAATGTTTTCTCATTTTAGCATTCAAATAGCAAAATGTGTATATACCTGTGAGTCACATGGTGCAGAAGGTGGGCTATTCAAAGGGCAAAAATCTAGCACCTTTCAGGAGGCTTTATAAAGACTTCTGTAGCGCTTCCTCTGGTTTTATGGCATTGCATTAAATACAATGTGTCAAACACATGTAGAATATAGAGAAGGTCAGCATATCCCTCAGAAGGCTGACAGAAAACATCCCGTAATAACTAGACCTGCAGTAAGTCGCATTGTGGCACAGTTTACCATTCTACTGTTTCATATATTAGATATTTAAAAAGACTATGGCACACTTTGTACATGCAATTGGTTAACCTTAATTAAGGAAGAATTACTGTAGAACGTAATGAAGAGGTAAAGTTCAGAGACAGCTGAGAAAGTTTTACTGTGGTATATGGTTGTCTATTCTCAGTGTTTTAATTAATGTTAAAAAGGTATGTGCCTTAAATATCTGCTTTCTTCGGAATCCGTCATTCTTTTTTGCTGTTGATGTAACATCGCGAGTGACCTCGTGAATTGAAATGGTATCGGGCTCCAATGGGCAGCGTGTGTTTGCTGGATGTAAAGTCACACAGAGGAGGAGAGTGTCGCTGGGCAGAGCCATAGTGGAAACAAGGCACCGTTGATTCTCCTGTTCAGGTACAAGTGACTTCAATTAGAGCTGCGTGCTGAGCTGACTGTGCCAGGGGTCAGGAGGATGAGAGGGGGTGCTGATCTTCAAAGTAACAAACAAAGTTCGGGGTCTGATTCTCCACGCGTTTGATGGTGGAAAAACACGTTATTTACAGTCTCCCATCTAGCATGCCCTAGGTGCCAATACTTTGCACATTTAAAAGCTTACAAAACAACTCCAAAGTCATTTGATATTTACAAAGCTTGTTATCCGGTGAAAGAAATATCACTTGAAGGGAGGGGGGGAGTCAGTTTTAAGCACTCGCAGTTTCATGTGGAAATGATATGGAGTTATTGGAGATTAAAGGAGGTGCTGCGAATTCACTCACATTAAGGTAGGTCTGTGAGTTCACGGGCACCTTAAGTGTGCTTTCCAAGTCTCAGGGCAGGTGTCCGAACACAAGAAAAGGTATTATGCAAAACGCTGGCAAGGAACCCTTTTGTAGCCTTCCCTATATTATATATCTTGACATGTTTAGATTTTTGTAAGGCATTTTGAAAATTGGTGACCGAGTTGCTGAAAAATGCTGAGGCTGTCAGTGAGATACTTCATCTTCTGTGTTTACCATTTCGCTCCACACAAAGGTCATTTTCAATAACTGTTTTACAAAATTATGTCATAGTTTTACTTGCAAACTATTTTCCCTTTCTGAAATTACGCAGCTGTCCACCATTGTTATTTCAGGGAAATTTCTCATAAAGCACTGAGTTCTTTTTTTCTTATTAACGGAGTTAAATATCCTCGAGGGAGATACTTTCTAAAGTTTTACCAAGAAACAATTGATGATTATGCGACAACAGAGGACAGCCACATCCCATAATAAAACATCTCAGAGACTCTCTGACTTCATCCAGCTGCCCTCCCAGCCCTAATGTTCCCAACCCACATCCTTTTCTGTGAAAATTAAAACATACTTTTCACCATTACTCAATGGCTGAAGCGCAATGTCCGCCAAATAATCAAGGAATCACGGGGCCACGCAGAAAAAAAGGGCAGGAAGAATCAATTCTGCTTGGCGTGTTCTGACTTCCGCAGGTTGAGGGGTGTAGTTTGGGGAGGGGGAGCTGATGTGAGGGGGCTTGGGCTGCCCCAGGATCACATGTCCCCTTCATGTTCATCCCTGATCACTCTCTGAGACATTTCACGGTTTCAGGATTCTGAGATTTCAGGTGCTTAAATGCTTGATGTAGTTGCGGTAATGGTCCTGCCCGTTATGGCAAATGCATGTTCATGTGCACATTTATAATGTGATCCTCATCAATTTCACATTTCAGTATAGACCATGTGAGTATGTTTAGGTTCCGTTCCTTAAAGATCTCTGTGCAGTGAAGCATGTCATGTCAAACTATGGTAGTTGCATTAAAGGAAATGGAAAATTAGTATGTCTCAAGCGTAGCTACTGCAGGTCCATTGCTGATCACACCTTTAAAATGGTGGGAGGGGGAAATGGCTACATAAAACCTTTGGGTGTTTAAAATTCCATTTTTTTGATGCAACCCCCCCCCCCCATTCTTACGCTTCATACAGCCTAGCGTGTCGTATCACATCTAAGCCCTGACATTTGGTTCTGCTTTGTGCCGGATATGGTAGTAAGACAGACCTCCTCCTTGATAATCGAAATACTGATTCAAAATGAAAGTTTACAATCAACACAAAAAGAAAACATTTCCTTTTTGGCAACACTTTGAATACATTGTGATAATACTGTCAGCATGACTTTATAATCTTGTATTTAAAAGTAGATAATGGTACGTTTCAGTTAGTATTACTAAATTATGTTATTTTCTAGAAAAAAAAAAAAGATTCTCTGATGTGTACGGCAGAGGTACTGTTTCAAACTCATTGTTAACCATTATGTGAAATTTCCTCTTATTGTATCAAATTATATAAATGTGTTCAAACATATACATGAACACAAAGGTTAGGGTAAGCAAACTCCTTGAATGTTTTATAGGTTCTTATGAACGGATATTGCAAGATAAGGTTACATCTTTGGGGGAGTGCAGCTCTATACTATTAATAGACCAGCCCAAACAGCACTTCTGCTGACAACATACCATGAACTGTAGGGGGTGCCACCAAAGAGCCAGTTAGCAATACGGTATTTCATTTTTGATCAATATTGGTCAATACATGCTTAATTTGCTTCTTAAGATTAAAACAGTTGAGTAAGAATGAAACATGGACCAAATCCTAATCCCAACATGCCTGACTAACACTTGACCTGTACCCACTGTGTAACTGAGCTGGCTAGCAACTGACACGCACCTAAATCATAAAACCATCAGTGTTATTGCCTGGAAATTTGGATAGAAATCTCTCCTATACCATTCCCAAACAGGACTTTGGATGCCTTTGACCACATAACATGGGTATAGACATAAATATAGACTTACAAAGGGGACAAAGCTGATAAGGAAGCACACATGCAGGGCTGAGAGGCCCTGAGACAGGCTGCGCTACAGAGTCAGGGCCGCTGGCTGTGAGCCAATCAGAGCTTGTGACCAAAACTTAAAGCTAGGGGCGGCACAACTGCACTCTTATGCTTCATGCCTGAAATTCATGCACTCTGCCCCACCATCACTGATTGAATTGCCCCTATTTGCTTAATTAACATCACATGGGCCACCAGCCCCACATAGTGCAGACTCTGTTATTTTCCAGTAATGTCTTTCTGAATAAAATTCAGGGCATGTTTAGACATAGCAGAGGTGAGCTTTACAAAGACACTAGTTACAAAAAGTGAATATTGCAGGTGTAGTTGATAATGTAATATCATTACAGTGAAACTGGCCATTTGGTCTAAGACAGTGAGAAATTAAGCTGCTATGTAACACCGCAGTGTGTCCATGGTTCAAATCAGCTGAGCCCTAACCCGGGGGGGGTTGTCCAAAACCACCAACGAAAATCCCCTTTTCCCGACAGCATAGCTAAACTTGCCAGCATTAAAGTGGTGAAAATCTCAGCTGCTCTGACGGCCGTTGAGACCCCCAAGATTATCTGCTTGGCAATAAAACCATGCAGTCAATAAATTCAGCTTTTATCAGCTGAGCCCCACTTTCAAGACATGGCAGTTGAAGTGAGTTAATGTGGCTGTTGGTGCGAACTTTTACAGTGCTTCGCACCTGGAGAGTAAACAATTATCAGAAGCCAACAAATGGGATGTTTTACTGTCCCTCTTGATCTGTTTACAGCTCTGGCCGGCGGCTGAGCACCCTGTTCATGTGGGGCTCTTTCATGTAAGGCCGTCAATAAAGACCCATGCAGCTCCCAGACCCAGGTGCCCCTCGACAAGCAGCCCCATGCATGCCAACCATGCTGCTCCAGAGGGACTGCGACGCCAGCCGCCAGGAGGAGAGAGAGTGCAGCTAGAGGAAATGGAGTCTGGCATGTTTACTCTGGGATAAATCCCCCCGGACCCTTTTGTGGGCTGTCATTAAAGTTTAATTGCCCATACGTCTGGGAGTCCTCACAGCTCTCAACGGCAGAGTGGAATAAGTACAGCCGCTTGGGACAGTTGACTCCTAAGGAGAAGTCATTGAGCTTTCCTGATTCTCTGAGTGGCCTGGCAATTCCGAGCATCCTGTACAGACTGCATGCAAACCGAGCGATGTCCGTGGAGAGCTCAGAATATAATACTGCACTGGGCAGAGAATGAGAGCCTCTGACTAGTGTCAACGTGGCCGGGAAACCACAAGGCCAAATCCATCTACTGTACGCTGAAAAATATAGTGATGCTAAACAGCAGGCCTAGATTTCCTCCCAGAAAACACAAGTGTATCTGAGATTTGTTTCTGAGCCATTTGCATAATGCATTCTGATGGGTGGGTATTATTTTGAACATGTCTTCCCATCTTTGTTGCATAGGATCCCAATGGGAATTGGCCCGGCTCTGAGCAGGCTTCCGGGGGGGGCGTTCAAAGGGAGACGATGGCCCTTTCAAGTCAGGACACTTCGATTGTGTTACAGATTGGTTCCAGGTGAGGCGGCTTTGGGGAAGCTCAGCAAGAGGAAAATTGCCCTCCGCGGAGAGCTGGCCAGAGTTGGGGAGGCTTCACGGTTGGGATGGCAAGCCAGGATTCCAGAACTGTGCACGTACTGTAGGATTTAGAGGGATGGAGGCCTCGCCTTGGACTATCATGGTTAGGGGCTGAGGCTGTTTTGCATGAATGGTGAATATTTGGTGGGTATTTGGAAATAACAGCAAAACTGCTCTGCATAGTCTTCTAGGAAAAGTGACTGTATTACTGTAATTTCACATTGGTCCCTTAAAAACAATCATTCTTGGGTAAAGATATTGTTTGTTTCCATCCATTGCAAAAGTTTTCTCTCTGACTGTTTGTTCCTCTGCTCACATTGTGATATGAAACTTCTTCCATTAAATACAGCTAGAAAGTTGTACTCAATTAACATCACTTAATAGTTACTCAAATCATGCACAGAATTAGCATAACTAAGCACCTCAAATAGCAAGAAATGGATGTTAGTTATAGTTACCCATGCAGTATGTTTTGTGGTCTGGCTTTGTTAAATTCAGCATCCCTTGGTCAGGTATCAAGGCAGGCAGGAAATTGCCCATTTTTCCATTTATATAATTGAAGTTAGAGATGATTACCTTTGTCTTGAATCTGTCAGAAGCCAGAAACTTGATAATTCTTACTCACTGTTGAGTAGCTAACAATTGTTTACGTAAATCTGTAAAATTAATGGTTTGAGAAATTTAAATAAAATTTACCAAAAGCAATGGAAGTAACAACTATCCCCGTTGTACATAAATCTGATTTAAGTAAATTACTTGACACAAATGCTGCAATTTATCTTGCCATGTTGGGGGCCACACCTGATATGTTACTGGTGATGTCTTGCTTGGGTCAAGTTCCATTTTTAAGGCTGGTTTTGAGGAATAATTTCAGTTATGAAATATCAATGGCTTGTATTTTCGGTGCCACGAGTCTCAGTGGGTAAGATGAGCAGAGCAGTGATGCCTATGGGACACAGTCGTAATGTCTGGTCAAGTGTCTCAGCGTTTACTGCCAAGTTTACATGCATTGGAAGAGGTCTCTCCTCTTCCTCCAAAGTCCAGGCCGCGTAGCGAGACGAGCAGTGCTGCTCTCATCGCCTTCACGAGGTAATGCTGTTATTCCACTCATGTTTGGACGGACTGTGTGAGGATCTGCCCCTTAATGAAAAGAAAACAGGGCGACATTCCCATGACAGATCATGAATACCTAAACGGGACAAAGCACCACCTCAGAGTTCACACTTCCAGTCCCAGAACAGCTTTCCTCTCACTGCTGCTACAGAATCTGATCCAGTACATTGCGGTGTTGGTTTATACCTCCTGTGGATTTTGTTCAATTTTTGTCAATCCTTATAGTTTTGTGCCATTAGACAAACATAATGATTTGCCTTATATCTTGAGCCCGTATACATATTTTCTTGATTAGTCCTATATTATTCACAGTGTCTCATTTTTATATAGTGGTATTTTCCCCTATTCATTTGTTTGTGATATGGTTTCAGTAAATAGAAGGTTTATTTAAGGGCAAATGTAAGATCAGACAAACAAAAGAAATGACAGTTACAACTTATGAGAAGTGGCATAAGGTAAATCATGTGTCTTGTACCAATAATCACATCTAAATATGGTATAAGATCAGATAAGATAAGATAAGATAAGATAAGATAAGATAAGATAAGATAAGATAAGATAAGATAAGCTAGACTTTATTGATCCCACATTGGGGGGATTTACTTGTTACAACAGCCTAAAGATAAATAGCAATAGAGAATAAACAGAGGATACTATAACAATAAAATAAATAACGAAATGAAAACATTATAAGAAATTGTGCACAGAATCGCACATATTACACACATGCAGAGGATAATTGCACAGATGTAATGTCACATATACAGATATTGCAGCAAGTAGATATAAACTGATTGTGTGATAGAAGGATGCACATTCATGCAGGTTAAACAGTGAATATTGAAGCTGATCTCAGAATGCTCCAGGTCCAACGGCTAGGGTTCTGAAGCGTGGAAGCTGAAGATCCCCAGACAGCCTGTGCCGCTGAAGGGAGGTGCTCCAAGGTCAGGGGGGCCCACCATGTGTCTCTGGCCAGGGAGGAAGTGCAGTGTTTACATGGTGCTTACCCTCCTCTCTCCGGTTTCAAGGGAAACAGGCCTGCTCTACCATCACGTGCCCCCCCCCAACTCAACACAGAGTGTAGCTTTTTTCTATTTTTACATCCACAGGGTTGGTTTTAATCCACCATAGGACCCCTACAGCGTGTCATATACATGTTCTGCTTTCTTTAACAAGACAACCCCATGCAGTCTTTTTCACAAGATTTAATTTAAAATGTGTTACCCGTCCATAAATCCCAGGAAGCACAGGCCGCGGGCAGGGGACAGGCAGAATGACAAGCTAGTCCATGGCAGGACACAGTCAGACACACAGCGCCTCTTCACCGGGAGGAACCTTATCACGGGAAGACGTACATATGTACAGAGACGTGTACCAGACGCACAATCCACGAGGTTACTGTGTAGCCCGCTGAACCGGTGTACCAGCAGAAGTGTGTTTTCTTAAAATAAAGTAATTATTATTCACAGGTTTAAACCTGGAATATTGGGAAAATCTCTTATTTGCATTCCTCTGTAGTCATACCATGAGAAGAGCATGGATTGCCGGTGATGATTTATTTAAACTTAAAATGAATTAAAATACATAAAAGTCAGAGTGCCCTGGACTTGGCGGAAGGAGCGTGAGTGTGATCCTCCTCGCGATTCTACTCCACACTTGACTTCCCATCTCTCAGGCTTGACCAAAACACTTTCCTTTTCATTCTAACTTTAGGATTGTTTTGACATCTTACATAACACAATATTGCAAAATAATAACACTGCGCTCATTCCGTCACAGATAACATCCCCCCATAATGGGTATATAACTGTACTTTATGGTTCGGTCAAGGAGAATAAGTGTAATATGATTCGTACAAGACTATGTACTGTAACTCTACATATGATGCCACAATTTAACAAGTGAAGACCTTCTGAGTGATCTTGTTTGCTGGACGTCACATCTACCCCATTTTCAGCACGTATCATAATATATTATAACTTTAAATTTCACTCAGTTGGAAGGTTTGCTTAGTGTAAAATTACAATAATTTACAGATCAACTTAAATGGTTCAAAGATTAATTGGTAGCACTTTGCTGTTTATAATTCTTTAGTAATGCATTATAATGCATTATGAATGTGTTTATAAATGACTAAAACCATGGCCTTAAGTAAAATGTTACAGATTCATTTTTGTTTTTTTTTGTTTCAGTACCATAAATTCAGCTAAAAATATTACACATCTGTTACTAGTTTAATGGTTCTTCACTAGTCAGGGATATATATATATATATATCTATATATATCCCTGACTAGTGATACATTTTTGGATAAGATTAATTAATAATAAATTTAATAGAAATTACAATATAGTTCAGTAATTGCAGTGTAGCATCCTTTGTTTACAGTACAATTAATCTGCCATTGAAATTAGGCATTTTGCTCCGTAACATGAAATGACAAGTAACCTTTGTGTTTAATGGTCCTAAGAGAACAGGATATATGTGTCATTTGTGAACAATCACACCATTTTCCCCACACCTTGCATCTGTCCCATACAGTGACCATGGACAATGATCTGTACTGTAAGTGCATTGTGGCATGGCACGCCCAACACGGTGCACGGTGCATTATGGCATTGCCATGCCCACCACAGTGAGCGGTGCATTATGGCATTGCCATGCCCACCACAGTGAGCGGTGCATTATGGCATGGGACACCCGACACAGTCAGTGGCACATGAAGACACGCCCACCACAATGAGCAGTACATTACACCATGGCACGCTTACCGCAGTGAGCATAATGCATTACGGCATGCCACATAAAACATCATAGGATATATAGCACGTGTAATGTACTGTAGGTCACTTTTGTCACAATATATTAGTTACACTGTGTGGTTTTCTCTTAGTTTGGTCTATAAATCTGTGAATTAATGATATGAGCCTGAGATAGAAAAGCACATTAATATGTGCCATGCTGTTTCCTGGTGCCTGCAATCTTATTGGTTTACGTTTGCGAATAAGCGGAGGGATGGCGCTGTCACGCCTTCCGAGGACATGTGAGCAACTAGAGCGGACTTTGTCATTCGTGAGATACATGGAAGGGCCAAGGAGGGCCAGCGTCAGGCCTATCTGCCATGCCCCTCCTGCACAGGCCCACAGCCCCTGTGCATGTCAGGGAGCAGAGTAGCTCTCCAGCAGCACGCCAGCATAAATCCTGCCACGGCCTCCGGCACAAGGTCTGATTTAAGGACTGGCCACAGATGAGCACAGCGTCCCCGCAGCCAGGTCTTCAGGCAGTCACTCCCCAGCCACCCTGTGGCAGAGCACCAGTCTCCTTCAGAGCAGTACAACAAAGGCCTTTTGTTTTCTCCTGTAGTTTCTTCCATTGTAATTTTGCAAGCTAATATGCTGAGACAATTGGCTGGAGTAGCAAGAGAGACATTAGGGAAGATTTCAAAGAATTCACGCTCATTTGGAGTTTTATGTACACTTCTCACTTTCTCTTCTGATGTATTTTACTGCCTGTCGTAAATTTGCATAATACTATCAAGAATAATATTACAAATCATCTGACTAGTCTGCCTGGGTGCGTCGTAAAGCTGCTAAAGATTCTGTCGAGATGGTCTGACCTTCACTGGAAATTCCAACACACTGTCTTGGGACAGGAGTCAAAGTAACAATTTCTATTTGTGATTTAAACTCTAGAATTATGACTGCCCTTCTCTACTAATTGTCCAGAGAAAGGTAAAACAATTGGAATGAGTATGACATAGGAATTCTGTGCACATGGGCATCTTATGCAAGTGTAACCCATTTATCTCAGGTATTATACATTTATTGAAACCTATGCGTTATGCTGTGTCTTTTCCTCCGTTTTTCCATACAGTTTGGCATCTTTTATTGTGTAATCTTATAAGTAGTTAGACGGCTTCTATCAACAGGAATAAAAAAATCAGTCAGCTGTGTTTCTTATTTATTGTAATGCTTGTTGAAATATTTGTTTTGGTTATATGATGTTCAGTTTTTGTTTCAAATGAGGTAACATTCTAGAATGCTAATAGACAAGCATTGACCTGTAATGCAAGCAAGCCCATGCCAAGTCATGCAACTGAGGGCTCAGAATCAATCCCATCTGAGTTTAAAGTAAACACAACAGATTCCGTTTAGTTTACATAGACAAGAGAAACTTCATCCAAACCATGATTGTTTTAAAGTAACGTGTTATGGAATTCTGATCCAGGTGACTGGGATTTAGGAATCTTTTCTTTTACTTTTGTGTTTCCATCCTATCTAACTGCCCACTATAAGTGGACAGAGACTGGCTCAGTGACAGTCTGTCCTGGTTCAAAGAGTTTTCACCCACTGCTCTTAATTAATGAGGTTTGATTGGGATTGTGTAGGAAATGACTGCCACTCCCTCAACCAATATAAAGTTCACATATAAAAATTGGGGGAAAACTGATCCAAGAAAAATTGCATGCAAAGGTTGTCCAGGAATCCTCACTTAACTAGCAAAAAATTTATGATCAGGATAAAATGTTTTATAAGAGTTGCACCCATTGTTATGTTTGTGCCATTCATGAGTGAATGTAAAAGTTGTTTTAAAAATTGGTAACCAATCGCTATTTTACTTAATGTTTCATACACCATGAAGACTTATGGTAGACATTAAAGTAACTGAATAATTACTGGTATTTATAGTGTTTTGTGTACTAATATTAAAGACAATTTGAAAAAAACAAATACACCCAGAAAAAAATGGTAACACTTTATTTGAGAGGGCAGAAGTAAGTTAGTAACTGAGTTACTCTCAAGTACAAATCTAGAACAAATGTAGTAACTGAATGATATATATGAAGCATTTTGATTGATTAGTAAATTGTGAAACTAAGTTTCTGGTTAAATGAATACATTAAGTAAGAGTGCATAATTACATTTTTCGTGTCCCTTCAAGTAATTTGTTACCAAAAAATGTATTTGAAATAATTGTGGGATATAACTATCAGCCATAATGAATGAATGCAGTATTGTGTGTAATGAAACCAGCACGCAGATACCGGTCCCCCGGAGACTTAGGCGGAATTCTCCTGAAGTGAAGAAGCGTTTGTGGCAGATCCGGGACAGGGCTTCCGAAGTGTGGGGTGACGCTGAGGCGATGTGCACGCCAACATCGGCCCGTATGATGTGTGACGGTGCTGCCTGACGTTTCCTGCACATTGGCTCAGCTGTGAGCCCCTGCTGAGGTGAGCGATGATGGAATCCCCACAACTGGCTTCCACCAGGAGAGCAGGACAAGAGGTGAAGCTAAACTCCTTCGATTTCTCATTGCCGCTATTCGCCCATGACTGATTGCATGTCTTCTGTGTACGTTTAGAGTGGCATTGATCAAAAGATTATTCTCTCCTTTTCACATGCTGCCTGGATTTCCACCTTCGAGTTGCCATATGTATCACCGAAATTATTTATGATTTCAGCAGGTGTTCTGACTTCAACCTTGTTTTCAGATGGATACGTGCTGCATTCAGGTGCACTGCTTAAAGTGAAGGACAGAAGTCATTCAGAATCTCCAGCAATTACCATTATCTGCTGTAAGGTAGAAGAGGAGTATAATGTAAAGGATGATCCCCCAACAGCCATGAAATTTCAATACATCCGTTTATTGAACATTGTAAGGGACATATAATATTGTAAAGGCATTGAAAGTTTGACAATGGAAGTCTGGAATGATTTAAATCATTATCCACTTCCTGATCAATTTCAAATTTTGTGTCTGCTCGCTATTGTGCTGCTAATAATTTTCATTTGACAGCGATATAGATTGACTTTGAATGTCAATTTGTCGAAAATTCCCAGGTCCAAACTTGACAATCGTGGTTTCCTTTCAGTCGTGGGTTTAGTCAGACTGGCTAATGTTTTTTGGGGAGGGGTACAGATAAGATCGGCGCGTATAGGCTCTTAATGCTGACCAAGGTGGGCTGACGTGACCCCCACTGCTTGAGCCATGCCTCAGGTCTGTAACTCTTAAAGACCTTCAGTCACGCAAGACAGGAACAGGAACACAGGGTCAAAGGCTACATTTCCTTTCCCATTAGCATCATTTATATGATTTTCCGTCTATGCTCAACGTGGAGCAAAGATTTGGTTGCTCATAGCACAGCTATGGAAAGCTTCATACAGAATGAAATTTTAAGGTTCCATCTATCCATTTATCTAGTCTGGCTTGCAGTAAGTATGGGCTGGTGAAGATAGCATATGTGCACACAGGGAGAGATGCATACTCCACACAGATAAGGGGTAGGGATGAAATTCATGATCTGTGAGGCAACACATCTAACCAAAGAACTCTTCATTTGGTTATCTTTAGCTTAGCTTTCCTCTGTGATGAAGAGCTACGTTCTTGGGGTACCAAAAGCCCAAAATGATTTTTAAAGAATATCTCACCCCACACTCAGATGGAGATGGATGCAACGCTTCACAGATCGAGGTGACTGCTTTGTGTTGGCTACAGCCCCAAGAGGCCCCTATAAAGGGGGGGCCTGTCTGTTCCCCCGGGGGGGAGAGGGAATGCAGGAGATACGGGTCCATCAATTTAAAGGCTGAAGGGCCCAGCTGCCCCAGAATTCTGAGCGGCACAGCTCAGAGGCTGCGGGTGGGAGGCGCAGAGGGAGGTGGGCGCAGAAGCAAGGCACCAGCATTTAGTGAATCGCATTGATCTGATTGATCATCTTCGATGCTTCGTCTGTGTGGAAAAGCCATTTTTAATCTAATCAAATGCATTGGATACGTAAGCATTGCAGGGCCACACAGCTGAGAGTTAATTGCAGTTTTCTGAGAGCATTAGAGACGCCTAATTAATACCAGTCGATATCTTACACATTCATATAACATACATATAAGTTAGTTTTTTAGTTTCTTCCTTTAGCAGTGTTGTCAGTCATGATGCTTTCGTTATTTCTGAGAACACTTAACAGTGATAAAAACCACCCAACTGTCAAATCACTGTCCATGACAGAAAATGCCTGACTCAGAGTAACTCAGAGTAAGTGCATGTCAGACATTAATCATTGATCTATTATGAGTTCCTCAGGAGATCTGGTCACTTTTTTTATCAGAGTTTTCTTGTTTCCAATAGCAGCTCTGAATTTGATGGCCTGGGATACTAAAGGTATGACACACACGATGATTTAACTGCATCCAAACCACAAGTCGTCTCTCTTATCCTGCTCTGCACTGCCTCTTCATTATGGCCTCAACATTAACTTGAGGTTTTCCAAGTAGGTCTGACTTGGAAGTGGACCTCCGATGGGAGATCTTTTCATCACTGGTTTGGCTCTGAAGCTCTTGCAGTGATGTGATCTGAAGTGCATGATCTTTAACTAAATGAAAGGAATATGTCAATTTTCTTGAGTTTCTACTCTTATTATACAAAAATCAATGT
>JAABNX020000008.1:24568586-24580261 GCA_015163995.2 Mormyrus lacerda | reverse complement strand
CACCCAAGCAGGCCTGCCAGTCTGTGGGCACAGTGCCTCCTCTGTCCATCCACTCAGCTCTAACTCCACCCAAGCAGCCTGCCAATCTGTGGGCACAGTGCCTCCTCTGTCCATCCACTCAGCTCTAACTCCACCCAAGCAGGCCTGCCAGTCTGTGGGCACAGTGCCTCCTCTGTCCATCTACTCAGTGTACTCTCTGCTTTGTTAGCTGAGCAAACCAGCTGGTCCCAGGCCACAGCAGGCATGCCTGTGTGATAATTAAACTCCTCTGCTTGAGGCAGTAACTCATCCCCATCCAGATGAGGGCAATCCAACTTTTTACGAGAACTATGACCACAGACTTGGAGGCACTGATCCTCATCCCAGCTACCTCACACTCAGCTACAAACCACCCTTGTGCATGCTGCAGGTAACTGGCCGATGACACCAACAGGACCATGTCATTTGCGAAAAACAAAGATGCAAACCTGAGGCCCCCAAACTGGACCTCCTCTATGCCTTGGCTATGCCTAGAAATTGGTGGTGGAGTACAACACCAACCAGGAACGAGTTTGACTTACTGCTGGCAATGCAAACCAAGCTCTCGCTGGCCTGCAACAACAGGCCCGTACCTCATACACTTGAAGCACCCCCCTCCCAGGACCCCCTGAGGGACACAATCATATGCCTTTTCCAAGTCCAGAAAACACATGTTCACTGGTTGGGTAAACTCCCATGAACCCTCCGGTATCCCTGTGATGATGAAGAAATGGTCCAGTGTTCTGCGGCCAGGACAGAATCCGCATTGCTCCTCCTGGATTTGAAGTTAGGCCAACGGGCAGACCCTCTTCTACAGTACCTTGGCATAGACCCTCCTCTACAGTACCTTGGCATAGACCCTCCTCTACAGTACTCTGGCATAGACCCTCCTCTACAGTACCTTGGCATAGACCTTACCAGGAAGGCTGAGGAGTGTGATCCCCCTATAATTGGGGCACATCCTCTGGTCCCCTTTCTTAAAGACTCAGACCACCACCCCAATCTGCAAATTCAAAGGCACTGTCCCCAACGTCGATGCAATACTGAAGAGGTATGTCAGCCAAGACAGCCTAATAACATCAAGAGCTTTCAAGCACTTAGGGTGAATCTCATCCACCCCTGGAGCCTTACCACTGAAGAGATTTTTGACTACTTCAGTGGCAATAGCCCCAGAGATGGGCAAGTACTTCCTCTATTTCCTCCAAGGATGGTATATCAGTGGGAGACAGGAGATCTTTGAAATATTCTCTCACCACCTGACAATATCCATGGTTGAGGTCAATAATTCTCCATCACTGCTGTAAACAGCATGGGTAAAGACCTGCTTCCCCGTCCTGAGTTGCCTGATGGTTTGTCAGAAACTTTCTGAAGCCAACCAAAAGTTCTTCTCCATAACCTCACCAAACTCCTCCCACACCCAAGTTTATACTTCAACAACCAACAAAGCCTCTTTCCTCTTTGCTTGCCAAGTACCTGTCAGCTGCTTCAGGAGTCCCACAAGCTAACCAAGCCCAGAAGGCCTCCTTCTTTAGCCTGACAGCTCCCTTTACAGCTGGTGTCCACCACCAGGTTTTGGGATTGCCATCATGACAGGTAACAAGAACCTTTTGGCCACAGCTCTATTAGCTGTCTCAGCAATGCAATACCAGAACATGGCCCATTCAGGCTTAAGGTCCCCTGACTACCTCGGGATGCACGAGAAGCTCTGCTGCAGGTATGAGTTAAAGATCTCCTGGACAGCAGCCTCCACCAGATGCTCCCAGCAAACCCTCACCATGAGTTTGGGTGTTACAGATCTATCCAGCATCTTCCCCTGCCGTCAGGTTCAATTTACCACCTGGTAGCGATCAGTTGACAGCTCAGCTCCTCTCTTCACCCAAGTGTCCAAAGTATGCAGACACAAAACAAATCATCAAACTGTTGCGTATGACGTGAGATTTAAAGACCTTCAGCAAAAGCAGAGACAATAGTCAGAGCCTAGTCGAAGGGAGGCGACCCCAGGGCCTTTCCCACCAGAGAGGTTATGTTCCATGTGCCAAGAGTCAGTTTTGGTAGCTGTTGATTGGTCCACCGAGGTCCCTCCCTTGACTGCCACCTGATCTCTATTGCACCCGACCCTGGAGGTGGTGGGCAAACAGGAGGGTGAATCCATCCCATCCCTTTTGGGCTATTCCAGGCCACGAGCCGCACACCTTCGAGCTCCTGCCCCAGGCCTGGCTCCTGGGTGAGGCCCCAGTCTCCCCAATCCAGACAGGGTAACATGATCCTTATTTTTAGTCATAGGGATCTATTTGAATCGCACTGAGTCTGGCTGGTGACCTAGGACCAATTTGCCTCGGGAGACCATACCAGGGGCAATTTCCCCCGACAACATAACTCCTAGGATAGGATGTTAAAGAGGCACTCAAACCCCTCCACCAAGATAAGGTGACTATTCATAAGAACACAAGATATTTACAAACAAGAGGAGGCCATTCGGCCCATGAAGCTGATTTGGGGAGAACTTAACTAATAGCTCAGAGCTGTTAAAATCTTATCTAGCTCTGTTTTAAAGGAACCCAGGGATTTAGCTTGCACTACAATAACAGGAAGACTATAACCATGGATGGACATAACTGTGATGCAAGTGCGCATTCACCTTTAAAGACGATGCATGCGGCAATCGATTGCTTGTAAAAGTGCAAATGCGTTTTTATTGCATGTGAATTGATTGTTGCTCAGATTTACAAGTAGAGGGGATTACCTAACATACAAGGGGTTACCTAACATACAAGGGGTTACCTAACATACATTACCAATGATTTCCTAAACAAGCAGAGCAGTCATCTACAAATGGGCTGAAGAAAAGGAATTCAGGTAACAAACAACATTTAATGTAACAATACAAATTTATCGTTACATTAACATTATGTATTTCCCCCAAAATGCACCAACACATAACATGTACCCAAATGCCTGTCTTTTCCAGCACAGTATCTGTATGACATTTGTTACTCTAGCAGCAGCATAAAATTCAAAAGGCGGCATTTACTGACTGGCAGGAGTACTGGAGGGGTCTGGACACCCTGAATATACCCTGAGTATGAAAAATAATGTAAATGCTTGGGATACATTTACAACCATTTGGCACTTTCTACAACGGTCAGAATCCCTGGCTTGCTAAGCTCTACATGGCCCAGGGTGACAACGGGCCAGTCCAGAATTTGTAGGTATGCCCCTGCTGACTGCATTCATTATTTTCTAAATTCTGTATCCATGCCTTTTCCACACTTGTCCCAGTGACACAATGATCTGTCCCACCCCACCCACTGCAAAAAAGTTATTTAGATTATTTATTAAATATGGTCCTTCAGCGACATCTAGTGGCGATATATGAACTGTTTTATTTATCTTACGGTGTCTAACATTTTACTTATGTTAATGAAGAAATGTGTTTGTTTTGTGTAATTTACAGTTCACACCAAACCCTTGTAAAGTGAGTTCAGTGTTTCCTAAAAACTGGCACAACCAGTGATAGCAAATTTTCCATCTTTGGCAGAATACCTTTAAGGCAGAGTTTTGGCAGGACTGCAGTTTCATCTTGACCTTACAAATCCACACATCAAAAACCAGCCTTTTTCGTCTTTATGTTCATTTCCTGAATCCACTTCTAATGTGAACAACACAAACTATCAAAAAGACCATTTGATCCTCAGTTAATTAAAGCTACCTGGCCCAGATTGAACTAACTGACTTAGCGCTATACGGAGTCAGCTGGGCAGCTGACGTATGAAGACTACATATCAGGCTGCCTTTTGGGCTTGACAGTGCTGCAGTTTTTGTGGTGGGTTTTCTTCATCCACTTTCAATTTGCTTTCTTGAAGGAGTATTGATGACATTTTCTTTAGTATCTTTTTATAGTCATAGATTTGTTTTTGTAATTTACATATGGGTGTCCAGTGCTTTTGTCCCACCCTTGATACCTGAAAAGTAAGAATGTAAATTACAGAGTTATATTTATTCTGAAAGGAATTTATGATTGGGAAATACTATTACAGAAGCATCAAATGTTCCATTGAATCGATTTACTTGGTGTAACTGGATGCTCCATTTTTTTTTGCAAATTGTGCTAAGTTCGTACATTCGCTATAGGGTGATATTTGTGCAATTTTTCTGATGTGAAGGTCTAAGGAATATTTATTTTTATTATCTTGCACATTAAATGAACACTATGCCTAGCAGGACATACTAAATCTAACTAGCATAAGCAGTTATTTCCTTGACATGTATTATCAGCCTCTTGACGAGGCTCAATGCAGGCATCTAGTTATTATATAAATTTCCTAAATGAAATACCTGTGCATAGACGTTTGGATATGCACTGCACTGCACAATGAGTATTAATTTGTTTGGTGGATTTGTCTGTTTTTCATACTACTGAAGGAACAATACTATTTTTAAAAGCAGTGTTTGAGTGATATGACAGTTGAATGTCTAGTAAGGTTACAGTGAGTTCGTTTGTTCATTTTTGCACAGATACTCCTATAATTCTTAACAAGGTAATGAATGGCCACATAACAAACAGCACAATGTTTAGTAGTCTATACATATAAACAACCACGTATAAACTAAAAGTTTTAGGGACAATACATATATAATTATCGATATTTTCAAATAGTAAACCCAGAATCAGAATGGTGGAAAAAAAATCTTCCCATGTGGAATCTCGCTGGCCTTGACTCTTTAGCAAGTGCATTGGAATGTTGGACGTCAACTGTAATCTTTTTATAAAATGCAAAATAATTATCACTATGAGTGATAGTTCGTTTCATTTGTAGCATTGCTCGTCAACATTATTTTTATAAAGGAATATTCTTCAAAAACAAATCCCTTAATGTACTCAGGCAAACAGAGGACAGCTATATGGGGCCTTCCTCCATATAAAGTGCTACCTCTGCATTTGGTTTCTTTCAATTGTCGGTGAAACCGGCGGGGAGGATCGGAGGATAAATAGGAGGAGGCGCATATAAAACAAACGCACTACAACTTTACATTTATTAAATCCCACGCGAATACTGCTCTCCCTCGTGGATATAAAGATATCAAAGGTAAAACCTGTCGACTAATAGAAATTACAAAAAATAGTAAACTTAACCCGGCTAATAACTGTGAAAACTGTTTTTCCCGTTTTTATAAAAACAGATCCCTGCTTAGTTTTGCCTTTCCGGGTATTATCTAAATCCGTGGCCATCAGGAGTATAGTTGTGCTGAAAGGCTTTGTTCGTCTTCCGATTGCCTTGAAGAGGATGAAACTGCAGAGCAGCGAAACTCGGAAGAAAAAGAGGATGGGGGGGGTCATAGCGTTTTAATATTACGCGTTAGTGTATCTACAGAAATGTACTAAAAACGACACACCATGATTATCACAGATGATCTCTATTATGTCGTTGGAGGTCAGGTGATGTTGCTGTTGACACCGGTGTATCCTGAAATGTTACCAGATTCTTAAGGAATGATCCTTTTTATCTCCCAAGTAGCACTGAATGTGGTAATAACTACGGTTTCTGTTTTGTCCTGTATTCAAATTGCAATACGTTTCTGCTAAAAGAAGTCTTTGTTGTGTTCCGCTCCATACCGACCACTGCTGGTACCATTCTGCATTGAGGAATAGCGAAACATCCAGCTGTCAGTCTGTCGGGGCCTGCTGCTCTGAGAGGGCTGATCGGCCTGGGACGAGTTCACCCAAACGCCTATTTACGGCAATTAACGCTATTATCAGTGCACATAGGCCATCTGTATAAATTACAATGGTTATACACACTATATTATGACGTGCTAATAACTTTGCATCGGTGCTGACTTAATCGGATATGAACAGTTGATTCCAAAGATCATGGAATAAACTAGTATACTGACATCAGGTATTGATGTATACGTATAAAATGTCTAATTGTCGCACACTGGTCTGTCTATAGATGCCCGCAGCGACGATTGCCAGCAGTACTGTTCAGTCCTCGAGTCCAGAAGTGGGTTCTGGATCTGTTTTCTCCATGACTGGCCAGTCATCTGGGGCACATACCGAGGCCATGAAGCAAGTGCTTTGCGTCATCGACAAAAAAGTCCGTAACATGGAGAAGAAAAAGGTACAACGGCTCTGTTCGGTCGTTACTGATTTAATTAGAAGTCCATTGTAGTTTTTCTACGCGTTAAAACAGGGCTCTCCGTTTACGTAGAGGTAAATGTGGCTTATTTGTACAACACAAAGCCTTATAACTTAATTCCTGTTAAGTTTGACCATGGTGTTGCCTCAATCTTTTTAGAGATATATTCTTGACTACAAGCAAACAAGCAGAAACGTTCCTTGACGTTAACATGGAAACTGAAATTGTGAATGCTCTATTATTGGGACTAAACATTAATTCATCCAAACTTTTGAATTTAGGTTCTTGATGGGCCCAGTATTAGCGATGTATAGTTTTACTTTATGTAAACTTTCTGTAGTACTTCTTGGGGATGCTGATAAAGAAATATGGGGGGGGGGGGTAATTTTGAAAAAGATTATGGATTTTCAACGAACAAATACGTAATCTTTAAATGTAAATTACTCCAGCAACTCGGTATTCATTATAAACGCGATTAAACAGTCATTTATACGACGTATTAAAATCACCAGTATGCAATTATATGGTTTTTCTGAAGTGATTCTTTTTCCTATTCACTCTGAGCGGCGCACATGGACTGAAACAACATGGCTGCTGTGCCGTGTTCAGCGCACGCCTTTCAAAAAATACCGGCGAACTACAATGTCCCCACAGTCTTGTCTGACCGGTTCACTTGGGTCACAGATCTCCGTACGCGTGAGAAGCCGCACAGTCATTCGCAAAAATATATTTGTAAACCTGTCCCAATGGAAGAGTATCCAAAGTTGTTGTTTTGGGAGCACATCGCGTCTCCTACCACTTGATAGGAGTCATTCCACAGGTGTGTGTTGCAGCCCGGAAGATTTAGCATGCTGCAGCCAGTGCTGTCTGCTCCTATGCTCCATTTATATAACACGTTTTAGCTGCCGCAACTAAATGTTTAATGTTTGAGTGTGTTTTAAAATACGCGTTATTAGTTGTCTGTGCACTCTACAAATATATTTTTTTAAGTCACTATAAATGTGAAGGCAAATTTCAAAACTAATTGCTTAAGTTTAATCTCTGTGGATGTAAATTTATGAAATGTTTAATAACATCACCTTGTATATCTGGCCCATTGCCTTGGTCACTGAGTGGTATTTGCCGCTTGGTACTTCATGCTATGAATATTTAGCATTTACCACTGAAGATCTTAGACCAGCAAGTTTTTTTTCTGCATGACTGAGTTGGGGCAGTTTTCCTGCATTTTTTCTCTATGAACTTCAGGTGAGAAACACATAACATTTTTGGTAAATGGGTAAAGGGTGCCACAGATGCAAGATTGTGACAGATATTTGTATATATGAAACAGGACAATTTACATTTAACAGCACCGTTGGTTTCATATTTAGGTAGTATTAAGATCTAATCTGATGCATGTCAAAGTTTACACTAAGTGGTCTAACTTGGGTACAGGACATGAAATGATTGTGTCGTGGATAGTTTTCTAATGTGCAGTCGCACTGTTTGGACAGAGCAAGCTTGATGACTACCAGGCAAAGAAGAACAGGGGAGAGCGTCTCAACCAGGACCAATTGGTGGGTTAAAGTCAAGAATGCTTGTTCTTGTAGTACTTTTATTTTTACCTGTTCAGAGCAGTATGTTTCAATAGTCTGCTCAAAGGTTTTTCTATGTTCTCTTAAAGGAAGCCTTGTCCAAGTTCCAGGAGGTGGCGAATAACGTAGACTTTGCTCGGGAGTTACAGAAAAGCCTTTTGGCTCTGGGTCAAGATGTAAGTTTTGACTTTTTATACTTTGTATTGGATGAGTCGCCTTAATTTCGTGGGGTTTGGAGCCTCAGAGACCATTAGTCCTACAGAGTAGACTTTTAATATTTGAGAGAAACTTTTGCCCCCACTATCTTAAAAAATAGGGGCATTTACAAAAATTTGGAAGCACTGTTTTAAGTTGTAATTGATGAATAACATTCGTTTTTAATGTGAAATGAGCCCAAATTAAAATGCGTGCAGTAATCACCACCTTGAGCCAACATGAGTAAATAAAAGCATGATATCATCTGTATGTGTACAGAATACCATCTATATGTGTGAGAAAGCAGGAGACAGTTCTAACTATTTATGCATTAGTTTATAGATAAAATGAATTTTATCAGTCCTAACATCCTCTTAGAAACTGACTGTTTTAGAAAATATTTGGAACATTTGAAAAGGTTTTATAATTGTAAATGCAATTCAGTCCCTTTAACAAAGTAAAACAAATACTGCAAATTATATTTTTAACTTTTGAACCGTTCAGCAATGTCTTAAAACAAAATTTACCAAAAATACCAATTATTCTTCACCGCCATTAAGTACCCTGTCAGATGCTTGCTGATTGTTTTGATTTTAACTAAGTCGAAGGTCTTGCATTGTTTACAACCAGGGAGGAATACTATTGGTTTTGTCACACAATAAAAGGCTTGTCAATATAAAAAGTAGTCATCCTATATCTCATTGTGAAAATATATTGATATACTATGAAAATTTGTATACTGCTCAACTGTAGTCGACCATAAAAATTGTTGATGGGTGGGTGGCAAAGACCATGCATATCTGACCCCCCAGCAGAGATTGGCTGATTTGTATTTGGATGAACCCTGTTACTAAAAAAATAAAATTGGCCTCTGCCAGGTATCACGACAGTGTCACATAGTAACACGTAGTTAGTTGCGTGTTGCGTAATGTTGAGTATGTGCCTAGTGTGAACAACAGTTCTGTCAGTATCGGTGGCCCTCAGTTTTTATGTCATTCTGTGAATTATTGGGGCATTTCATGTCCCCTTTGCTCCCCTCAGTTCTGACTCTGCTCCTGACACAGTGGTTTGTTACTTCGCCTCTACTTTGACATCCTTTTGTGTTGGTTCAGAGATTTTCGTAGGTTCCTGATTTGTACAGTGTTGTAGCGATCGTGCGTGTTTGCGGAGAGTCCCTAAAGCGTTCCCTTTGTAGATGCAGAAGGCGATTAAGAAAACTGCAAGACGAGAGCAGCTGCTGCGGGAAGAAGCGGAGCAGAAGCGACTGAAGTCTGTTCTGGAGCTGCAGTTCCTTCTGGAGAGTCTGGGGGACGAGACGGTGCGGAGGGAGCTGAAGCAGGGCACCGACGGCTCGCCCCTGCTCACGGATGAGGATCTAACAGGCCTCGACGACATCTACAAGCTGGTGCAGGTGGAGCGTGACCCAAACAGTAGGTGAGCAGACTATCTCCGCCGGCGTTGGCCGCGCGGTGCCGCTCTGTCGATTAGTACAGGGCTGAAGGCGTCGTGGGTTAGAACTGGGACATGGGGCAAGTTGGCCATCATCCCAGGAAGGAGAAATCCGCTGTGGCTTTCAAGGTAGCTAATACAGAGAACATGTGAATGCACAGCGTGTGATGGGAAATGTGAGACGTTACAATCACAGATTGTGGACAGTAGAATGATGAAAGGAGTTGCATCATGATGGTTTTTTAAATGCATCAAAATGCCTGACAGGCTCATTGACCAGTTTGAGGAGGCGTCAGTACACCTCTGGGAGCTACTAGAGGGGCGGGACAAGGAAGTAGCAGGAACCACATGTGAGTATTAAAACATCACCATATAATATGCAGCTTTTGTGATTTCCACCCCCCCCCCCCCCTCTGGATTCCCTGTTTGAAATGTATGAGCAAAATGGTATATGCTGTTAGGTGTATGCTCTCACCTGGTGTAGCTTCTAAAAATGGGGACATGCTTGTCTTTGGCAAGTCTGAAATGGAGTTTGGGAAGTTTTTTATATTTTGTCTGTGCTAACTAGGATAGCTGTGCATCCAGCTGTTGATTTCACTGCAGGGCTTGTGTATTTCCAACCTTCCTGTCACGTTAGTCCATTCGGCTGGAATTGTCTGCAACTTGGACCGATGAGCACCTTCCTGGGTTCCATCTCCAGAGTTTTGTTGTAAGAGTAACTCGGCGGGTGTGAGGGTTCCGGTAAAGCTGTAGAAGTTGCAGTTTCTCTGATTCGGTTTTGCGCCAGAAAACGTGGCATTTTGTTCTCATTCTTTGCCGTTTACTTTTGCTCCTAAGCAACTTTGTGGACACGGCGATTTTGGTCTGTTCAGGATCCTTCCTTTTTAACGTTCCCTGCTACCTGTTCTATGCATCCCCATGTAGTTGCCGTTTCTTGTTCCACCGTCAACCGATAAGAATGTTTAGTTGTGAGGATATATGGATACAAATTTGAGCATGTGCGTCTTTGAGCCCCTTGATCATCGGCGACCCTCTTCCAGTTAATACAGTGGAGGCTCTGCACAGCCCCTTATAAGCGGCACTGGTTCATCCATGGGCTCACTGCATTCCTGACTACAACTCCAGTATGTAGAAAGGACATGACGGATGTGGGCTGCTTTGAGGTTCTGGTCCATGCAGGGGGATCAAGCAAGGTTATAGGGAACTGCAGAATAAGAAGGTCTCTGGCTAAGGCTCACTCCAAAGGCACAGGGGACCTGTAAGGGGTTTGCCTTGACCCCCCCCCCCCCCTCGGTCAGCCTCTTCCCCTATCTATTACTTGGCAATAGTGGGGTTGGGGGGGTAATGGTGTCTCTCATTTCTCCAGATTTAAACCCTAATTGCTGGTGTCCGTGACTGTAAGTGTTTGCATTCTGTATACTCTGAATGTCAGTGCTTCAGTTTTATATAGATCCTTTCACAAGTCACCTTGAGGTGCCTTTTGCATTAGTGTGTTGTAATATATTCCTGCTTTTATTCAGAATAATGCTTCATGTGATGAAACGGGTTCACAGTATTTCCAGTTTTAACTGGCACAAGCTTTCAGCAGAGGTTACAATACACCCCAGTCCATTGTCTGCCAGACTTTAAATAGCCGTAGTACCTCCACACTACAGATGTCTCTTACCTTGTTTTTCGTTTTTGTTGACTTTGCTGGTGAGCTGTCAGTTTCTTTACTGACAGTGTTTAAAGGTTGTTTGTTTTTAAAAACTACCATATGACTGGTTGGAATTTCATCCTTTCCTTGACATGATATCCTGATGTGTGCTTTCCAGCAATGTTCCAGTGGACCATTTTATTGAGGTTTCTTTCGGTTAAGAATGTCCTGATACGCTTTTTTTGGTATTTGCCCATTTGATATTTATCTGCTGATTTCCAGTCCTGCTCCGATCTTTTGATGAATATTTGGATGTACATACACATGCAGTAGTCTTGTGATTTTGCAGTATTCCATCAAGCAACTTTGTTTTTTTTAAAATAGATCGGTGATTGGACTGGACTGGTACCAGTAACTACATGCACCATTTGCACTGGCATACAAACTGCTGACCCTCCAGGTTATTGAATTTTGAGTTATTCATAACTTGGCTGAACGAATAAATGGATTTGGCTGTAATTAATGTAGGTAGTAATCACTAATTGACATCACTAAAACTGACGAGAGAGTATAACTAGCACAGGTATAAGTAATAACATTAATAAAGGTTATAAATATGCTACACTGAAATTTAAGGAAAGCTTCATTAATGTCACTGCAGAC
>JAABNX020000008.1:24541248-24551420 GCA_015163995.2 Mormyrus lacerda | reverse complement strand
TTATAACATTCTACCTGCGCTGCCGTCGTGACGCCATTTCCGGCGGGAACAGTAAGATCCGGACAGCCTCGTTTTGGCCTTCCTTTTCCTCTCGAACGCCATCATGGGTCGTATGCACGCTCCCGGGTAAGATACGGTTTTATTTTAAAAATACATTCTTTATTTTATATTCTTAGAGCATCGTAAGCTACGTATACGGAGTTGTACAATGTTTTAACAGGTCCACAAGAAAGTGTTTTTCATTCACCATCTATATCCCCCGTTACTTGTTAACGCTGCTTGCCCCATGTGGCGTTATCGCCAGGAAAATGGTCCGATTTAATTTCTGTGTAAGTCACGAATAGGAATTAATGTGTTGGTCTGTTTGTAGTCAGATTCGATGTCGCAGTAACGGACATTGTGTAGTAAGACGGAAACTTATAAACGAACTTAAGCCAATTGAAAAGTTCACGAATCGCTCATGGGCAATGAAGGCCGCGTGGCAGTCCGTGAACCGCGGGGTGGTTGGTTGAGGCGCATATTGCTGACTGTCCGATGTGCTGTAAGTCGGGTATAGCTGTCAGCTCCCTTCTTCGCTTCTCATATAGATTTGTTCCTTTGTTTTTTACGAATTTGAGAAATTAAGTGAAAGAATGTAACATTTTCCTAATGTTATCCTTACAGAAAGGGCTTGTCCCAGTCGGCGCTGCCATACCGACGCAGTGTTCCCACTGTGAGTTCCTAACAGGCAACCATAGCATTCACTGTTACCGTGATCGTTATGTTGGTACAGTTCTCAAGTTATTCTCTCTCTCTAGTGGCTGAAATTGACATCTGACGATGTGAAAGAACAGATCTTCAAGCTGGCGAAGAAGGGCTTGACTCCCTCTCAGATTGGTAAATTACCCTGATTGTTTTTTTTTTAAATATTATTGAAATTACGTGTGAGGGGGTCTGGTAGGTGAAACGTCTGGACTAATCACACTGGTTTTGTCAGATGTGAGTTTTTTTCCCCCCATCGATCCATTTGATTTAAATAGAGTGTTGAATATCATTAGACTTTTATTATTAACGTAGTGCAGGGTCTGGTTGTAAAGAATGATCTGCTTCACGAATGTTCTGCTTTTAGTTCTTAGTAATTAGAAACATGCCCATCATCCATTAATTGTTGTAAATTGTAATCTCGCTTGTTTCTCCAAGTTGACCAAAATGTTCAGTAATTTCATTTACCTCCGTACCGTCTTTCATTTTTAAAGGTTTGGCGATTAGTTTGATAATAGTTTGTGGGTGCCTCTGCTGATTCTGGTGTTTTCTTAGCATATCTACAAAAACTGTCCAGAATAATTTTTAAATGCTAAGAGTTTGATGTGAGAGTCATTTTCATTGCTTTGAATGTAACCCTGAATATTATCTTGGTCTGCTCAGTATTTAAGGCATTTCATAAACGTTTTTGAGTGTCCTGGTTTGAATCAAATTTAGATTATAATATGTATTTAGCTAACTATATTCAGTTTGCACTTCACTTTTTAAATGTTTTTTGGAAGGGGCTTTGCAACTTGTAAGATTTACTGAAAAGTTACAGAATGTTAAAGACTGAACTTTGGATGGATCTGAATTATGGCTGCACGATATTGGGGAAAAAATCACATTGCAACATTTATTCTTTGCAATATATATTGTGGTATTGGTATTTATAAAAAGAAATTGTTCAATAGCTCTATTGCAGCGGTATTCAACGAAAATTTAAAGATGTGCAGTTGGAGGAAATTTCTTGAAGCAAATGTCTGGAAGATCATAATGTCTTACAAAAAAAATGCAATTTTGGATGTACCCCATGTTAATGACTGATGCATGTGCAGTAATTTTACAATAAAATACTGGCAGCTGTGTACTATCGAAAAGAGTACAAACGCTGCGCCGGTTAAAATAGAAGCGTCCCGTCAGGTTTTAAATCAAAACTTTGTTTTGGATATTGGTCGGGGTCCGTATGGGACAGATTCTGGGTCCTGAATCCGACCGCGTCCGCCTGTTAGTGACCTCTGATTAATTATACCAATAAAGCATTCTAGAAAGATTGAGGTGATTTTGCCCAAATATACTGGTAATGATTACTTAGTCAGTACTAAACAGTGCATGAGCATTAAACTAAGGAGGCTTATCGCATATGGGAGTTAAAATGCGTGACAAAATAGCGTTTAGTCAAATAGCACTGGGATGGTAAATGTTTGTGATTGGTGGTTTGTTTTGTGATCGACATGTTTGTTAGCTGCCGGTGCAATGCTGCGTGTCGGCTCCGTATCAAAAAAACCTTTAAAATAATCTAAATTCTATGACTTTTGTGGATTGTTTAAGAATAAGAACAACGTGACATTTGTTAGCTTAGCAAAAACACCAAAAGCGTTGTCCACGGCACTTAATCTGATTTGTGTTACATCGCAGGACATGCGATATTAAGTAACTGTTGCATGTGCGTACATCGCGATGACATTGTGTAAACGATATATCGTGCAGCCCTAACCTGAACACTCAGGTCATGCACAATAATGAGGCAGGGCAAATTCCATATTGTACATTTTTTAAAGGTGGTTGCACATGCATCAGGCATTAACATGGGGTACATTCAAAATTGCATACTTGCACAGTAGATGCTGAATTTTCACAAGAATTTCTGAGCGAGTGACATTCCTTGTCTGGTTGTAGCTCCAGTTGCCTTGTGGGATTGCTTAACATCCCCTGGTTGCACATTTTGACGACTGTAGTATGTGATCGGGGTACCAGTCACCTACAGTCTCATATATATATATATATATATATATATATATACTGAAGATTTGGACACGCTGCTCACTGTTCATACTGCATTTCGTCTGTTGCATTGCAACCAAGTATGCAGTTTGACACACCTTTGAACTAATCTTGCCACACTATAAACCGCTGATCTCAGTCTTCTCTTCGGCAGCTGTTCCTTTAAGGTCTTGATGGAGCGCAGTGTCTCTGATACAGTACTTATGTTCCAGGTGTCATCCTGAGGGACTCCCATGGTGTGGCTCAGGTGCGCTTTGTCACAGGCAACAAAATCCTCAGGATCCTTAAATCCAAGGGTCTGGCCCCTGACCTGCCTGAGGACCTCTACCACCTGATCAAGAAGGCTGTTGCCGTGAGGAAGCACTTGGAACGCAACAGAAAGGTACTAAAGACTCTAATTCTAGAGATTTTAGAAACCACATAACTTGTCTGAACCCCATTGTTTGCCTTTGAAATGTCAGTGTATGGTATCAAAATTAATTTACTGGTTTGTGTTTTTTTTTTTTTTAGGACAAGGATGCCAAATTTCGCCTGATTCTTGTCGAGAGCAGGATCCACAGGCTGGCTCGCTACTATAAGACCAAGAGAGTCCTCCCACCCAACTGGAAGTAGTACGTACAAAGCTTATTTCTTACAGTCAGGTTAAGGAGTTTCCTCCTAAAACGCTCCTGTAATCTCTGTGATCTCCAAATGATTTTACACACAATGTGGCCCAAACGGCACATTTCATTGTCCCATTCTCTACCTGTGAGAGATGAGATATTTCTGATGTGCCAGATCAATGCTGGAGGTCAATTAGCAGAGTGGCTGCAACGTGCCATTCCTGCCAGTCCCCTTCGTACAGCTCTGTGGCCCTCAGCGTATGATTTGGCTGAGAAAGCAGTTAATCCTGTGTTTTAAATCCTGTATATAGAAAGTCAAACCATAGGCCTGTAGGCTGTTAAACTGGGACAGTCCCACTGTGTATGCTTAATGTTAATTATCTCACTAAATGAAATTTAAGGTGTAGTTAACATCGGTGTTTCTCAACCTTGTCCCTGGGGACCCCAAGACCTTCCATGATTTTGCTCCTTGCTAGACGGTCCACCTTTTTGCTACTGGGATATAGGAGGGAGCAAAAGCTTGAATTGTCTGGGGGTCCACAAGGACCAGTTTGAGAGACGCTGCTTTACATTACTTGTCACTGATTTGATGTCTCTCTTAATCCACAGTGAATCCTCTACGGCTTCTGCTCTGGTGGCATAAATTTCTTTTGCTTTTTTTGACCAATAAAACTTGTTTGGATGAAAACCTTGCCTTGTCTTATTTTGTACATTGGTTGCTGTCTTGATTGGTTTCGTTAATATAAAAATGGGTTATTCAAGCAATGAGTATGCAGTTGTCATGCAGCCTACCTGAAGGAAAAAGTCTACATTTGTATTAATGTAAAATGGGCTCTGAGTGTGACAGGCTGTAACTCCTTTTCCTGTCTTATAACCGACCTAATCCTTGTATGCAGAGTAGAGCCTGTGTAGTACAGTAGAACTTGCATTGCGTTGGAAACTCTCTTCAGAGTTAGGGTCAGCTGTCAGCCTTGGCAGGTGATTAAGGCAACTTCACAACAGGGGGTGTGACCCTCTGCTATAGGTTCATGCCAGAAATCCTTGGGTGATGCTTAATGGTGGGAGCTTAAGGGCTGTTTGAAGACTCAGCAGCCTGTCAGACTACAATACTGAGCTGTATTGCCATTATAACTGGTACATGTACCACCACAGTCAAGAGTGCAGCCAGTGCGTACAGATTCGAGTCTCTCGACCGCTGGTTTGGAACCTGTGAAAATAGCCTGATTGGTGAAATTTAATGAGGATGCCTCCCTGCCCTGCCCAGTCTTCATGATAAACAGTCAGGTCTTGTGGTGTGGAAAGATTGAAGATCTCTGATTTGGAATATGTGCAGTCAATACAGTTTGATGTAAATGTCAACAGGTAAGCTTACTTCTGGTGTGTAGTAAGTAGATTAGTGTAATGAGTGGGTGTGGTCTGGGGTGCATGGTGTCTAGTGTCAATGTGCCCCCAATGAGTAGCATCTCAGTAGAACCCAAGCTATATTAACTACTGAAGGACCTGATTATCTGTTTGAAATGTATTAAATTAGGGCTGTACCTAAACTTTGCAGGGTGGTAGATCTCCAGGGGCAGGAATGAGCAGCCCTGATAGTGTGGGCTCTGGTTGTGAGGCCTCTGTCTCTATCAGCCTGTAGTTGTACTGGTGTTCAAGTCTAGGTTTTTGCTGTAAGCTCCTCACCGGTCTGTGCTGACATTGCCGGTTGGGCCTGTGACAGTGGCATCATCTGCAAACATAACCATGCAGTTGCTGCTGTGTTGTCACAAATGATTTGAGGGTACAGTGTATCATTACTGCTTTAAATTACCAGACCTTTAACTATAGGAGTACCAGAAGAATACATCCATCTATCTTGCAACCACTTACCTTGGTCAAGGTCATGGGGGGGGGCTCTGGATGGGATGCCAATTTTAAAGATCCAGATGAAGCAATTATTTACACCCTTAATGAGAGATTAAGGTCTATTGGTCATACTTGTTTTCAGTAATTGCGGTAAGTGTACTGAGACTATTGGCCACACGGGGGCATTATTTGACAAACTACAATGATTTTTCTTTTTTTTTTTTTTTTTTTTAATTCGTATTCTTGATCACTGGTCATCATCCTTGCCCCTGGAGATCTACCACCCTGCAGAGCCTTAATTTAACATGCCAGATACACATAATCAGTCCCTTCAGTAGCATCTCACTATTAGAACCAACTTCAACATAGCTGGCTCCAATACTTATCTGTATCACGCATATTAAATTAGGGCTGCACTAAGCTCTGCAGGGCGGTAGGTCTCCAGGAGCAGGACTGCTGAACACTGTTCTAAATCATGGTAAGTGCTTGCACATGAAAATTCATTTTGATAAGACTTTAGTTATTAAAAAAAGATACGGATATGATATTGGATTTCATTCTACAGGTCTGTTTTTTTTTATAGCACTTGCTGTTATCCTTAGAGAATGCACTATATCTATGGAACCAGTAATGTTTTCACATTATTGTGTATTAATACTTGAGGAAACTGCACTGCTTAAATGCTGAAAATTTGCAACATTCAAGGAAACACTATTATGGGATTGCAGGCAAATTTTAATATTACAAATCTGCAATGCCTGTACGTGCCTAAAATAAGAGAAGCACGAGAATGCTTATGTTACTCTAATGCTACTTGATATATTTGGTCTGTGTTACAAGAAAGTCCAGCTTGGATTTTGGCTTAGCTGCCACTTGAAAGACATGTTGTTCTCCTGCATTAGACACTTATTAAGCTGCATGCACTTCACATGATTTATTGATGCGGGGTCAGTGAGGAGAAAGTTTGTAAGATCTGCCTGGTAATATCATTGTTATGTAAGTGTCTCCAGTGAACTCAGGCATGCATTATTTAAGCTACATTTACATAAGAGACAAAGAGGAATTTCACCGTGTGTGTGTGTGAGTGTGTGCGTGCTCGTGTGTGTGTGCACGCGCATTCCAGAAATGGCACTTTCCAGTGCAGATCACGCCACCCGCGCGGGGATTATGCAGTCACTGTGTGTGTATCAGGGCTGCGGGCACTGCGTCTGATGCTGTCCTCTGCCATACTCAGAACGGGAGGGGGGCAAAGGGAGGTCCTTGCATTTAATTGGCTGTTCGGCAGCTGCCTCCTGTAAAGGGGGGGAGGGGGGGCATTTACATCGAGTCACCTTGATGCACCGTGGATCACCGGCGGCAGACCGACGGCCATCACGTCGCAGAGCCGTACGGGACTGTGCCAAGCTCCTGTCAAGAACATTCTGGAAGTTTTGTGAGGTTCTTGATGGGACTGTTCAGCAGTCTGGCCCCCCCACCCACTCTGCGGCTCAAGGCACAGCTGGAGTCTGGTCAGTGTGGCAAGCAGGGGGCCAGAGGGTGACATCAAGCATCTCTGGTCTCTGTCACCTTGTCTTTCCTATTTCGAGAAGTGACAGGCTCTCTCCCATTGACGTGTGGCATTCGGAGGACCACAGGGCAAGGATCCTGCTGCACTGGGGAGTTTCCCCTCTCCTTCCTAAAGCGCTATGCAGGCAGGTTCGCTCAGGCGATGGAGCACCTGACTTCCATGGCACTCTGATTTTTGTAGTGCTTGATATTGCACACAGTTGAATACTCACTGAAGAATTCTGATGTGTAAAAAGCACTGGCTGATGGAAATTTAGTTATTTGCGACTTGATCCCTTAAATGGCCCTGAGGATTTTTTTTACTGTATTTACCACTGTTAATGCACCACAACTAATTGGCTAATGTGTGTAACGTATACAAATCCCATCTTGTGTGACTGCCACTTTTTACATTTTAGAAATATAAAGAAATCCGACTTACGAAAAAATTAAGACTATATCAAATGCTATTACCAAAAACCACAATGAGGATGTAATCAGATTTTAGGCAAACTCAGGGGCGATCGTCTGAACAAAACTGTCGTTCTGTCATTTTTAAAAACCCACGTGAGACCAAAACACCACAATATCCTTCTAACACCAAATTTCCTGTTCTGGTTTTAAGCTGAACTAGCTTAACTAGAGATAAACTAGAAGGCTTGTAGGTGATATTTGGCCATACAATTGCTAACCCCAAAAGGAATAATCAAGGTAAAGTTTCAGTAAACTGAAAATGCAAACTCCATTGTAAAATGAGCCAGCTTGTTGACATTCTCCTGATCCTTCTCCCTGTCTCCTAAAATAGCACCAGGTAACAATAGGAAAGTAAAAGCAAAGCTGCATTGATGGCGAGTGCAGGATAGGACTGATCCAGTGAAAGAGGGCCACCACCCTGCACTGGTGCATTTCAAGCTGCCCAGGTAAAGCAGGGCATTCTACTTATGTACTATAAGCATATGTGTGTCTTTTATATACTTCAACTTTCATTATCATATGCATGCAGTGCGACGCTCGAATGTCATCAGATGACAGAGTCTCATGTAACACGGATAAACCCTGATAATGCAGTACTGCCACAGCCTTCAGTGTGGAGGAACATTGCTGACCGATAACACATACGCCATACACAAGCCTGACATTTCTTTATAGTCAACATTCTTATTATTAAAATTATTCATTTGTTGCAATATACCACAGAGTTCATGCAATTTGTATCTCCAGCTTCACATGCAGTCAGCAATACTTCGCTGAAGTTACATTAAAAATTCATCCAGAAAGACCACGTTCACTGGATGAAAGGCATCCCTTGTTCTGTTCTTGTGCCGGCTATTGCGGGTCGATTGGTGATACTACTGTTTTACCACGTCCACGGACGGGATGCGGGACAAAGTATACTGCAGGAAGACGTAAGTTTAACATCCTGACTGGAGGTGGCGATTGGCTAATAAAGGCTGGGGTAATTAAGCTCACTTATCAAACCCTTGTACATGCAAGAGTCGTTTATCTTAAAATCAGTGCATATATTTATCTAATGTAGATTAGCATTACTGCAGAGAATAATGCAGCAATAAAAAGACGAGCCGGTGACAAATCGCTTCTCTTACCGCTGTCAGACAGCAACCTGCAGGCATCAGACAAGCCTGTAGTAACCGGTTACAGAGGGTAGAGGTAGGTTATCCGGGGGCATAGCGATTTAGATTTATTGCAGTTCATCTCAGTTTTGACGTTGACCCTTAATGTTTTAACGTGGCACTCGTTTTGTTTCAGTATAGACCAAGTATTGCGAGATGTGGTCACGTCTAAAGAATTCAAGGTTTGATACTTGCGGTTTCACAGCGATGAATTTACAGCGTTTTCTGTGGTGTCCCGGACGCTGGGAAATGTGCGAGCTCATCACATCTCCATGCTTTTTAATCCTGGGCTCTACGTATTCTGTTTCAGGGAGAGGAAATTGCCGAATACGAGGATTTTTAAATATCTGACACCGGTCAACTAAATATTTGAAGGACCTGCGAACGACTTCAGTACATATAAATCTCTATCTGCATTATGTGCATTGCCCTTGAAATAGGTAGAAACGATTTTGGATTGTTGCATGGGATATAAAAAAGCTGGAATGCCGATCTTAGGTTAAGGATGGCGAAAGTTTAACAGTATTAAACTAATCTTGCAATTAAGTCGAGTCTTAGTATGTTTTGTAAATAGTTCTCCGAACTGCATCCAAGGAAGCTGACATCTTTGGAAGTTGTCCCATTTTTGGTCGGCAAAGAAGAGGACTAGGAAAGACAGAACGCACCTTTTCCCACTTGGCCCTTCCCCTTTAATTGCTACGTAGCCCTTGCTCTCACTACTGGATCCTGCCCGATTCCCTGGAGACTCCAGGGAGCGGAGGATGAAGTAGCGCTCCAGACCGGGATCATGGCGGCAACGATCGGCCGGGACACCCTACCTGATCACTGGTCCTACGGAGTCTGCAGAGATGGAAGGGTGTTTTTCATCAAGTCAGCATCCACTTTGCTGCTAAGCTTTTCCAACCTACTCACTTCCAAGAAAAATTGCATTAGTAGACAGTGTTTGCGTTTTTTCTTAGTAACAGGTGTTTTTGTTTCATTGCAGTGACGAAACTCGCACCACTACTTGGCTCCATCCTCGCACTAGTGAACCTGTCAACTCTGGGCATATGATCCGCTCAGGTACTGGTAAAAAAAAAAAAAAAAAAATCATTAGGCGGTCGATTGCGACACTACCATGTGCATGATCGAAGTAAGTGTCGAGACAAGGTTTCGTGCATTAACAGCAAGATCTCACGGGTTGTATTCCCCTGTAGACTTACCACGGGGCTGGGAAGAAGGTTTTACAGAAGAAGGAGCCAGCTACTTAATAGAGTAAGTAGCATGTCTTTTTAGACGACTGTGCATTGTGTATGAATTAGGTGAACCTAATGACCGCGATGCACTTTTAATGTATGTCTTATAAAGTTGAATGTCACGCCGATGTATCGACCAACCACGGGATACTGATCCAGAGGTGAACTTCAGCATTTGTTGCAGTTACCCTGTGTTCATCAGATAAAAAAGCATTGTCCATTTCTTAGGCAAAATGTGTTTAAATGATTCAAAGTTTACACCGGATACCAATTGTAAAATGATCTTTGGTTTTTCTTTTTTTATATATGTTATTTATGTAGGTATATTAAAGTTTTCTGTGTATCTGTGTCCAAATCGTGTTCAATAAGAAATTCCAGTTTTCTCCCTACAAAGCAAGGACCAAGTAATGGCATGGGGGTTTGGCTGTGCACACTGAGGTTTCTGTGAATTCTTTGGCAAAACTGCCTAGCCAGTTAATGTGTCACAGCCAAAAAGAGAAAGTGGTTTTGAGTATTACCAGATAATCCCCCCC
>JAABNX020000008.1:24480807-24498395 GCA_015163995.2 Mormyrus lacerda | reverse complement strand
ATTTGCTCATGATTTGTACTTGAGTAGTAACTGAGTTACTAAGTTATTTGTGCCCCCTCAAGTAAAGTGTTACCGTTTTCTGTCTGTCGAAAAGCATATTCAATGCAGAGCTAACTGTCTGAGAAAAAGACTATATATGCTGGTTGTTTTAACATTGTGTTGTACCATGAAGACCTAATCCATCCTAAAAAAAACATTAAATGATGAGTGATCAGCTCAACGTTTTAAGTGCTTTATTCTAAAGGTTTGTGTGTAAAATAAATTACACATCAAATGAAAATAGGTGCACAGAAATAAGTTTGTGTTACACTTTAAATGCCGATGCACAATTAGCAGTCGCAGTCAGTCTCCGTCGGCAAACCGATGAAGTCTGCTTTATCCGGCAAACTTTCTCATTCAATGCTTGCAATAAGAAATCAGTGACAAGAAATAGACTTCAAAATGTTACTTGTCTTCCCCTTTCCAGGACAGTTCTGGGATGAGGCTGTGGAAACGAAAGTGGTTCGTGCTGTCTGATCACTGCCTGTTTTATTACAAAGGTGGGTCACACTATATGCTGCACTGCAATCCTGATATGGAGAATTGTCTATGCTGATTAAACAATCATTCTGAGTAAAACACCAGAACAATGAAAGAACCCGCAGTCTTACTAAAAATGTGCTGGACTGAATACCATAACATGAGGGGGGGAAGAGCCAATATTATGACGGCGATGTCATTACTTGGCAGTGGCCAAACGTGTCTATGGTATTAGTCTATCATACATTCAGTAGTCATCTTATTAGTGTTGGATCACATCCAGGGTTAAGTGCAGCTCCAGAGGGAGGCAGCCGCCAGAGCCAGCATTGCCCAGCAGTGTGTGGGCTTATGAAAGGGTGTCATTATTATTTTCCACTATGTTGTATTTAATCCTATTACATGGTCTGCTGAAGAAAAAGTAGTGTTATAAATGTAAATGAAGGGTCTTTCATAGACACTCATCCCACTTTTTAACTTGGACCAGACGCACTTTCATTTCGTATCAGTCCAAGTGCTTCTACCTCCGAACATGGCAGCATAAAACAAACGCAAATAAAATACTGCATGAGAACGTAATTCCAAATGCATGCTGTGCTTGGGGGGGGGGGGGGTTATTTGTCCTCTGTTGCATTACGGCTGTAATTCTTCCAATCGAACCTTGGCAAACCGTGTAAAACACTCTGAGGTTGTCATATGACGACAAGACTTCAAACTTCTAATATTGCTCATATTTTGTTACATAGTCAGGAATACTTTAGCGTGGCTCATGCAGGCCACATGTGGACACAAACACGCCACTCTGCACGTATAACAATTGAGTTTCACTGGAGCAGTTTTATTTTGAATGACACATAAAAACTTAATTTGCAAGTCATAGGATCCTTGTGGTAAGATGAAGCCATCTTTTGCATTTTTCTGCTTTATTTTTCCATATCTGGCACCGTAGTGCTATAAAGCATTGCATGGCGGCTTTCTGATGAGGCTGCGAGTACAGTACAGATAGTGTCATGCTTTATACATTAAATATCTCCATGCAGGTATGCACCCATGGGCCCTTATAAAATCCCTCTAGGACAGTGTCATGGTGAAGGCATGCCGTGGTTCTAACTGGATGCAGTTCTTCCTGGATGTTGCAGAGAACATTAAAAGTTTTTTGGGTATTTTTAGTAATTCTTACCAAGCTTCCCCAAGATTTTTCGATCATCTGTTTAAACACATGGCAGCTTCCCTCCATAAGCTTTTCATCACTTATAAGTGTCTAAATGCACTTGAGCAGTGTTTTCCAACCCGGTCTTTGGGGACCCCCAGCCAGGTCACGTTTTTGCTCCCTCCCAGCTCCCTGCCAAGACAGTCCACATTTTCACTGGAAGCTGGGAGGGAGCAAAAATGTGGATTGTCTGTGGGTCCCCCAAGACCAGGTCGGGAAACACTGCACTAGAGTATTAGGGAGCAGTGGTGTAGCACTGAGTGTAACTACGCCCCCGCAGACAGCCGTGAGGAGGCCGTCCTGGGGAGTATCCCCCTGCCCAGCTACGTCATCTCTCCAGTGGAGCCTGCCGACCACATCAGCCGCAAGTACGCGTTCAAGGTGAGGCCCCAGACACACATCTGGCACCAGGTTCCTGGCCCCTTGCCCTCATGGGGCAATTTCAGCAGGGAGAAGCAAAGCTGATCTGCCCCCGTGATGCTGACAATGCGGGGAAACTTAATCTGAGTGTCTGTGTGTGTGTCTGTATGTGTGAGTGAGTCATTGTCTTTGTGTGTGTGTGTGTCCTCACTGATCTCCATCCGATGTCCCTCTGCACTGTAAGGCCAGCATGTCACTGTCGCAGTGATAAGGAACCTGGCCGGCTGCAGAGTTCATCGCTTCTGAGTCATGGTGTCTTTGGGCCCTGCTGTTTGGACATTCCACGGTCCGGCCCCTGCCGGTCTCACCTCCGGCTCCTGAGGCAGCAGATCTGCCTGATCTCTCCACCGTGACACTTAGCTGCCTGCTTGATAGACTCCCGTATTTCTGCGGCACATTTACTGTGGCTTAATATCGAATGGCTTCTTTGCCAAAGCACAAACCAGATTCTGGTCATTTAAAAGTATTTTTTGGAATACAAACTGTTGTGTTAAGTTATGTTAAGAGGACCTTGCAGCATCAGCATTGAATAATGTGCTGCACAGTGTTTTTTTTCCTGCTCTTAGGCTTTATAAATTGTAGTATTACAATATGCTGGACCTGCAGTAAAGGCGATACCTACCATGTAAGCTGGTGCTGATCTTTCACCTTGATATCTCATTCTCATGTGCTAGTTGCTTAAGCTATTTCATACTAATTTAATAAACTATTAGTCTGACCTCACACCAAACTGTAACAGGGGCCACATGTTCAACTTACTGGCCTCATAGTGAGATATTCTACTAAACTGAGTTTCAGAACTAGAAAAGGACTCCAGTGCTGTGGACTAATAATACATTGTCACAGACACACACAGATTATGTATCTATATCTTTAAGGGACTCTTTATTAGTTTCTATAACCCTAATCCCAACTATGACACCTTTAGTTAGGGATCAACATGTAAGAACATACAGACTATGCTCTTCCAATCAGTGAAAACCTGCTGCCCTAGAAAAGTTATAGGTAAAAGTTATAGGTAAAAAGTACCTCCATTGTCCTTTTTAAACACATGGCAACCTCCCACCATAAGGGGGCACTCTTCTCATTCCTTACAAGTGTGTAAATGCACTTGAGCAGTGTCTCCCAACCCAGCCAGTTCTTGTTTTTGCACCATCTCTTTGCACACACCCTCAGTGGGTGGATATTGTGAAACAGTGAACATTGTGTGTGTGTCTGTATCTCTCTGTCTTTATATATATATATATTGTGTATAATGGATGTTCACTAGAGCTGCGATACAGTAGTTGATGATGTACAGCTATTGATGTTGTAGAGAGAAATATCCCTGGCCTTGTGAAGTAAGTGTGCTGCCCTTTTTCTCTTTGGCTCTTTCTGTGCAGCCTTTCCCATGTTGCTGTGCCTGTCTGTAGTGCCCCACCTGCCCCTCTCAGCTTTCCATCCACTGAGTATCTCAGCCAGCAATGCAGGGAGGCAGATTAATTATGCATTAGGTCCCACAGTCCAAGTAACGCCTAGGTGCAAAGTTCTAGGTCTCTGTACTGCATGTTAATTATTTAGACCCATTAAGTACTTACTGTCTCCGGATTGTATTTTACTGAGTCTGCTATTGTCAAGTGGTAAGTGCATTCTGTGACTTTCTCTGGTGACATTTTCTCCATTTCCATCCATCCATCCATCGAGCTTTTGGCTATTTTGAGGTCCATGTTTCGCATTATTCACCCATTCAGATGTTTGCAAAGGTTTAGCTATACCTTTTACCAATACCTTTTTCAGAAATGCCCTGCCAAGACATATTCTGTCTGATGGTTTATACCCTGACGGCATTCCATACAATTCTCTATCGTACTTGGGGACTGTTTGATTGGAACAAACGTTTTCATGCTTGTAATTTGTGGAACTCTCTCTAGCGGTGCACCTCCGCATTCCGATTGCTAGTTTACAAAATAAACTTTGCTGTATGAGCCGCTTATTTTCTGTTGTTGACTCTCTGCTGACTTCCGTCTCCTACAGTGATGTATATTTCTGCAGGCCTTTGATCTTTGAAAGGAGACAGCAGAATAACACCGGACCGTATCAGATATACACACAAAACAATACCTTTGCTGACCACAAGTGCCTAGAAACAGACCCAGGGAAGCCAGGTTGTGGCCAAAGGCGGTACAATAAACATGCTCTTGCTAAGTTGAAGCAGGCTTTCTAAGAAGCAAAGGGAGTGGATCAGAGTGCAGAGGCTTACAGTATATGGAGAGGTATGCTGTCTCTGTTTAGTTATGTGGGTGGTGGGGGCATCTTCTGCGGCCTTGTTGTCCTGCTCAGCACTTTCTCTCCAAGTCCCGGCTCGGGCTGCGCCGGACCTGCAGAGCTGAATAGACTCTATCCCAGCAGGCTTTTTTCTGGCATCTCCACACTAAAATAAGGGGCTGGATTGTCACCCAGCACAGAAACAGTGCAGACACCACAGAGAGCCTCGCTCTCCATCTCATTTATCATTCCAACCTATATTGCATACAGACCCACATTTAGATTGAATGCAATAGACCCACTGCCCTGCAGGGCCGGCCCTGACCTTTGCAGTGTGCTGCCAGGGACCGACTCCAGCTCACACCCTGATCTTGTGTCAGAGAGGCACGGATGGATGGATGGATGGATAGATGGATGTATACTATGTTATGGTTGTTATTTTGATCACATGACCCTTACAGTGGCTCTGGATATGCAGTGTAAGCAGGGAGGGTTATAGATGAGTGTCATACTTTGTGTGCCCTTTGCCCCCTCCACGACCCCAGCCCTTTTTGTAAAAAGTTTATGGGAAATTGTGTCCAACTAGAACTGCATATTTCTGGGTCACAGGCAGAGCAGAGCATCTAGCGGATGGGGGGGGGGCCTGGGCGTGTAGAACATGGAGCCTCGCAAACAGGAGGCAGTCGGGGGCCACCAGCCACATGGAGCCTCGCAAACAGGAGGCAGTCGGGGGCCACCGGCCACATGGAGCCTCGCAAACAGAAGGCAGTCGGGGGCCACCAGCCACCCAAAGTGCCATCTGGCCTCATTTATCTAGAGGAAACATGTAATAATTTCAGCTGGAGGCCAGTGATGGATTAACTGGTACAATCTTCTTGTTTAGGAATAGTGTCAAGAATCAGTCATGACAGTGTACTTATTACACCACGGTTTCTTTGTGCCCTGTTTGTGTGGAAGTGAGCCGCTGTCTCCCACGGCTACTGAGTGTGTGACACTGATGCCCCGCCCCTTCCCCACAGGCCAGCCACACGGGCATGCGAGCCTACATTAACAACAAGGAGGCCATGGCAGGCTCCCGGACCGAGCACGGCGGCATGCGCACCTACTTATTCAGCGCCGACACCCAAGAGGACATGAACAGCTGGATCCGGGCCATGAATCAGGCGGCTCTTGTGCAGGTCCCCAGCACCCAGAGGTCAGAGGTCAACAGTGCCTTGTCAGTACTGCTTTATAAAACAAGCTATTTTAAGCCATAATGGTCCACCCGTCGTGTCATGGGGTACGACATGAGGTTAGGCTAATTCTAGCCCTCTTAAGTGCACATGGCCAAAATCTTTTCCATGCCTGTGTTTTTATTTTGATGTCGTCTTTCTGTGTGAGATAGCTGTGACTGAATGGTACCAGAACTCCCTTTGAACCCCAGCCCACCCCTGACACTGATGTTCAAGCTTTGCATCCGTTTGACTCTCATTTTTCGCTGGGATGCGCTCTGGAAGAGGACAGATGTGTTCAGTGCTTCCTCTGGCTGTCTGAGAGAAGAGCATGCGAAGCTCACTGATGCTGGATGACGTCTGCATTGAGAGGACTTGCGGCTTTGTGCCCACAGTCTCTCGCCGTCGCCATGTCTGAATGTCTGTTTTGATGTGTGCTCATATGGGACTCCTGTTCTGCTCAGTACAAGTGTATTACTCTGTCACGCTTTTGTAAATATCTAGTCCGTTACACATTGTTTGGTACAAATACAAATTAAATTGTGAGGCAGTTCAACATGGTTCACTTGCACCTATCCAGAGGAAACCTACCTGGATTACATACTCTGTGTTTTTATGGTTGGTTTGTTGGTTGTTTGATTGTTTGGTTGTCTGGTCAGTTGGTTGGTTGGCTTGTTTTATTTAGTTGGTTGATTGTTCAATTGTTTGGTTGATTTGTTGTCTGGTTGGTTGATTGGTTATTTGCGTGGTTGGTTTATTGATTGATCAGTTGTCTGGTTGTTTTATTGATTGTTTGGTTGTCTTGTTTGTTTATTGATTGTTTGGTTATCTGGTTGGTTGATATGTGGTTGGCATTCCATTCACTGCCACCTGTGCTCCCCACCCACTAGCCTTCAGGGGAAAATTTAAGGGCAACTGCTACCCCCTGGTGTCCCACTGGGAAAGCAGGTGGCTCCTCTGTGGCAGTGGCGTGACCCACATTGCTTTCCCTGCAGTGCAAGAACAATGCGACATTTCTCACCCTGCCGCTGCCGTTCCCGTGGCAGCCGCCCCCCACCCCCATGCCGTCACACTAGCTCACTGAATAGCTCTTTCCTCTGCACTCTGGTGTCCCTGCAAACATAACGAGTCCGACATGAATCGGCTTTTTATATATATTTTTCTTTAATTTGTGGCGCACAAATTGCTTGGATTCCTGGAAGTCCAAGCTTTGACAACACAATGGCAGTCCTCCTCAGGTAGGGGGAGCTGTCATCAGCTAGGATGAGAAACGGTACATTCAGGACTGAGCCCCATGCACTAGTGTTGATCCAGGCATACAAAACGGAAGTAGAAACCATTCCTGTAAAGGGCTCACGCAAGAGAACTGCATAAGGTAACACCGTATTAACCACAAACTAAAACAGCACTCTTTTAAATTACATTTTGTCCCCTTTGGTGTTAAGTTTGGTGCTTCTGTGTGCCACTCCCTCTGTGCCCAGCTTTTTGGTTTGCTGTCTCTTGCTTTGCCTGGTACAGCAGTGATCATTGTTCGCCGGAATCGCTAAGATGATGTCAAGTCGCCAGCCTGTGTAGATGATAATCAAAGGGAGATGCCAGTAGCTGTCAGAGAGCACAGGATCGCATGTGCCTTTAATGATAACCTCTGTATCTGAATCACTGGCTGCCAGCACAATGATATCAGTATTTGTGTTGGGAAAGGCTATAGTTCAGTGCCACAGGTGATAGAAGATGCCTCTGGTGTCAGGGCCAGTGAAATCTTTCCCTTTAAATGTTACTTTTACACTTGACATTGATAATAAAAATAGCAAATCCCCGAACAGTTGAAGATTGATAACTTTTTTTTTTTTTTTTTTACTCTTAATGGACTGCCTGATTCTTTAAGGCTCATTGGCCGATTAGAGAATTAGAAAATGGGAAAACTCGTAAAAGGATCATTTAACAGAGATAAGTTGCAGTAATGTGTAAGTTTGGCTCATCATCATGGTATTTTCCTATCTCATAAGTTGAGAAGCAGCAGCTTCTAAAATGCCCAAAGAGGTTCGCTCATCTGTCACATGGCTTCCTGTCACAGGGAGCCGCAATCCAAAGAAAACAGGATCCTTTCCTTCTGTGTTTTCAGTATTTCAGACTGTATTGCAGCAGTTTTCATGAATGTCCCCAAGGAGTCTCATCTAATTTATTAATTATCTCATCCACACAACTAATTGTGCAATTAGGGACAAATTAAGCAGAACAATGAGCGTAGACATTAAATTTTCAAGGGATCCAGTGTCGTTCAGTGAAAGAGCAAAGGCAGATCTGACAATTACATTTAGCTATAAATTTTCTTTTTATAACAAAAAATAAATAAAACATTTTATTTAAAAGTACCTGGTAGCAGCCAATAATGTAATAACTGGCAATGGTATAATCATCAGATGTATTTGTGTATTTTCAAGCTTATGTATTATGGGATGTATGAGTAGATATGATGTGTTAATGTGTAATAAATATGAGAAATTCTTCCTTGGTTTCCATGCTATACCGTGTACCGACTGTCACTGCATTTACAGGGAGTCTGAGAAACCGAAGCAGGCGGGACCTTTTGAGCGACAGGCAGCCCCACAAACCAATCACGTCAATAATCACAGCAGGACCGCATCTCAGCCGGAAGGCTTGCACCAATCTGAGAGCACGGAGCCACCCGAAGGCAACTCCTTCAGCATGGAGACAACTGAAGAAGCCCGCAAGGAGCGGGACACCACTTTTCTCAAGGACACACCGGAGGGCCAGAGCCAGGTCCTGCCCCCAGCGGTCTCCATAGAAACGGGAGGTCGACCCCTGGATACAGCAGTCCCCCAGGCGCCGCCCGCGCACAGCAGCCGCCTGTCCCCAAGCGTCCTGCAGCTCGAGCCCAACCCCGGCGGGACATATATGAAGGGTGGGGCCGGCTGCTCAGACTCGGAGAAGCAAGTGCAGAGGAAGAGCACGCTGGCCCAGGTGGAGCACTGGGTCAAAGTTCAGAAGGGAGACCCCAAGAGGTCAGGGGCCCGAGGCAGCCACCTTACGAAGCAGACACACACACACACACCCATACACACACCTCTCCCCTGCAGGCCACGCATAGTTTACGTTACATAAAAAATACTTTTAATCAGTTCTGCTCACATTTTTAATTCGCTTTGATAATTCCTATAGAACCTTGTAAATGTGGTTAAAATGACTTCGTGTCTGTCCCATGATCTGTGGACCATGTATGGAAGCACTCATATACACAGTACAGTACATATGGCAAGATGTATTTATGCACTGGGAAGAAATCATCAGGGCATAGCCCCCACTCTTTCATTGCAAATCACTAATCAGTCTGTAAAAAGCCGCACTATGCCTCACTTCCCTACAAGCCTATTGATATTTTTGGAGAAGAAATAATTTGATGTAAGAACAACAGCACCCTCTGCTGGGTTTAGTGTGCAATAACTAACCGATTTAAAAAAAGGTGGTAGAGTTGGCCGGTAGCATAGGGTTTATGCGAATAAGCATAGGTGTTGACAGCATTGGCAGTACGCCCCCCTTCATAGGGCACTCGTTTTGATTTTCAGCCTCCATGCCTCTGAGCATACACTTCCACGGCGGACCCCCCCGGCACAAGCCAAGGCACATGCGTTCCAGGCATACCAGTCCTTACCGAAAAGCTCTCAGCCCTCCCCAGCTGGTGGATCCTCCCCAGTGCAGCATCACCTGCCCAGCGACTACAAGTATGCCCAGGACCGACTGAGCCACCTGCGCATGTCGACGGGGGAGCGTGCCGCCAGCAAGGAGGGCACGGTATGGCAGCTGTACGAGTGGCAGCAGCGGCAGCACTTCCGGCACGGCAGCCCCACGGCGCCCAGTTACAGCGTCTCCCCCGACTACGGCGAGCCCGCCCCCTACAGGGCGGCCCTGGACGTGCCCCGCTCCATCTCGGTGCCCCCATCCCCCTGCGACATCCCGCCGCCAGGGCCCCCCCCGAAAGCCCTGTCGCCCCGGAGACCGCACACGCCAGCCGAGCGGGTCACCGTTCGGCCAATGGACGAGAGATTGGTAGTGAGGGTCCCGCCCTCCAGCTCCCCGCAGGAGATGCAGCGCTCCAAGAACAGCAGGGTAAGCGGTGAGAAGTACCAGCGCCCTGCCCCTGATTAACCTCTGCGACGCCTTACGACGGTGCCCTGCGTCGTACACGGGCGCTTATCCGGCGCTGCATCCTCATGAGTTTTCCCAGGAAGTTGAGGGTGCGGGGCCTGCTGGGGGGAGGGGGCAGCTTGTCACGAGACGCATAACAAAATAATTATGACCGGGAACAAGTGCAAGTTAGCAAAACAGTACTAACAGACAAATGCAATAAGATAGATATTCAGTCAAGGAAAAGTACAGGCAGGAGACCAGTGAAAGATGACCGGTGGCAAAAGGGCAGATCTGGGCTGATGCTAAAACTCATCAAGGAACTCAAGGATCATTTCAAAAATGTTCTGATCTCTGGGATATTAGGCTTGGGTAGCTCAGCCTGCTTCCGTTGCTAGTAGTAAAGCAGTGTTCATCAGAACAGGTCTATGCGTGACTCTCTACTTTTGGTGTTTGCACAGTTTTAGTCCCTTTAATTCTGTATGAATTGCAATAGACTGAAACACACAAGGCTTGTAAGGTTGAATTTCCTCTAATATTGCAAGAGGTCCGTCAGCCGTTTTCGGTAATATGGTCATCCATCTCTGGTTGAGTTAATTTGCAGCTCATCCCAGGAAAGAAAGGGACAAAGGCAGGATACAGCCACAAAGGACGGCCGTCCATCGCAAGCGTGTCGTACACCTCCCCTGGCAGACTCTCACACTGGCAGTTTTCAGATTTCAGTCTTCAGATTGCCTGAACGTCACGCTGCATAATTATGGAATAGTAGCCGTAAGAAGTACAAACTAAATCACTTAAATGCACAACCAACTCCCAAAGTCCAGTTCATTTGACCAGTGCGATTGCTCCGCATGGTGTCTGGGCACGGTTCGCTCGGAGAGGTGGACCTGAGCACGATTAGTCTCAGGCATGGTGCGGATGTAGTGTGATCACTAACCGGGGACGGAGCACAGACACGACGTCAGGGATACAGCTGACACATTTGTATGTGTGTTATACATGAACTGGGCCCAGGAAGAAGCTTCTTTTTTTTCCACAAAACTTTGGTCTACAGAAGTGTTGTCACAAGACCGAAAATATGACCTTCATATTGATACCACTTTAAGTATCTGTACTACAAGGATACCAATGCTGAAAAAACAGTTTTGTCCATGGTAAATTATACACTTATGTCACTGTTTTTCAGGAGATATTTATGTCACATCCATTTAGATTATTATTCTTATTATTATACCTTACTAAGTCATATAAGGCCCATTTTCCCATGGTACTGTAGTATGAATACCTGTGTAATAAAGATTTAGTAGAACTGTGTCACCTCCTAATGCCTCACTTTACCTGTAATCGTCATGTGTTTTACCTGTAATCGTCATTTTCCTCAGAAGCTGCCATGTGCCATTTACCTGTATTCTTCATTGATCCCACAGATGACCCCAACACACAGGAAGTCAATACCACCCATGGGCTACATGACGCACACAGTCAGCGCACCTAGCTTATACGGAAAAACGGTAAGGCATTGTTGTCAGAGTAGTGAAATTGTCATGTTATATATTCTGAGAAGTTCCGTCTCCTGTGACTGTGTATTTTATCCACTGCTGTCTAGTGTAGACTGTGTGTTTAAAATCAGCATATTTACTGGTAGAGGGCCCCTCTGGGAGGGACACGGCTGGGGCATGACAGACCCTGGAAGACTTTGTGGTTCTAATGGCCCAGGAGCTGCTGACTCCTCCCCCCTTGTGCTCTGCTGCACCCTCTGAGGTGAGGCCAGGGGGCTGCAGACCATAAATTAAAAAGCCGCTCTCTCTGCCCTCTCCCTTGGCTGCGCAGCTGGAGGAGCTGACCCTGCTCCTTGTCCAGCAAAGGAGGCACCAGGCTAAGATGGCCGGCGTGTGCGGAGACGCGCTAGCCCCTCCGCGCTCGTCCAGTGGCCCCTATGCCCTGGTAACCCCGCCCCTGCCCCCTGGCCCCACCTCCCTCACTGCATCATGGGTCCGTGTGGCTGAACGCTGTCGGCCCTCCTTCAGTGAGGGCCCAGGCCGCCCCTTTCCTGCTTGGACCTGGCCGCCCTGTTGCCATGCGCTGACATCCATTTCACACCAGCCTGGCCTGGAGCTTTTCATGCGCCATCACCCATCCGGCAGGCCCGGTGCTCGCTTTGCCAGTGCGACCCAGATTTGCCAGAATGCTCACGCTGCCTGTACTGAGCATGGGTCACACGCCATCCCCATATTCGTGGTTTGCTCTCACTCACACCCCTGCTGTCGACCTGCTGACAGTGATAGAAGCAGACGGTGCCTCTCAGAGCCAAAAGGAACCTCGATCTTCACCCTAGAGCTTGTGAAATTCTACCTACATTCAATGTCAATGAAGTAATATCGCTATGAAAAATACGATGACTTCACAGCCCCAGAACTGACCATAAAGGATGTAGATAATGCAGAGAATGAATCTGGCTCTCCTTGTACCCTATTGCTGCTACCATGTTTGGATCATGAGAATGAATTACTCTGGATGTTTCCTGTAGTCATGGTAACTCGGTCTAGCTGTGCCCTTGACAGATGCCTCTTGAGTGTGTTCAGAAACAGGTAGCGCTTGTAGGTGTGGTCTTTGCAGCTTCATGCCATGTGACATGTCTCTTCGCTCCCGGCTCAAAGGCTGACGATACTTACATGCAGCTGAAGTCGGACCTGGAGTATCTAGACCTGAAGGTGGGACCGGACAGCCTCTCTGCCGCTTGCCGCCACTCTGCCCTTCTTCCCTCCGGCCGCATGCCTCCTCCCTGCTTGTCGCTCCCCCCTTAACCACTTTCCCCCCCATCAAACATAAAATATCATGATTACACAATAAATTATGACCAATGATTAATAACCGGTATTTATTAAAATGGTTTAACAGCTATGAATATTATTCAGAACTGTTTAGGTGTATAGTTTATGCAGAGTACTTCACACATAGCTCACACCTGATTTAAAATATATACAAACAGCAAGATAAACCTTTTTGCATGATCCCATGATGTGGCTCAGTGGAAAATCATGACATTTGCCTGCCTTGCATGTCTTGCATTGTAATCTGTGTGCATGTCAGGTAGTAGTACACAGATAAAGAGTCCCCATCTCTGTTCCATATCGCAGCTCTGCAGTGGATCCTTGTGCGCCGTCCCTGTGCTTTAGCCGCGGTTGCCGTAGGGATACAGAGGACCGCAGTCACACTGCAGTCAGTAGGATCAGAGTACAAAGGCGGCTCTTTCTCCAGTCCTGCGTAGACGGTGACAGCACTTTGTTCAGTGGCACTGGGTTCAGCGTGCGGCCGTCTGATAAAATCACCCCCTACACCATAATGCCTTTGTCCTTTGCTGTCGCTTCCTTCCCAGGCCTGTGGATTTATTTTGAAGGTTGTACTCCTTTTTTCCTGGCACTAAAAATACAAATCAAATCATTTTCATCTGTCCTTGGTGCATCTGTGCAAATGCAGAGCACTCACTCCTGCCAGTCGGACCCTCGCTGCATTTCGTGATTACTGCGGCCTCTCAGTCACACTGCTCTGGCTGCTGTAAATGCCACAACCCCCTGAATGATTTTGTTACAGTATTATTTTATTCAGGACTAGATGACAACTCCAGCCCCCATGAGCTTCAAGGAGGTTAATTAAATGCAAAATGTTTTTTAGTGTCCTATAAAACAAAGTCCCTGTGTTTGACTTTATGCCTTTTACTTCGTTATTCATGTAAGCTATTCGTTAGCATGTTGACCTTGTTCCTGTCAGTAATCTTACTGCTAATGCACAACAAGATGACTATTGTCTGTGAGGTCGTCTATTTCATTATAATGTTTAAGATATTGTTGTTACTTTTTTAGGTAGCCGGGCGTGAAGCGCTCAAAGACAAGGTGACTAAACCCGTCAAAATAGCTGAGAGCGATGTTGATGTAAGTATGACTTTATGTAATGTGTTTTGGATAGGCTACTACCATCCAGAACAGAAACTCCTTATCAGAGCACAAATGTAGCAGATGCTGCACTGCATGCAATAGGGGAGATATATATAATCTAATATATATATATATATACACACACACACACATTTTTTAATTTGTTTTTGAGCTCTTACATTTTTTACTTTTGATATTTGTCTTGCTTTTAATTTTTTTTCATGCTATTCAAGGTTATATTTATTTATGCTGGTGAATTTGTCAGATTTATGAATATTTCACGTAACTGAGACAACAATGTAATGCAGCGAAATATTAGCTGCTTAAATATTTATTTTACAGAATTATAAATAGAGGTATGGAAAAAAACTACCAGCTTGGAGAGAGAGACTGTAAACTAAAGCCTGCTTGCCATGTTTTTTTTTCTTTGTCTCTTTGGTTCAGTTTTGTCTTTTGACATCACTAACTCCGATATCTGATTTTCAAAATATGACTGTAGAGAAAATTTTTAATTTTAAAAACTAAATAATGTTTAATAGCGACGAGAAGATGCCCTGGTTTGTTATAGCAATGCCTGAACAAAGAATGTTCTCTGATGCCCTGAGACCTGAGGGATTATTTACAGACTCCGAGAGAAAAAGGCCCAGATAAACCCAAACCTCTCACACACTCCGCAGGTGAAGTTAAGCAGACTCTGTGAGCAGGATAAGATCCTACAAGAGCTGGAGGCACGGATCCGCATGCTGAAGGAGGACAAGGTACGCAAACGGAACCCATGTGACAACCTGCTTTTTATGATGCATACAGGTATATAGGCAGTGACCCTGATCACCATTGCCAGTGTGGCCACGCAAAGGCCAGTGCTGCCACGCTTATGGGGAGTCTGTGCTCCGTGGCTGGGCTGTGTTCTGCTATGTGCTCTATACAAACCTGGGACTCCCTCACCTCTCAGGACAAGCTGGAGTCTGTGCTGGATATATCCCACCAGCAAATGGAGCAATACCGCGACCAGCCGCCCCATGCTGAGAAAATCGCCTACCAGCAGAGGCTGCTGCAGGAGGATCTGGTACACATCCGGGCTGAGATCTCCCGGGTGTCCACGGTGTGTTGGACCTGGCCACCTCGTAGCCAAGCCATACCGAGCTCACTATCGCCACCTAGTGATAGAAACCATGTTAAACCAATATTACTTATGAGTCACGCGAAGTTCAATGGGCCTCATTCACCAACCGTTCTTACGAACAAATTTGTTCTTAAACCCCACGTACGAACTTTTTTATGAAGATTCTGAGCTGGTTATAATGCGCATGATTGCCGTTACTACCATGAAAATGAATTTTTACACTTTAAAATAATTTTTTAGATTTTACTTTTATGAATTATTAAAATACTATCATTTCGTGTACTGTAGATAGTCTTCATGTTTAGTCAACTAGCAAAATAGCAATTTCTGAAATAGACCAAGGGTTGGGTGTCTGGTCCGGGTGCCCTTACTGACAAGTATTCGGTTGCACAGGAGATGGAGAATGCCTGGAATGAGTACAGCCGACTGGAGATGGATCTGCACCACCTGAGGGAGTCACTGATGGGTCAGCTGAGGCGCACCATCCTATCTCAGGTGGGGAGCCACTGTAAGACTGGGTCCAGTGCATTCAGTCACTGCAGAGAGTGAGGGACACGATTATGTACAGACAGGAGTAAGGGACACATTTAGTTACAGACAGGAGTGAGGGACACATTTAGTTACACACAGGAGTGAGGGACACATTTAGTTACACACAGCAGTATAGAAAGAGGAACCTGTATGACCATATTAGCACAAAGGACCAAATCAGCCAAATTCATTACACTGCAAATCTGCAGCTGGAACTCTTATCAGCAAAACCTGAAACTGAACAGAATATCTTACTAATTTTCCTTTATGCTTAAGTAATACTCCTTAAGTAATACTGTTTATATACGTGTCTCCTGCTCTGTAATACACCACTACCTGTGCTGTCTGGGACCAGCTCTAGCTGTCCTTGTGACCCTGAGATGAAAGAGGGGTGCATGAATATTACAGTTTTCATTGACTGAAAAATGATTTGAATTATGCATCATATTCAAAGCACTATAGTGAAAATAGAGTTTTGAGAGATTTTTTGAACTAGGCATCTGTGTGTGACAGACAAAATGTGGGCTTTCTGTGTCCCTATAGCAAGAGAAAGCTGAGATGAAGAAGGAGCTGTGGAGGATTGAGGACGTCATGGCGGGTCTGAGCTCCAGTAAGGCCAACTACAAAGTCACCATAGACTCCGTGAAGAACCCCGGTGAGGATGCTGCCCGCTCAAGCTCGCTGTCATGGTGATGTTGTTGTCATGGAGATGCCACCCAGCTTCCTTAACTTCGCTCTATGTCTGCTTCACCGTCTAGAAAGGAAACTTGTGCCTTCGATATCGCTGCCCTCAGTGCCTTCTCTGTCCTTGAGTGAGCCTGCAAGCCAATCAAAGACCCCCCAGAGGAGCCCCCAGAGGAGCCCCCACCTCAGCCCCCACCTCAGCCCCGTGCAGCTGGAGCTGTCTCAACCGCCTTTGCAGTCTCCTGTCTTGTCCCCCGTCTTATTCCCCCAGGACCAGGGACCCCACCTACCTGTGAGTGACAAATGCCACATCTCCCCAGTGTGGCAGACTGTAGTTCCCTAGGATAAACAGAGAGGCTGCTTTGTGCCTTCCAGGGGTTGGATGAGGATGACGCCCCTCCCAGGCCGCCCCTCCCCCAGCTCTACAGACCTGAGGAGATGCCCCCCGCCGTGCCCCCCCTGCCCAAGGAGGCCTCCGCCATCAAGCCCATGTCCGTCCGTGGCCTTAAGCGCCAGTCCGACGAGAGGAAGCGTGACAGAGAGTTTGGCCAGGTCATCAACGGAGACTACAAGGTGTGTCCCAACACAAGTGACCCAGAAACAACGAGCCTCACGTATTCAGCTAGCAGCTAACAGCTAGCAGCTAACAGCTAGCATTGAAGTGAACGATGCTTTGTTGTATATCTGTGTGTGTGATGTTATAATTGTAGAGGAACACGGTAGCTCAGTGGGTGGCATCAGACTTTAGTGTCGGGGGTTCAAATCCCACCATTACACTGTGTGTGGGGTTTCCTCTATGTTCTGTGTGTTAGGCGGGTTTCCCCTCGTAGTCTAAGTATATGTGTTTCGGAAGAGTGGTGTCTCTAAATTGTGAAAATGGAAGATGGAGGGATGACTGTACACAGCAGAATGCGGACCTCGGATACCTTTTTGTTTTGTATCCCAGGTGGAGTTGAGGCCCTACCAGAGCGAGCCAGAGCTGTTTGGTCCTGGGCAGGCGAGTGCAGCGATGCCGGGGACTGGAAACGGCTACCAGACATTGCCCAGCAGGGGTGAGTCTGGGCCTGTTTGTTTGTGGATTTGTGTAGCTGACGACTGGGTGCTGTTTAATACAGCGCTGCGGTGCGTGGGGCCCCTGCGTCATCTGCCTCTCTCACAGGCCTGACCGGCTCCACATCCACGCTGAACCAATCCACCAACATCTCATCGTATGTTACACTCCGAAGGGGAATCTCAGCGTGCAGCCTCAAGGTGAGTCAGGGAAGAGCGGGTCATTCGAGCTGCAGAGACACTGAAATCCATTTATTTATTGTCATTTATACATAGGGGCTGTACAGAATGGTAGCAGAACTATTTCTGCTTAATAAGTACGTTTTTTATAAGTGGTGAAGTACTTCAGCAGAACTTGTGTGTGGTGTAATCAAAAATCACAAAAATACTAAAACAGTTCACTAGGCACGACTGTTTTGTTTTCTTTGTATTGTTGTTTGTTATTCTTGCCTTTTTTTGCCTGTTTTATTTGCTACCTCCTCGCCCCCCCTGTCCCATTTAGAGTTTGTTGCCCCCTCTTTTCC
>JAABNX020000008.1:24456654-24480792 GCA_015163995.2 Mormyrus lacerda | reverse complement strand
CCTGTTCCTGTTCCTGTTCCTGTGCCTGGTGCATCCCTCCTCATTATTCACCTCTGTATTCCTACCTGGAATCAATTTTTGTTGCCGTTGCTTATGTTTGTCCACTCGGACGCTCTGACCGATTGCTTCTGCTGCCTGTGCTAATGCCCCCCCAGGAGAGGCCGAGGAGCGCGCTAGAGAGGCTGTACTCGGGGGAGCAGCGGGGGGGCCGCATGAGCGCAGAAGAGCAGTTGGAGCGCATGAAGCGGCACCAGAAGGCGCTGGTCCGGGAGCGTAAGCGGAACCTCAGCCAGGGGGAGCGCTCGACCGCCTCCTCCACCTCCTCCCGGGCCTCGGCTCCTGCCTCACGGCCCCCGTCCACAGACCAGGGCTCAGTACGTTAGAACCGCTAAAACGACTAAACTCCCCCGCCACCAAGGGCAGCGTAACACAATAACCTGTCAGTGAGGCCTGCTTCACAGTTAGGCCATCCTCTGTATTGAGGGATCTGGGGTTACAGGTAAGTGCACTGGGGATGCAGGCCAGCTGTGAAGGGAGGGACACTCTCCATTTAGGAAGACATGCCAGTGTTCCTGTTACACTGGGGCAACAGAAATAATTAAGAGAGGGAAGGACCTTCATCGAGCTTCCTTTCCCATCACAGACACCTAGTGGGAAGATACATCCTCTACCTGCTCTTTCCGTAACACCGAGCTCCACAGTCTGACTTTCAGGCCAAGATAAGGAGGCCAACAGTGTGAAGAGTTCCTTGGTGGGCACAGTTCATTATACATTTGGGTTGTTTTTAATTGCATGACTTTTATGTTCCCCAGTGACCCGCAGTCCGTGTCCTGCTCTCTGTACACTTGTAGGTCTTAAGGTTTCACATTTATAAATCCCGCTGAGATCTTGCCTTAGGCCCTCTCACTCCATTGTATGATCCTCCCCTCCCCGAACACCACACTGCAGCAGCTCAGGTTTGGGGGGGGGGGGGTCGAAAGGTCCATCCCAACATTACTGAAATACCCCCATTTTCTCCACGCCTAAAGTATTGGAACATATAACCAAGGTGGCTAAGCGATGTCGCCGTGACGATGCAGTGAGCCAGTGAGCTTCCGTCTTACCGGCTCTGTCCTCTCGCCTCCTCCCACGCCCAGATCTCTCGCGTCCTGGCCGTGCGTCAGTCGATGCCCCGACGCACCACACCTAGCTCGCTAACGCTCATGCTTTTAACTGGGTCGATAACCCGTTACATTGTCTAACCAACTGTCCCTCTCACCAGGCCTCATTGTGCTGTTTTTTAAATTAGATTTTTTTTAAAAAGATTTTACTAGAACCATGGACATAACCAGAACTTACACTCCTGCGTGCAGCTTATCGCTTTTAGCCAGCGGTCGCATTGATCACCTGCAGTAAATAATGCATGCGTGACACGTAACACAAGAAGTTACATGCCTGTAGTGATAATCTATGCAAAGAGTCCTGTTTCTGACCTTTTATAAACATATTCACATTTTTACTCCGCAGACTGTCATGAGGTATGTCCTCAAAGATGATACTGTAATTCTGGCAGGTTGGCAGTTACAGCTGAGGCAGAGTTTGTTTTGCTGTCACTGCCGGTGCAGAAAACTGGGGGGGGTTAGTGTCACAGGAAATGGTGAATTCTTTTGTCCATAAGATGCTATCAAAAGATGAAGCCTTTGTTAACAGCGATGAAGTGCCTCTTATTAGTGTCCTATCACTGATAACCAGAACTACATTATTAACTGTATGTCTGCCAATTAGAGTTTTAGACTGCAAGTACAATAACTTATGGACAGTATCTCTTTTTTAATGTAGACGTGTGCACTTGTAAAATAAAATACTTTGCTAATCAATGGATGCTGGCTGTTTTTTTTGTTTTTTTTTATTCCTGATAATTCGTAAGTCTGTATACGTGTCGTTTCTGCAGAGGGCGGCCATTTTGTCCTGTAGCACAATGAGGCCAGGGGCTCAGATGGGTTTTTTTGTAAACAAATTCATGCAGATCCCCCCCCCCCCAACCAAACACACACACTTGACTGGGGGGCCCATCTCAAGTACGGCAAGCTGTTCCCAAATCAAACAGTACTCATTGTATCTAAGAGGGGCGTGTGTGTGTGTGTGTTTGTTAGCTCTTTACTGATTGACAATAAATAAAATTAAGCTCATTTGTTTGACACCTGTTTCTTATGAACAGCATTAAATGATGTCAGATATTCTGGTTAATATGACTGCATGTGTGGAGCAGTTGGGGTGCGTTGAGTGTTTACTGGCGATCATCATTGAGCTGTGGTCAATAGGAAGCTGAAAATCCATCATTCAACTTCTGGAGCTCTCTATCTCTCTCCTTTCTCGCTCTCTGTATCTTTCTCACTCTCTCTCTCTTTCAAGTTTAAGGATTTATTTATACTTTTACATCAGATTGACGCAGTAAGTATGACATAGCCGTGTACCCTATGCTGTGCACCTCCGCAGAAATGTAACTACATGTCGCAGCGACGCAGCGAAGAAATTGTACATCCGAGTTGTACTTATATCGCTGACTGAAACTGAAGTGCTATTTATATCTAGCATTAAATAACCATAACGCCCCTGGGCATCGTAGCAACAGGTCTACAAAACACAGGATGATGGCACCAATTTCACTTACCTCCATTAAGTTTAGTTGTACTTTACAAGACTAAAGACAAAGTAAAAGGTAGTATAGACGCTAATTATAAAAGGGAAAATGCATAAAAAGTGACTTTGTAGCAGCTCAACATTATTCCAAATTTTGTTTTTCTGTTTCAGTTGCATGATACAACAATCACACAGGATGGGAAGACAATAAATAGAACATCCAAAACTATGTATCACCTAGAGTTTTAGCAGTGTGATTGCTGAGAGACACAGACACACCAGCGCACAAGTTTAAATGCTTGTGACAGAATAGGCTGCTTGTGTAAATCGTGGTGTAGGCTCAACACAAACGTATTATACAGCTATAAGAATGAACATTTCCACTGTGCTCACTGGTTTTGTATATAATACTACAAGATCACAGTAACAGAGAGCTAGGCTGCTGTTATCTTTGGGGGCCTTGGGTGGGGGTGGGCACTGTATGTTACTGTGAACCGAAGCAGCATCATCTGCCCACACAATGTGGAGTGCACATCTGAGAAATGGTCATCTCCGGAGCACGGGTACCCAGAACATGGCATGGCATGTGCTGTTCCAGCAGGGGGCAGGATGGGGGGGTGACCCATCTGTTTGTCTGACCCTGCAGTGGAAGCGAGAGCAAGACTTCGACCTGCAGCTCCTGGAGCGCACTGTCCAAAGAGAGGAGCCCCACCGCCCCCATTCTGATGAGTGGCTGACTGCCATCGCCATGCCAATGGGGGGGCGAGACCTGGAGGAGCTGGACGACAACCTGGACCCCCACCCTCAGGTAAAGAGCCCACGCTCGCTTGGTCGGTTTGTATTTTGTATTTTGTTTGGGTACTTATGATTAAGGTTAGGGCTGGGTCATTGCTGGGATTACGATCTTTCTCATAGAAATGAATGAGTCCCCACAAAGATAGAAATACTAACATATATGGTTGTGTGTGTGTGTGCGTGTGTGCGCGCATATCTGCAGCTCTCTCTGCCCCTGAAGCTGCCTATCCCTCAGCACTACATCGACCCCGAACGGGACGAGCAGCTCATCCAGCAGGACATGGAGACGCGACACCGTAAGGCACAGCGCATCAAGACCGTCCTAGGCCTTTCCAGGTACCGCACCTCACTGCCATGGCGCCAGGGGTTCTGGGATGTGACCTGATCTACACCTGGGATACCATAAGAATGCCTGCAGCTCTCGCTGGAGAGGGCCCGACCTGCACCGCCAGGGTCATTGGAATGTCTTTGCTATGAAGGTTACAACTTGACTTGCATGTGTGTGTGTGTGTGTCTGTAAGTGTCCAGGTCATGCTGTCTGGTGAGCCAGACAAGACGGCCGTGCCGGGTACGGAGGCAGCCCCGCAGAAGCGGGCGATGGCCGTGTCCTACGCGCTGCCATCTGAGGCACCGCAGAAGGGCAGGCCGGCAGCAGGTAAGCGCTCCGCAGTACAGTGAGCAGTAACGTGATCTTAACAGCAGGCCCTGTGCACTGCAGTTATTTATAGACAGAGTTGGGTATCTCATGTCTCAGAAGAGGGGGGGGAGGAGTCTGCGCAGCCAAGCTGTGACACTGCAGAAAGTTATAAGAAGTGCCCAGAGTTTCATTTATTTTTATCGTAGTGACGCATATAGGGAATCCGCCTTTTGCTTGAGATATTGCGTGACAGCTGTCCTAATCTGTTACTTTTGAATATTTTCCAACTTTAAATTGATTAAATTCATGATCTTTATTCTGGCATTCCTACCCACTGCTATGAAACCGTGATTGTATAAGAAACAGATAGGAATACCATGGTTTGTCATTTAACTTTCGATGCAGCTCTTCTGTCTTTCCGTCAGCCAGCTTGCTTACCACAGATGTCTCTGACACGCCACACTGTCAGTCCTTTAGCATGTACTAATTCTAACAACTTTCTTTCCTGGGGGGGGGTAAATGTGAAGTATGGGAACTGCACACATATACATTATATGTATTAGATATTTGAGAGTACAAACACATAATAGGAATCAAATTGGAAGTAAAATGACATATTCAAGGTAAATGAGTATATTCGAAGTAAATATGGAGTGTGGTAGGGATGTTGGGGTTTGTAGTGCCCCCTGGTGGCCGCTGCATGCCTAACGCCACTCTGTCCCTGTGTGCCTCCCTGCAGCGCCACAGCAGGTGCGCGATTCCCCCACCCCCCCTCCTGCACCGCCGCCTCCCCCTCCCCTAAGCAATGGATTTCACTACACGTTTGTCTAATAAGAGCGATCAAAGTAAGGACTAACCGCTCGTTTGACACCGCCGATGCGTGCAGGGCTTTGCTGATCCGCTTCGGCCGCTTTCGCAGCTTGCGCTCACTGCTCGTCCAAGCATGCGCCATCCCCGCTGTCCGTGCACACGGCCCCGGCTTAACCAGGCAGCATGTGTTGGATCGGCTGTTTGTCTCCGTGCCAGCGCTAGGAGGAAGGACATTTTTGTCTAAATCACAGAGACTGGAGCCCACTAGTACCCACCTTGGCAGTGAGACAGCTGAGTTTTAAATGCCATGTAACCCTGCTCATCTCTCCTCTCTGAATGTCTCACTTGTCCGGCATGTCGCAAGTATTAGAACCCGGTAGAGAATGAACATGGAACTGGAGAATGTGACGTGTAGGCAGAATCAGTAGGCACACACATGTGTACACGCTCACATATACACACAGACACGCATGCGTACACATACACACACCCACATAACAGCATGCGTATACACACACACCCACATCTAGGATATCCGTACTGTATTAAACACACATGCACAGGTTTGTAATTATATCTTTGTGGGGACTCCCCATTCGTTTCTATTGAGAAAATTCTAGTCCCAAAATGACGCCCTTAACCCCCTCCCCAGCCCTAACCTGAGCCATAAGTGACCACAAAGTACGAGACTTTTAGCATTTTTACTTTTTTGATTGCAGTCACAGATGCCTGAGGGGACCTGAAAAATGGTCCCCACGATGTCAAAATAACAGGCTTTTATCACATTGTAGGGGCCATTTGGTCCCCACAATGTAATATAAATATAATCCACACACACTGAGTAACCGGCTCTGCCTGATTAATCCCTCTCCCAAGCATATCACTGGCCCCTCATCTGCTTACACAGTGTACTGGGTGACAGGGGTGGGCTGTTTGACCCTGCATGCTCACCTTCGTGCATGAACACTCATGTCTGCCCTCGGCCTCCTTCCGGTGCCCACAGCTTCTGCCAGCTCCCTTCTTCCGCCCCATGATGCTTCGCTCCTCGTGTATCTTGTGTATTTTTCGTTTCTTATTCTCTGCTTTTTCATACACGCAGGCGCCAGGCAGAACAGAACTCGAATGTAATTGTGACACTGTGTGTTAGTGCTCCATTTTGAAAATATCCATCCATTCCAACCGCGTCTCCAAGTCAGGGTTGCCTGGAGCCAGCCCAGGATTTGTGAGAGCCACCCCAAATTGAGAAAATATTTTAATAATTTAAATTCATCAATGTTTGTTTCCATTACATACATATAACGTCATGTTATATACTCATATTCTGAGAATTACATGAAACTTTATTGTTTATTTCCAGTATTAGAGCTGGAGATGTTGACTGGGCCACTGCAGATTGAATAGCCAAATTAAGGGCACAGCAGCACAGCTGCTGGTATTGGATCCCTGCGTTTCATGCTTACACTGTGGCCACGGCCCTTTTCTCGGGGGTCCTGGGTTTGCACAGTGACTCTGAAAATAAAAACAGAAGCATTGTTTTCCTCCTTACCTGCATGGTCTTGAATGCTCCTGAATGAATGAATATTAAATAATACATTTTATACTGAGGAAAGCAGCTCTAAGGCACAGAGTTAACACACTGGGCATGCTGATGCATAAAACAGTGATGAGGGTGATTCATAGAACACAGTAACTGCAGTGATTCATAGAACACAGTAACTGTGGTGATTCACAGAACACAGTAACTGCGGTGATTCATAGAACACAGTAACTGCGGTGATTCATAGAACACAGTAACTGCGGTGATTCATAGAACACAGTAACTGTGGTGATTCACAGAACACAGTAACTGCGGTGATTCATAGAACACAGTAACTGTGGTGATTCATAGAACACAGTAACTGCGGTGATTCATAGAACACAGTAACTGCGGTGATTCACAGAATATGATGTTCCGCAGAACACAGTGAATATGGTAATTCAGAGAACACAGTGTCCATGATGATTCATAGAACACAATGAACACGGAGAGAGCCACAGAACACAATGATTCAGTGAAAATACTGTGCTGATTATTAAAAATAATCCAAATTATTTAATTTACATTGAGAGAGGCATCTGTGAGGTCTCAGAGTGTAGAGATGAGCACGGTGATTATGGTAAGGTGACCCATAGAACACGGTAAGCATAGTGATTCATAAAACATGATGTTCCACAGAACACAGGGACCGTGGTGATCCTCAAAACACAGTGAACATGCTAACGCTATCCATAGTGCACAGTCAACATGCCAAGGTGATTCACAGAGCACAGAGAATGAGCTGAGGTGATTCATAGTGCACAGTGAACACACTGAGGTGATTCACAGAGCACAGAGAACGAGCTGAGGTGATTCATAGTGCACAGTGAACACACTGAGGTGATTCACAGAGCACAGAGAACGAGCTGAGGTGATTCATAGTGCACAGTGAACACACTGAGGTGATTCATAGTGCACAGAGAATGAGCTGAGGTGATTCATAGTGCACAGTGAACACGCCAAGGTGATTTATTGTGTACAGTGAACATGATGAGGTGATTCATAGTGTACAGTAGTGCACATCATCTCCTTCTGGCTATTTACTAAAACCTCCTAATAAACCTGTCAGCCCACTTTCCTCGCCATCTAATTGTAAATTATCTTAGAATTAAACACATCCAATTCACAGAATGAAATCCTGTATGTTAAATTGAATGCAATAAAAGAATTTAAAACAATGAATGATTTCCAGGTGAAAAGTGAGCGCTAAGGGTAGCCGAGTCGTGGCAGTAATATGTAAACCTGTTGCATGTTTCCATGGTATTGTAGTAATATGTAGACCTGTTGCATGTTTCCATGGTACTGTAGTAATATGCAGAGCTGTTGCATGTTTCTTTGGTGCTGCAGTAAAGCGCTGAGCCCTTCTCTCTGGCATTTGCCCCCACAGCTAAAGCAGTTGTTCAGCACTGAGATGCTCTTAAACATTGATCAGCTGCAGCCAGACACCAGATGCACGAAAAGAGGAGCATTTTAAAGAACCTTGGGATTATAAACTGATATGTGGCTCTTTCATTGCACAGCATTGGGTGATATCTGCAGGTTTCATTTTTATGATGCTTTTTACTGGTATTAAAACAACTATTTTTAAAAAGCGAACAAAACTGTTCCCTATGACACCGCTGTGAATATATTAGCAGTGTAAATGTCTAACAGTGATAATGTTGCAGAATCATCATTTTATACATACGTACTGATGCACTTTTAGAATATGTATAACTGCGCAGTTAGAGTTTTAACCCCAACATGAGAATAATTTGCTGTGTCTTGCAGTGTGCTCTTAATTTTAAGGGAATTTTTTGGAAAAAAGATTTGCATCAAATGTGAATTGTATTTTTGTGAAAAGAAAAAAAAATATGTTCTTACAGCAGATTGCTAAAGATATTATTTTTGTGTAACCCAATACTGCAGCTAAAGCTTCATGCAAATTTTTGCCAATTGAAATGTATTTTTTTTTTTGCGGGGGAAAAAAAGCTTAATATTTTCCGGGCGAAAAAAATGAGCAAAAGAACAAACATGTGAAATGTAATTTTTTAACATAAATATTAAAGATATTAACCAGACATTTTGACTCATCAGGTATACTTTCATTATGCATTTTACAGGTATATTACAAATATAAAATCTACTGTAAATTTATTGATGTTCAACTGCAATTGAAGTAATCAGTGTTGATTGTAAATGTTAAGTGCGTTTGGGATATTTTGGAAAACAAAAACCCATATATAGTAAACTGAACACCTTGATCTTCTCACCCCCCTGTGTGTCCTGTAACTTAAATTTGAGCAGCAATTGTAAGTTGAAGAGCATGTGGCTCGTTAAATACACCTGCGAACAGTACGAACAGTAACCTCCCCACCTGCCTCAAGATCTAGGCGGCAAGCTCGACGTGTCTGAGCTGGACTGAGTAGAACGCAGAAAGCTATGTGCTAATAATGCTGCCTTTCATAATTGGAGGTGATGTCTGCTGTTCCACTAACTTTTAAAGAATCTCCCCCACTAGAAACCCACCAAAGACAATTCCCAGCCACCAGTGTTTGCCTAGTAGATTATACAGATTTATTCTCCATTATGGACTTCAAAGAGAATGGTAATTCTATCTTGTCTGCACATAAGGATTTAGCACAAACTGTTATCTGCCTCTACAAAAAAGATCTCTGCAGTTTCCCCAACATGCAAAGATTTACAGACACATGAAAATCATTTTCAATTCTAATACATGCATTTAAATAGAATAGATTTTCAGAGCCAGAAGATACCAGTACTGTATTGAACACACATGCACAGGTTTGTAATTATATCTTTGTGGGGACTCTCCATTCATTTCTATGGAGAAAATTCTAGTCCCAACATGGCGACCTTAACCCCTACCGAGCCCTAACCTGAGCCATAAGTAACAACGAAGTAGGAGACTTTTGTCTTTTTTACTTTTTTATCTTTATAAGATTGATCTTCCCTTTGTGGGGACTGAAAAAATGGTCCCCACAGTGTCAAAATAACAGATTTTTATCATATTGTGGGGACATTTGGCCCCTGGACCTGGACCACACACACACACACACACACACACACGCACTTTCAACCTCATCACAAAAGTCAGGAAGCTTCCTTCTTGCCTCCACACTCCCTTTTTGATGTGCCTTATGTTTTTGTTAGGACCTGTCTTGCTTTGATTTCGTTGGATTTATAAAGGCTTTTGGAGCAGCTTCTGCACACTCTGCTCAGAAATGCTTCACCTGAAATGAGCTTCTCCTCATGGTGGGTGTAAGGGGAAAAATGAATAAATTATTAAAAACACCCGTAAGTGTCCCGTGCGTTTCCAGAAGTGCCCCTGACTCTGTCCCTGAGCTCCAGCGATCGCTGATAAATAAGGAGCTCGTTAGTCCCAACATCAGGAATGACAGGGAAGACGGCAATAAAAATGAAAGGTGATCCTGAACACAAGCACATATGTGGCGCAATGTGATTTATTGACGTGCTTTGTGACGGTTCCCCATGCTGGGTAGTACTTCTTTATTAATTCAGTGTTATGTGGCTAACAGAATGTTACTGAAATTCACCATAAACCCCAGTATCAAAATACGTTATATATTTTAGATGGTGTATTATTCCACAGTCTGGTATTGATAGAACTTTACCTACTTCTGATGAGTTTCAAAACTTCTGGGCAACTCTAACATTTTTTGAGTTTTAATGTATAATAGAAACCAAGGTCAGAGACCAGAGTCTGCACCAACAAAGATTCAGAGGTAGTCAGAGTCAAGCGAACCTTCTAGTTCAACAAAGATAACAGAGAAGCTATGGCTGAAAATGGGGCAGTGGATACTATAGCTAGTATTCAGGAGTGAATCCCAGCAGTCTAGTTTAAGTGCTGTTGGGGCATTAAAGATAAGGCAAGTGAAGGAGCAGAACTTGAATTTCCACTGGAAGTTAGAATCAAGGGTGCCTCTGTCAGACAATGGAAGTGGGGTGCTTTGTAGAACCAGATACGAATGCAGCAGGTGGCCACCAGGTCACAGCAGGAAGCTGCTCTGTTATCCCAAGACATGAGAGGTAAGTTTCTCAATTATGTGCCTGAATAGAGAAAGGCACCACACTGACGCAGTCTGGAATGCTTCATAAATCAAGGCCTGAATCCCAGAGGTCTAGTGCTTTGGGCCAAACCTTCCGCCATTAATTCCATCCACAAGAAATAACAAAGACGCTGTAGGTATTTGAAAGCTTTTATTTAATTGCTTAAAGAAAGAAACATTCTTCGTAATCATTCAACAGAAGGTCGGTGAAATTCAGTGAAGGCCTTGTTTCCATATGATATTCCAGGTAGTCTGTGTCTTCACTGGGGTCCACATAAAAATTCTCTGAATCGCACCATAGGCTTATTTCATCATCGATACAATTGTTTATAAGGCACATGTGGATGTTTAATTATTAAAGAGGCCTGTTTAAATCTGTGAGTGTTCTCCAACAGTCCAACACACATTAAACACAGAAGGAATTGGCAGTGCTAACTTTCCTTGGTTACAAAGACAAAACAGTCTATTAAGGAATATCTTACATGTATCACCAGGGTACTAAAGCCATTAACACACTGCTGTTGTTGTAAGTATGTTTTTCCACTATTGTGCTGGTTTGTGTTAATGCAAGAGCAACAGAAATCTGGCAACATGTACTACTGTGCAGATAAATGAAGTGATATTAAAAATCAGCACTCATAATTCTTATTTGCACAAGTTCAGGGTGTGATTAAGGATTTTTGACAGAAAAGCTGCACATGAGGTATGACGTGAACCACATCTGGCCCTGCAAGCGGTCCTCCGACTTGCAGGGAATTTTTTGAGGGTTGGTGGCGGGATTGGCACTCCAGACACCGTAAAACAACTCACGACTGCTTGATCAAAACCAGCTAGATACTTTTCTGCTCTCCGCGGGAGTAGCTCTGCTGCAGCCACCCGCAGGAAGGCTGCACGTACCATGAAAGGGATGGAGGAAAGCCTTCAGGAGCCCCATCCCTGGACGAGTCGATACCGTTAGAGAGCTAGTAGGGTCAGTCCTGTTGGGGATCAGGGTTGTGTGGTGCTGAGCAGTCGCCTGCTGCATGGCGGCACTCAGGTCACAGTTTGAGGAGGCCCATCCGGGTATGTATGTGGGACTTTTTGCCTCTCCGGCAAGATGACCATCTTCCTCTACTGTCGGGCAGCTTCGTAAACTCTGCATTTCGGTGGCAGCACTCTCTGATTGGTCAGGTGGGTATACATACTTTTGGTCTGGTCGGTCTGATGGCTGCCATACTTAGGGAGTAGCTGTTGCTGTAGCGGGTCGGCTCCTTCCGATGGTGGTATGGTTACTTCTTTCAATGACGGTCAAGGCACTCCTTGGGTGTCTTGTCTGTTGTCTCAGTGTATGCTCTGACCGCGGTGAGTGATGTATCATTGAGGGAGACATTTTACTCAGTGAAAAGACATTTTTCGCTTGGTGGTTGAAGGGTGCCCACAAGGTGACACTCTTCTGGTCATGGGTAACTTCAATGCGACCGTTGCCATTGGCAGGGCCGGCTATGAGGATTGGATCTGGAGACTGGGCTGAAAGTGGCTCCGTGTTCCATGACTTTTCGAACAGTCAGGGGCTGCGGGTCACTGGATCCTGGTTACAACACCCTGAGCTACATTGTTGGACTTGGTACTCTAATACTGGTGGTGCGGAGAAAGAGATCGATCACATGCTTATGGGCAGACGCTAGAGGCTCCTGCAGAACTGCAGTGTCTACAGAAGTGCTCAGTTTGTGCATTCTGACCGCAGACTTGTTGCTACTCTGAAAATTCAGCTTAGATCCAGTAGGCTTACCACCTACTAGGTGAATGAGGTTGGGCTTAGCTAGACTCCAAGATCAAGCTATTTCTAATGAGTTTGTACACAGTTTGTGTGAAGGCTTGGGCGCGACTGCTGACTGTAATGTGATGTGACAGACCTTGCATAATAAGACCCTGAAGGTTGTCGAGGTCTGTGTTGGTGTTGCCAGTATTCCGAGAAGGAGGGCACCCTGGATATTATCAAGAGGAGTTGGTGGCAACTCTAGTCTTTACTGGGAACTGAGATGGATGGCTTTGAGGGCAGATAATGAGACGATTATTAGACAAATTTGTGAGCAAGTGACACACCATCTGTGGTCTAGTGACCCACGTCCTGCTTACAGAGGAATCAAAGCATTACGCACATCTGAATCTGTTCCTTGGAGATTTGCAGTCGGGAGAAGGGGGGCTGGGACAGGCCTTACTGTTGACACTGCAGTTGTGACCCACTGGGCCAGCTGCTTTGAGCATTTATTTAAAGCTGACCCTCCAGCTAGGATGCTGAACATCTCTGGGTCCACGATTCTCAAGGCTGATTCTCTAATCAGCTGTAAACCACCTAGTCTCACTGAGATTGCACGGATGGTGAATCAGCTGAGGGTAGGGAAGGCCGCAGGGATCTGAGGTATCTGGGTTGAACTTCTCCAGGTTGGTGGTAAAGCTGTCCTCCTGGCATTGCAAGCAAGCTTTACTTCCATTTGGGAGACAGGAGTCATTCTAACTGACTGAAAAATGTGACTTGTAGTTCCTATCTGGAAATGGAAGGGTGATCGCCCAGAACTACAGGGGGATAACACCGCTTTCAGTGCCGGGTAAGGTCTTTGCTAGGGTCATCCTTAACAGGATCTATGATGACTTGCTTGCCTGTCAGTGACCAGAGTTATCTGGTTTTATGCCTAAGAAGTCTACCATCGGCTGTATCCTTCCACTGAGGGTTCTCATCGAGCACAAGCGCGAATATCAGCAGAGGTTACTTGCAGTCTTTGTCGATTTTTGTAAAGTGTTTGACTCAATTTATCAAGTTGCACTGTGGAACATCCTGAGACTTCACGGGATCCCCCCGATGTTGCTGGAGATCATGGTCGGTCTGTACACTGGTACTGTGAGTGATGTGCAGAGTGGAGGCAGAACCTCTGTGTTCTTTCCAATTGATTCTGGGGTTTGTTAGGGGTGTGTTCTTGCTCCTACTCAGTTCAATGCTTGTATGGACTGGGTGTTTGGTAGGGTCATGGGGTCCAGTAGTTGTGGGGCGTCCGTTGGTGAAGAAAGATTCATTGAACTTGATTTTATGGATGATGCTATGATCTTAGCAGAGTCAATGGAGGCTCTGATTGGGGCTCTCGAGAGACCGTGCGAGGAGTCTGAATATCCAGGATTGTGAGTGTCCTGGATTAAGACCTAGATCCAAGCATTTAATACTTCTTAGGCACGGCCATCAGTAGTGTGTCTGTCTGTGAGGAGAATTTCGACCATGTTGAGAGATTTACCTACCTCAGCAGTGACATTCATGTCTCTGGTGACTGTTCCAATGAAGTCAGCAGACAAAGCATGGGGTGTCATGAAGTCACTGGAAAGGGGTGTGTGGTGTTCCCCACATCTTTGCAAGAGGATGAAGGTCCGAGTCTTTAGAGTCCTGATGCTCCCTGTTTTACCGTATGTCTGTGAGACATGGATGCTGTCCAGTGAGCTGAGACGAAGACTACACTCCTTCGGTACTGAGTCTCTTTGGAGAATCCAGGTTCTTGGTGGTGTTGGCATGATGAAACACAAGGTTGGGTGAAATTGGCCCTGGTCTATAGAGGAACATGATCGTATTTAAAACCAGGGGTGCAGGGGAGTTAACCATGTACATGGGAGACAAAATCATAAACACATTGAAAAGCAATGCGTCACTCAGCCATCTGGATGAATTTAACTTTTATGTACAGTATTCACAAATTACAAATCTTGGATCGGTTTGATCACATAGCCAATAATGTTAAGGAACAGTATCTGAGAAGAGTGGGTCAGCTCTTAATAATTTCATGTTAAATACAGTAGTTCTTAATGTCCCTAATAAGTGCAGAGTCCCCTTGAGATGGCCAATGCTGAGGTTATATAGGGTTTGATATGAGAGCACATTTTATAAGCATTGTGTTTGACAACGTGACCACTAATTCCACATTTCAACTATAATTTATATCCTGGGAGGAAAGTAATTTCAGACTTATTCCTATTTAATTTGCCTTGCATTGTCATTTTCTAAAACATTACTTCCAAAAGTTATTTTTCATTTATGTGCATAGATCTGGAGTACACCATCAATAAAATATAGTATGCTTCAAATAATGATTTCAATGAACCACATACATGAATAATTTAACACTCATTGAATACTGGCCCTTTAACTACATAAATTCACATCTGTGGAAAAAATGTTTCGGTGACCATACATAAAAAGAGGAAATTCATTATATAAAATCATCTTAAATTTACCTACAGTGATCAAATTTCTTTCACCATACAACCATAAAATATAGTCTTTCCTACATTGAAGCTTGCGCCATCTTAAAGACTCTGGTGAGCCTACAGTTCATTAAAATATACATGCTATTGACCCGTAAAATACTAGTAAAAGGTAACATTGACTCTGAATACCTGTGCCTTCATATACATTCAATTACCGAATGCACTACATCCTCATTAGACCTTCTGTAGGACTTCAAGTTCAGTAACATTTCGTCATTCTAAAGGAAACACAATCGTTACGCATTTCTTTTAGTGTGCATGTAAAAGTATAAAGCCACATTTCAGGGTGGACTGCTCCGCGAGCGTCCGTTTAAATCCCTAAAGCGGTGTAATGAGAAACAGGAGCTTTTACGGCTGGGCTGAAACACTCGAAAACAGGCAATTGTTTTTCCGATCATAATTCTATTTCAAAGATTAACAGTGCCGCACAGATGTCCCTGCTCTTGAAGCAATTATCTCTAATTAAATGTTTAAAAGCCCCGAACGTGACAGAAAATGCCATAAGGAACTGCTTCCCCTGCCACTGATGGTTAAAATGATCTCCCCATCCTTTTCGTACCACATAATCACTTGCAGTTTGTCAAATTCTCTGTTTACAAGTTTTTGTTTCCATGTTTAAAGGCACTTGAGAGGAAACCTTGAGAATCAAGCATTTGCAAAATACACTATAAAAAATAAGTCAATCTATAATAAAATGTTATTTGACAAATTTCAGTTTCGCCGAAGAGTAATTCGATTTATTGCATAAGCTTTCAATTGTTACTACATTATTAGAATATTTTAATATTTAGATCTGAAGAAGAAAAAAATGACGCATATAACAAAAATTGGAGAAGGTTAAAAATGGCGAAAAGTGGAAGTTGAAAGGTTAAGCTTTACCTCGTATAGGAACCAAGTTTAGATTACCACTATGAGGCACCGTTGAAGGGATTCATATTAGTCAAAATCCTGTGACTATCAAGTTCTGGTGGATCCACGTAATGCTGTATCAGAATCTTGTTATTGGGTCCAACAAATGGTTGAGGGATTTAAATTAGTAGCCATCTTCGTGAGTTCAAGGCTAAGGGTACTGTAAAAACTCAAGAGTACGTACAAGTGATACATTAAGTAAGACAGTTTGGACGAATATTTTGCGCTAATTCAAAATAAAAGCGATGTTCTTTGGTTTTAAAAATGTGACGTCATTGTTAAAACTTTTACCAGAACATTTAAAGTCCAACTTTACGGATGTGGTTTATTGTCGTAAAATCAATTACAACAGATTAACCAAAATGATGCTATAGATATTCAGCTGGTCAGACTATTCAAATATAAGAATGTTACTCCTATATGAATAATGCACAAATAATTAAATACTATTGACTAGCAATAATGATGACTAAATAAAAAAAGGATAAAGTTAAACAGCTAGTACTAAATAATATGATAGAAAACGTATTTACTTCATTACAATTGGATCACAGATATGCAGTATTTTAGATTCTACGTCAACTAAAAGAACTGGAGTTTTATAAGGCTCTCATATAAGCCACAATTACATTTATAACAAATGCCAGTGAGGGAGGATGCTCACTGCCTCCTGCCGCGCCGTAATCTCCGCTATTATGTACAGAGCGCGTTGTTTGTATGAACAACAACCATCCAGCTAAACTATGGCCATTTCGTGCTTAGGTCTTGTGATGTACATTGGTCTCCTTAAAATTTAATTATGGGAATGTAGATATTTGTTCTGTGTTGTATTGCTATCGCACAAAATAGCACATTCGACGTGGCCTACCGTTTATGTAACACTTATACATGGAGAAAGGCTGAATAACATAGGCTATATGTCAGCTGTTATTTTGTGAATTAAACTAATTTTAATACATAGTTTCCAAATGTAGCTCACTTCGGTACTGTACAATTTGGCCTGATGCGTACAGTGACACACGTTGTTACAGTAACATCTCAGGTGTAGGCCTACATATTCTCTGTACTTACGAATGCTGAACGTAGAAATTATTATGAGATTCATTTTTAATTAAATTAAATTACTTATTTGCCGAGTCTGTAACCTTCACGCGTTACTCATAAAGCCACTTTTCTTTAAACTTAAGATATTTTATACTGTAAAACCCAACGTGCAACCAAATGATTTTGTACTCATGAAAATCAGTAATACGTTTTAAATTCCATTCAAATACGTTGGGTGGATAGAACCATGTGTTTTAGTGGTCAAAGGAGTATTTGATAAAATAGTGAAACGCTGTTTAAAGGAAAGACGTCTGAAACATCCTGTCGAAGCGTCGTGTTGGAGATTTCAAAAACGCTATTGATGTCTTATCTTACATATATTGGGCTCTAGATACGAGCATGTTATTCTAAATGTAAAAAAAAAACTTTTGCCAGAAAGTGTTATTTAAATAAAATATTGTATACTTAAGAACTGTATTATCAAGGTAGCCAAACAAACTGACAACCTATATTTTATATAGAAGGAAGGATATGTATGAAAAGAAATTGTTTAGGCCTACATAATTCTACGGCAAATAATTTATTTTAAATATTTGAATTATTTGAATTTATTTTTTTCCCCTATGTAGACGTTTTCAAACAGTTGCTTCGTCTGGTTACGACTATCGTCGTTGCATGAAGATTGTACTCCGATTTATCTGCACATAGTGGCCTACGATAACATTTCGTTCCTTGAATGTAAGTCTGAAATATAATGAAGCTGCCGACTTTTCCAGGGTTCACATTTGTAATATTTAGGAACGCAGATTACTGCGTTACACGGACGAGCTTAAACGGCAATTCACATAAACATCGAAGGGTGGCGTGTGAGGCACGTAGCTTACAAATTAAGTTCCCGTTAACCATACGATACCTGTCCATATTGGGGGATCAAATGGATTCATCTGAAAACGCTCCCGTGTATGTCAGTGATCTCTATTCAGCTTTTAAGTTAGTGCTTATATTATAAGCCTGCTTGTTTGATTGTGATATACAGTGTATTCTATGTATGTACTCTCGGATAGATGAAGTTAACTTTTTAGAGCACAAAAACGCTTTACCATTTTAAACGTTCTTGAAAGAGGGAAAACTGCACGCTCGTTTGCGTTATATATATATAAATCGGTTATAATCAATGTTCGGACTATACAAGAATAGTTTAGAAATGTTTTCTCCTTAAAAGAGCGTAAAACAGCATACGTAGCCTATGTAGCCTATGTATGTATTTTACTGTACAAAGAGCACTTTTCCCCGGGTACGTTTTCTATGTTTTCACATAGATCTAGATCTAGATCTTCGGCTTACATTTCAGCACTCGCGTGTTAGCCTAACGCAATTATTTGAAAAAAAAAAATCACAGAGTGGCTTGAGTCTGTTTCTTCAGAGTTATGAAGGAAAAACTTTTTAACAAAGATAATGGCAGCCCCAAGTCAACATTTAAGATGTGTTTTAACCAGCCTTTAAATAACACGTTATGCTGATCCTACGCTAAATAAATATTTAAATCTTAGAACTGTGTCTTCGCCTAGAAATGCACCTCTGATTACAGCTCTCACCGGTCATTACATGACATAATAGTTCTATTCCACTGTGACTTTTGGACATTTATTTTAATATTCGAATAGTCACTCTAAAATACTTAGCCAAAAAATGAACTTTAAGTGCCTTTAGTTTATTGCCTTTCCTTTAAATTATTTAAGTTCTCTTTAGTGCAGGCAGAATTTTGGAATGAAGTTTTGGACATGATTGATTTCCACAGGAACAAAGAGAAAGCAAAAATGAAAGACGGGAGCCGGGCAGATGCGCCGAGATGTCGTGAAGGCGCTATCTATTCTCTCTCTCTCTCTCTCTCTCTCTCTCTCTCTCTCTCTCTCTCACTCACCCACTCTCTCTCGCCCTAGCCCTGTCTAACTCTTCAGTTAAACAGCGTTTCCTGCGGCAGCTTTTCCTGTCATTGTAAGTACAATATTCCATTTTAGCCAGGGTGAATCGATAGTTTTCATTTGTTACCTGTGAGGTTTTTTTTCTTCTTTTTTAAAAGAAAAAACAGATTACATTATACACATTTCATTCACTTATAAACAACATTATTTTTTGTCAAAAAACTTTTATTTCAAAATTTCAGGTAGTCAGCTGTGTTTACCCCTGTGTATTACTCTGCAATTCAAGTAATTACTTAAACTGTTATTGTGTTCCATTTACATATTTCCCTCCATTTTATTTTTGGGGTTTGCAAAAACGTTTTATATTAAATAAAGAAGGTGTCATACTTCATTAGTTGCATGCATTGGAATCTGCTGCAACCTGTGACCGTCTGTGTGACCGAAAGGCTGTCACTTTGTCTGTAAGGACGAAATGCATATAAACGGGATTATCAGTTGAACTCTAGATAAAAATATTTTCTGTTTTGTTCAGGATCCATGTACGTTGAGAAATATAAATTGAGAAAGCATGAGGCATTTTACGACGTTGAATTGATTGAAGGGGTCAAATGTGAAATCACGTTTTGGATTCTTCCATGTTTCCGACATCAACAATCTGTCAAGTATCCGTCAAGGGAAGAAAACGTTTCTGAAAGTTTTATTTTTTTAAAGTAGGCATAGTGACGTAAATCGTGCAAATAATAGCCTGTTGCACGTTGACCTGCAAAAAAGTGGAAAATTTATAGTAATGGCGGGACTTAGTTTTTAATTAAATGATTGTATATGATTTTTACCCAGTTTGCTAGCTCCGAAGACAAATAAATGATTTTTACATACCTTTGCATTTTAAAGTATTTGCTTTGCACTCACTGCTTTAAAATTAATCACATACTGTAAATATATGCAATGTTACATTTATATGCTGAATACCATCTGTAAAATTCACCGCAGCTAATAACTATTTCAGTTATCGATACAGCAATTTTTAAAAGGGGGTAAAATTGTAGTTTCTGTGCCTAAATACTTTAGTAATTGAAGCAAGATTTCAGTTTCCACTTGAGGGCGGCAGCCGAACGATTCTTCTTATTGATAAATCACTTATACATAGGAACCATAGGCCTGTATTGCGCAGAATTTCATTTAGAAATACCCTTATTTTTTAACGTCACGTAACGTAATAATTTATACATTTATACTCCAAATTAAATGCAACTAATGTCGTGAAAATGGTAACTTCAATAGTTCCATTACGTTCCATTATTACAGGTCATCTCAGAATACTGCCTGTATTATATAAACAGTGAAATTGATTTTTAGTACTTTAATCTACGACAATTAAATACTTGTAATTTCTTTTTGCTGCTTTGCACACAAGCTTACACAGGCATTCCTAGGCAACTTTATTTTGCCTTTTTTTGACAGCTGCGGTTTACTTTATTGCTGCAGACACCGCTACGGGCCGGGGTATAATTCGAACTACTGCTACTTCTACTAAGTAATATAGGCGAATTTAACAATTCAAAAACACTTTTCATAAACCAGTTGAAAGGAGCGTTTATTCAGCAATTTAATAGAACAACAAAATGTAACATTTTATAATTTGAAATTTGTAGGCTACATTTTGCGTTCTGATGATACCAATTATCTATCATTGATCATTTTTTTCAGTTTAAGACTAGTAACTGTCTTTTGAGATATTTAGTACCATTCCATTAGTAAACAAGAATTATTATTATATTGTTATAAACATTTAAGTTGGTTTTCGCTTATCTATTTATTTCGCTATTCGTTTGTATGCTTATTGGCGGTTTTGTTACATGGATTTTAAATGAAGGTTTAACATTGTAATATAGGCCATTTAAACTATTAGCCTAAGTGTATGGTTCCTAATCCTCAAACTTCCATTCCTTCTTTTGCGCAAAATCGCCTCAACGCTCTCTAACTTTATCTCTCTCTCTCTCTCTCTCTCTCTCTCTCTCTCCCTCACTCACTCACTCTTTCGCTCACTCTCTCTTTCTTGCATCTCTTGCGTCTGGGAGGGGGAGCCCTGCCTCTTTGCCTACCCCAGATCAATGCCCTGGCCACTCACTTTCTGATGTTGCACGACGGGAAATGCTTTGAATACTTGCGACATGGCCGCTCACATTGATTGCCAAGATTGACAGCACTAGCCTTCGCCTTCACTTGAGCAAGAGAAGGAAATAAATAAGTCAGATATCAACAAAAGCTCATCGCAGCTTTGACAGCTAAACTTGTGTAAAAGAACGGAATTCCATCTTTATGGCCCATGGAACCACTAACAACCTTTAGCCTTTATCTCAGTATAAAGCAGTGATCATCATTTTAGATTAAACACATCAAAGCGGAATTGGCAACGGACCTGAGGTTGTTTTTTCCAGACTTCTGCATCAAGGTAACGTTGTGTGTTTTCATTCTTTTCGTTCGTTTGTTTTTTGTTTGTTTGCTCCGTAATGTTCCTTGCTATACTCGCGGTCAGTGTGTCACTTTTTGTTGCATTCGCTTATTGCGATGTCACGGTAATACTTGGTAATTTAATTAGTTTTACTAATCAGAGATACTGTCGGCTGCGTTTATTATTTTTCCCCAAGACCGGTTTTGTGAGGCTTTGTTTTAAATGCTGGGCACAGTTTGGCTGACATGCGAATTTATAATCGCTAACTTCTGACTCTGCATTTCGTTCACTGGTAGTGTTATGTAAGAAGTGTTTTCTGAAGTTTAGTCCATGTGCTCGCTTCGTGTCTTTAAAGTAAATAGAAGCATGTGTTTCGAGATATTTCCTATCGTCATTTTTAAGTAAACCTAAGTAGCGGTTATACTGATAATCTGTATTATGTTCTCGTCGTCCATTATACTTCATTCATATCGGACTTGTGTGTAATTTTTAGACTACTTTCTAACGCCGTTTTCGGGGAGTCCCGGGGTAAAGCGTGACGTCCCTTTCTATACGGAGCAATTTCACTTCTGTCCACAAAGCGGTACTATTCGTTGATAATGTCTTGGGTAACGCTGGCTATCCAGCTCCAAGTGTAACTCTACGTACGTTATGAAAGTTAATTTAGAGTTCTGGATTTGTTGTTGTTTATACTCTACTGTTTTATTTGTAAAGTAAGATTCCTTAAATAGGCCTATTATCCTCATAAAAAAGTTTGGAAGTTACTGAACTTTCACTGGGGGTCAGGTAAATTGACCTTGCACGAAAGCATAAGCAATTAATGAAAACAAACTCCGCATCGCAAGTGTTACTACGCTAAAAGACAATGGGGAACGTGGACAACTCGGGCTTCCTTCGCGAGATCGGCTGCTAGGAAATACAGGCTGGACACAGTAAGTCTGCCGTAATGTTACAAAATTTCCATAGCTCGCGGTATTTTCAAAATATCGATATTTCTAAATGTTAGTGAGAAATAATCAAGACACGATGCAAGCAAAACATAAAGTTTTTTTGTTGTATGATATAAATTATAAAAGTACAAATAGTTCTTGTGTAGTTTTTTCAAAACTAGATTAAGATTAGAATAATGCCGGTAGCGCCAGGATCAATAAATCAAATTAATATTAGACTTTAAAAACTGCCTCTTTAGGGACTTTATAAATGACCATTATCCCAAATGTTACAGCAAAAACCAATCGCGAGATGCTTTCAATTTACAAGTGTATTTGAACTTGTTGCGGTGAAATCGTGGATTACCAAGAGGAGACGGTGAAGCAGTGGAAAAACTCAAAATGGCATTTAAGGCTAAAAAGAGGACAAAAAGCACGAGTAAAATAAGTCTGCGGAGCCTGGCTAAAGTAGATAGCGCATCATTTAAGGGCGTTACCCGAAATTAGGCGCTTTCGCTATTTCAGATAAACTTCATGCAAGAGTGCTGTACATATAGTGATAACATTTAACAAGGGATATTTTGTGAACTACAAAATAAGAAATAAATAAGTGAAAATTCACTTCACATTGCAAGCACACGAGGCTTACAAAACTGCTATGTTAGCAGTATTTATTACTGTATATTATTAGATTGAATTTATGGATACTATTTATATGATTATGTTTACATTTGTCGTTGGAACAAACCCACTGTGCACAGGTGGATTTTGACGCTTTAATTGTATGTATCTGAACAGTTGCACCATTCGCCCAAGTTATATTCGTCTTAATAATAGACCAACGTCTTATAAAGCGCGAGGAAGTGTTCGAAAACTCATCTGCAAGAGTGAGCTGGATTCTGTAATGGCATTTTGAACAGTTGCTGTTAGCTGTGAGAGAAAGTTCCCCCATAAGGTAAGATGGCACTGGAACCCAAAGTAAATCCGAATTACATATTTATAATTAGACTGCCCATTCAGCATATTGTCCCGGCGACTGTACGGGGATAGGCTGCACTGTCTGGGATTTCTGCCTTATTCACACAGCTGGATCACGAGTGTAGTGAACGTAAAAAATTCGTTTTATAGTATTATGCTTAACTTTTTTAATTAATACAAAAAATAGAACAGATTAATGGTAATAGTTTCATTTGTTTTTTAGATGAAATTGTACCTTCACGTGGGAAATGATTTCGCCGCATTTAAGCAAGCAACTCAATACACGCGCAGTGCTAGGAATAAGATGGTCGGAATAATATTTTAATAATTATATTGTATGCTTTTTTTTTCTTCAGGGAATATGCCATCGGTCGTTTCTTTGCTTAATTTTCCATTGTTCTTTAATTTTATTTTCATTTAAAGTGTTTTAAGTGCACGTTCCATACATGAAAAACTTAATCGGTATATTGTTACATTATGTGTATGCTTATATGCTAAATATCCAGACTGATAATCATTGTCCGCATTACCTGTACACGCGGATCAGCGAAAAGACTTGTGGTTTTGCGCGACTCGCACATTTCCTAACTTGATCGCGGTATAAAAGATACCGCTTTGCCCCGACTCGCCTGTTGCCAGTCGACTAAGTTAAAAGATCTCGGGCTATGCTGCAGCATATTGAAACCGCGTGGTTTCAAAGTTGCAGCTATGCTCCTAAACTAACTTGTTAAAATGTAATCGGTGCCCTAACCCTATCACCAGTAGCTCGTATATTTTAATATTGCGAAACAGTCCGAAAGCATGAAGATAAGATCTCATAGCAACGAACTGAAAGAAAAGTTATTATGGAAGCAACTACTGTGAACCCGCACTTGTGTTAAGCATAGGCCTAGGTCAATGTCATTAAGTTCATGGTTATGTTACAATGAATTTAATCAACATTGATTGTCAAATTCTGATGAAGATTTAAGCTCGTTCAACTCATTTCCTATCTTTACATTTTTCTGACGGACGAGTCACATGGTGAAATTAATACTTGTATTATTATTATTATTATTATTTATTGATGTTGCAGTAGTTGTTTTTAAGGAAACTTGTTACTGTTTTATTTTAGTG
>JAABNX020000008.1:24438185-24456554 GCA_015163995.2 Mormyrus lacerda | reverse complement strand
TATTATTATTATTATTATTATTTATTGATGTTGCAGTAGTTGTTTTTAAGGAAACTTGTTACTGTTTTATTTTAGTGTACTGTCGTTATTTTTTCCAAGTCGTTTAAAGACCTTTTCCTAGTAGTATGAACTAAGATTTTTATCGAGTTTAACAGGTGTATACTACATATTCGACCGCGCGTATTTCTAAAAATATTCGAGATCTTTAAGTTGTAAAATAGTTGAACGATTCTGTTGAATGCTAAACGTGTAATATTTGGAATACATTTATTGCTGACATAGAGACCAGCACCACACACGGTACCACAGTAACTGGCCCAGGGTGTAATCTTAGAACGGATGCATATGTAAATGTACAACAGGTAAAAACTTATTTGATTAAACTGTGACATTTTTAGAGGTACAGAAGCTATCTCTGCATTCAGATTCAGCTGTGATTTAAATCGTGTAATAATTTGTCACGTCTTCAAGTAATGAACAGTATTACCCCTTTATTCCTTCTGGGTTTAGACTTCTAGTTTATACTACAGCAGATGTGGGGAAAAAAACGTTGTCGAACGAAGAGACGGCTGCGGCAGAGGTGTAATTCGTACACACCTCGCCATATTTGGGGGCTGCGGCCCAAACAGGCAGGCCGCTAATGATAAACAAGATGAGAGGAGATAAACAACAGCGGTTCTGGTAGAAGAGAGATGGAGCAGCAGAAGCGAGGGAGGACAGGTGGGTGAATAAACGCGGGAGCACATGTCAGGACATCTGTCCTGATTACTGTCGGCTAATTTGCAGCGGAATGTTTCAACCTCGATCAAAACCGATGGCAACGTGTTCATTAAGCAGTACTTCCTGCGTGGGGAACCGAAAAGTTTTTTTTCCAAATAAATGCCTAATAAATTTTAGTTTTCAGAGACCTGTCAAAGTACTTCTTTTCGGCATAGCGATTTTATAACAGGCAGCAGGCTCAGTTTATTTTAATTGCCTGGTGCCGTGATGGTGTTACTGGTCATCCCGTTCGAGCTTCCGCCGTGTCTCAAATGGAAAACGTGTCGGAATGCTGCTCTGCTTTTCAGCTCCCGATCTGCCCTCTGACCCCTACTTCCCAAACCAAATGTAAGAGCAACTGATGATAACTTTATTTTATAAAAGCGTTTTTACGGTGCCCACCTTGCATAACGAGTAAGATCGCACAGCTTTGTGGAAACGAAAATTTAGGCAGATGCATCCCCGAGAGTCAATCAGATGTTTGATTTCATTGATCTGCAGTGTTTGAACGTCACTGATGATTAAATTAAATCTATCTTTAAACAACAGATGAGAAACCATACTCCTGAAATAGCTTGTGGCTTTTAACCTTGGTGAAATTGTAACTGATTGTGTCTTTTGGATGGTATTTGCTGGGGCATCTTTATAACCTTGGAGCTAGACCTCATTTTTGGTCATGATCTAGAGAGCCTCAATGTGTTCATTATATGTAACAGTATTCAGAAGGCATAATAATGTTTAGACATCTTATCAGATTTACACCTAGATGCAAAACATTAAATATTACCCAGATTTCAGTGTGGTATACTTATGTGTGTTAAGATAAATGTCGGCAAATGTTTATATAGCCTATGTAATATTTCAATTATGCATGAACATATCTGTTAAATTTCTGACAGTTCAGTTGTCATTTTTTTTCCTTCATCAATAATTTTGGCATTATTATTACACATGTATTTTAATAATACGGTGATAACCAGTAAATGTAAAGCTAATCTGCAGTGTCTGTGCGTATTTTCACTATGATCTGTAGTGTATCTCATTAGTAGACTGCAGACAGCAGAGTGAGGGGCACCTATTAGCATTGCTCCTTATGAATCGCATGAAGATTTTCATAGGCGTATATGAAGACGATGGGATATATTAGCATATCAAAGTGGCTCCGCGTGCAGCCTGTCGGTAATTAAAATGCGGCGGTTTGGAGGGCTGTGGCGGAGGCTTGCCGGGATGCTGAGGTATACGCTGGCGGGCGGGCGGGCGTCTCCCACGTGCTTCTGCAGATACACATATAATTTTGTACAAATGTTGGTGCCAGTCCGCGCTGCTCTGTGGAAAGCCTGTCCACGGGCCAAAACTCTTTCAAGATAGAATTGGTTTTCATCATCTGGCTTCTCCTTTAGGTATTTTATCTACAAGTTTTTTTCTTTTTTGGTTCCTTGCTTTCTGTTAATTTTTTTTTGCTTCGCTTTATTATTTGAATCCGTAATCATAGCAGCTATAAAATTCCGCCATTTACAAGACCGTATCGAGTCACCAGATCGCAGCTCTTGTCGCCTGTGCACGGACCCGAGTTCAGCCAGCGCTGAGGAAAGATGAAACTGCTGCTTGACTCCAGGCCTTATTTTCTGTGAAAGTTCTAGCAGAATTGGCAGGAAAGAGAAAGTCAGGGTCTTGGCTCAGCCCCGCGCATCATTTTTAATGCAGTATTTTAGCAATAAACCTTTCTGAGACTCAGAAAAAGGGGTTGCTCCTTCCTCCCAGACTCACATTGGCTCTTGTGGAATCGTTATCGACCTCCCAGAATGCTCCTTCTGATCTTGTGGCAGAACAGGAAATGCAATTACTGTAACCAGGGTCCCCGTGGCCCTCGAAGAACAAAAACCCTCAGAGGGACGCTTCTCCGTGTGAACGGGACTCCATTTCCCCTGGGCTGGCAGTCGTTCGTAGGCTTTGCGCGGGAGGGCCAGCGGATCCAGAGCAGGCCACTGATGCCACTGGCGTGCGCTTTGCCACTTGAACAGGGCCATAGAGAAGGTGTCCAAGCGCTGGTGCACACTTACCAATGTGAATTGGAGCAGTCTGCAAACGCCACAGACCACAAAGGATTATTGTCATGCACACAATCAGTGGCCTTAACCCAAGGGGAAGAACAGAGTAAAATAACAACTTAGCAATACTCCTGACAGGATATAATTGTTCAAAATGAGTCTGGAAGTTTCTATGTGAGACTATTGCAACGCTGATTTTCCTTTTTGTATTTACTGTAACATTTTTGGAAAGTATTGACTGGGAAGTATTTCAGTTATTATAAAACGGTATGGTTTTCTCTTTTACTGTAATGTAGTAGCTCTTGCATCACCGACAGCTCATGTTTAAGCATCTTCTCTAAGTCGCGGAGACGGAAGGAACCATCTGGGGAGGCAGAAGTGAGGCAGGCGTGGCGTTTCGCCATTAAGCGCCTGGATGATTCTACACCTCCGAGTGTTATTTATCCTCCTGGGATGTGCGTCACACATTTCAGGCTGTGGGGGGGTGGGGTGGTCACAGAATGCAGCACAAGAGGCTGGTTAGCGGGACTGACAGGCAGCTTGCTATCCGCCCGAGTGGTCGCATGTGAGATGCGGCTTTGGGCGCGTTGCACCACGGCACGTACTGGGGGCTGCTGAGACATGGTCTCTCATCTTGTTTCGATTTGGGGGGGGGGGGGGGCTGCTCAACTCCAAAACTGTCAGCGTATGAAAGATCGCAAACTTTATTGCATGTTGAAGCAAATGAAGGGTCACTAATTGATGCGACCTGATTTGGCACCGAGATTTACAAGCCCTCAGCAGCGTCCTGGATTCTGCTTCCTGCGTGTGGCAGGCGCTACGCAGCCACTTTTTCTTACTGAACAACTTCAAATAAAGTGATCTGTCGAATATTGTGAAAACCTATTGACCCATATTAGTGACACAGATTTCCCCATTACTGTGCCCGACACGTGGAGACCTCAGATGTGCCGGTGGATTAATAAGCCGTACTGGGGGCTGGCAGTGAAGCGGCCCGGCATTGAGAGGGCTCCCTCCCAATCGTCCTGGACTCACTGGGACCTGGCAGCCAGAATGCAGCCCCGTTAGCCGCTAACGTGGCGACGTGGAGGGAATCAGCGGCATGAGGTCGGGTGCAGGTTGGCGCTGCTGGCGTCTGCCGGATTTTCTCCAGGCACCAGCCGGGCAGCAGCGAGCGAAGAAAGCCGGAGGATTTCCAGATGCATTCGCTGGCCAAGCACAGAGTAGGAGGCACAAAGAGAATCCTTTCTGAAATGGGAGAAGGAATACATAATAATATAGTAGGAAAAAAACGCATTTCTCCATAACCAGGTCTCCGTAACTTTGCACATGTCTGCTCCTTCCACCGAGCTTTAATTCCGGCAGATGTTCCAGACATCACTTAACAGAAATCCTTTAATATCTTTTTCAGAATATAAGGTCCCGCAAGTTCAAGGCTATTTGCTGAATCCTGCCTCTCTGTTTATTCCTCTGCCTACTAAGTAATTACTTTTGGATCTGTGACAATTAAGAAGCATCCCAGTGACTGACATTTTGACTCAAATGACTCCCCTGCTGTCAGGCGAGAGTAAATCCCGCTTGTTGCTCTCCGGCAGACTCCTCGCGCATTTCGGCGCCGCGGGAAGGGGGCAGCTCGTCTACTTTCCGCTCGCTTTCTCATGCCTCCATCCAAGGCGTCATGAAGCTGCAATCCCTCAGTACTGCTCGGCTGTCTTTGCACCAACTTTTCACCCGAGAGAAGCTCCGACTCGTGTCTAGCAGAGTGTTAATAGCAGGAGGGCGAGCGGATCCTGTACGGCTCAGCTTGTGGGTCGTTGGGTTCGCTTCATCATATGTTTATCTCAATACTTTTTGTAATGATTTCAGTTTGACACTAAAAATAATATATACAAGGGTCGTCTTTGGTCCCCTCATGATTTATTTGAGCTCATGTTTCTGCGTATGCTGCTCTGTTGAGTTGAGTGGCCACTGAGGCTGTCTGAGTGACCGGATGTAGCCCCCCGCCCCCCTGGACCCTGAGCCGGCCTGGTGAAGGACAGGGTCGATGACGGTGTCACACATCCGCTGACACGTGGCCGCGGCAGATACCGCGCTCTGAGATTCCTGTGGAGAAGCTGGGAGTTTGGAGCACCAAAGTTAAAGCAGCATCGGCACGCTGGGAGACGGGAGACTGGGAATGCATACGGCAAATGAAAAAAGCAGCGTGAGCCGCGGGGGGCAGTTCCAGATCCGCGGGGGAACACTGTGCCCGAGTACAGGGTCCATTGGTAGAGAAGCTGACTTCACGAGGACAGGGGTTATCCACCTGTGTCCCCCCAAGGCATCCCGCAGAGGGCGAGGGGCAGGGAAGCTCCTGGTGACGAATGGGTCCCAGCTATGTATGCGCACCCCCCTCCCCCCCCCCCCCAGCGCTGACACGGCGGAAAGAGGTGGTGCTGCCTGCTTGGGGGAGCCAGCTGCGGGTTTCACCCTGTTATTGAGGGGTCCCTCTGCAATGAACGCGCTCCAAGTGTATTCCCTGTGACAGACTGCTACTGTCTGGCCAGCACGCTGCCATTGAAGAGCCAGAAAAATGTTTTTGCCGCTCCATGCCAGCACACATCAGCCACAGGAGAACAAATGCTGTGTGGGGGAAAGTAGGAAAATGTGAGCACTGCTCTGTGGAAAACAAATGGGAAACAAATTTTAATGAAAACCAAGCTCATCATCTGTCGTAATTGATGTTCTTAAAGGAATGTTTTAAAGAAGTAAGTTCTTAATCTTTTGGCTTTAAAAGGAGGGATGGCTTTGTCATTCAGAACTCAATGTGTGTTCCATCCTTCCCCTTATTCCAGATGTAGTATTTGCCCAGATAGTTTTTGCATTTGGCAGTTTGGGTGACATTGTTCCACGTGTCAGGCTAAAGCCAGCCTATGCAAATAAAACATGAATGTCATGCGGTGTCATGTTATTAAATGAAAAATATGAGTTTTAAATGATGTAGGATCTTCGAGGGGCGTCTGAAACGTTACCATGGTGAAAATGAAGCCCTTACATTGATAGAGTGATCAGTTGTTTTTCTATGGAGCAGACAGAAACGCCCAGTCTGGAGCTCTTCATACCCCGAGGACGCTCAGACCATGATGATATATGATGTGTTCGAGAGCCGAAACAGTAGAGAGGAGAGAGGTATCATTCCCTGTCTATGGCAAAGCCCTGAGCCTGCGTCTGCCTGCAGGAACAGCCCGGGTGGCACATGCCACTTGCCTCGGTGCGGCTCATGTTCTGACACAGTCCAGATGCCCCAGGGTCCCTCAGAAGTGCGCACAGCCCCCGCCGGCGGGGTGTCAGCCGCCGGCATTGTCCCACAAGCCTGTGGCGGTTTCCCTCTGGCAGAGTGTTGAAAAGGAAAACAAACTTTACCAAGAAACAAACGAATGAGGCAGTTAAAGCGAAACTGTTGGTATGTAAATGAAAGGTCTATACCTAGAAGCAGTCACATATAACCACGCATTTAGGAGGCTTCTGATGTGTGTGAAATCCCGCCCACAGCAGAAGCGGGGGCCGTGCGTACGCTGCTTTTCATTCCAAGCTATTTCCTGGCCTAAGCAGTAAATATTCTGTTTATATCTATGATTTCCCCACTGAAATAAAATGCAGCATTTGTTGCGTTTCGGGGTGGGGTGGGGGGGACAGGCAAGTCAGGAGGGAGAACATGCCAGAATCGCTGTGTGAGGGGACTGGAAGGCCCGTAAGGGCTGTGTCATCATCAGTCAGGGTCACACTGATGGGGGGCCGTCCCTGGTGGTGGTGGCGGGGGGGTCACCTCGAGGTCAGGCAGGGATGGGTCGATGTTCCTCTCCCCAAAGTCGCCATCTGCTGGATGGAGGGGGGTTGGGGGTGGTTTGCACATGCTGCCAGCGCAAAGCAAAGTTTCTAATTAAACCGCGGTCGGCGACTTGCGGTCAAGGCTCGTCCCGAAAGCTCGGCCTTCTGAAGGGAATATGGAGCTGGTGGTGTTCCCCTTGAACCCGGCGCTTGGCTGCCTTAGAAACACAGACCCACAGCAGAAAAGCACCAAGCCTCTTTCATTCTTTCTCTTTGGCACACAGTGACAGGGCACTCTGCCATTTCAACTCAAGTTTAAACAATTATTGTACCTCAGAAGGGTTGGGGGGAAACTTTTGTTGCCCTCAAATGTCTGCAGTAGATGTTGCCTTTAACTGATTTTAACAAATAACTTGAGGAACACCGTCGCCGTGCTGCACTTAAGGGATTTTAAAACGGTGGCAGACAGTTATATTCAGTCAACCCAGATAATGGCATCCGTACAGTGATCTGTAATGTAGGGCGGCCAATTCGCTATTGCACGGTACGGTAATCGAGTAAGAGCCCGCCTTTCGGAGAAAACAGTGAAACCCTGTATTAAAACTTAATTATAGCTTTGCCGTCAAAGGGGGAAATGACTCTGATGAGGAGAGTTTTGTGCGCATGGAAAAAAACACGGACGTGTATGCAGACGCATTATCTGGCGACGTTGGTAGCCAAGAAAAGAAGATGAGCAGAAATACATGCGGGGTGTGCCGGGCTGCTGTGCGACCACGCCGGCTGATAATAATCATTTCCCAGGCTTTCGAGTCGGGAAGCGTGATAATTCTCTGGCGGGTTTAACCCGGCTCTGCTCCGAACCACTGTTTTAAAACCAGTATTTTAAAGCTACACGCGTGAGAGCGGAGGTACGGGACAAATGTGGGACTCGTTTTCCTATGCCACCGACCTGATAATGCGGGATGCTGCAGCGGCTTGAAACCATGGGGAGCACGGCTCGGTTTGGGTGTAAAGCCGCGGGCTGTCCCGTGTTCGCGTCGGCTTCTATGTACGGCGTACATAAAGACATGTAAGTCCCTTACGATGAGGATTTTCCCAGCAAGTTTTGAAAGTCTCAGCTCCCCATTCACGCCCTGAAACCTCCCTTAGGAGGTGTGTGAAACGGACCTCTATTTTACACTTTCACTCTCGGCTTAACGGGATGTAGCTGGAGGCTGACAAGTTTCTTAAACCCTTTTACTGATGTAGATCCCGTTTCCCTCAATAAGGTCTCCAATCTCTGTGCCAAAAAAGGTAATTACGGAGGCACTTGAAAGACAAAAGTGCATTTTTTTTAAGGAAAAGCACCAGGCTGTTGATTTGGACTTGGTAGTTAACACTGTCATTGAAGCTTATGAAATGCCATTCTCTTTTCTGATCACAATGTCCAAACTTGATCACAATGACTCAGTCATAGTTCGAAAACACCTCAATTAAGTCTGTTAACTTAAACACACCGTGTATATATTTTGTGGCCCCTTTGCAGTCCCTTTAAATAGTATAAATGGCCCGTTTCCTGATAATGGTGGACTGACATACCTTCAGTTAAGAAACACTGACTATCTATGAGAAGGGGAACCTTTTGAGCTGTAATGTTTATTGCCAGAGACCCACCCAACTCCCAGCTTTAGCTACACAATGCTGTGCCATTTAGCCTCCAGGGGAATCAGTTTTAAATGTAATGTAACCTAGTGAAAGTGAGCAACGAGTGTCCTGATTAATCCTGCTGACACAATCACTGAGTCCTTTTGTGTTTCCATAACAGGGTCCCTTCCTGGGAAGCACAAATGTTCATGTTACATGCAGTCGAGCGCAACCACTCCAGACCCATGGACTGTTTTCCATGGATTCTAGGAAATGGTTTAATTCCAGCCAAACATTCCCTTTTGGTCGTCCAGCTTTTCATTTATATTTGTTTACCTGTCTACGTGTGTCGGATTAGCATGTTCTCTCTGGAAATAAATGTTCACATGCAGTGGAAGAGGCGAATGGCCCGACAGGCTGGCTAATGTCTGTGGTAGCAGGTCCCTGTTTTTGCTGGCCGTCTCTCCACTTTAATGGGAACCATGTGTCTGGCCCTGTGAAGAAAATTAGCGACCTTCCATGTCACCCACCTGTTGCGCTTTCAGCACAGATAATGCTAAGTTTAAGCTAACGTCCCCCAGCAGAGGTGGCCGGGGTTTGGTCCAGGGGGAGCCCCGGCTTAGCGGGAGGGACTCATGAGCGGTAGCGTCGGGGAGGAAGCATGACTGAAGGTGACGCTGGTGATGGTGAATGAAACAACAAACAGACCACAGGGGTCAGAAACCTCCTCTGCTCCTCACAGGGATGCCCTTTTCATCCTTGTCTGGTTGCTGGTTACAGGGCAGGCTGGCTGCGTTGTACGTTGCCCTGCCATCTAAAGCTACTTGCTAAGGAGGTTTCCCGAATTTTCTCATGTCCTACGTAACGTTGTGACGGCGTCGTCAGGCATGAAAGCAGGGTGCTCGCCGCGGCCCTATTATTCTTACCCCCCCTCTCGTTTTTCCCGGGGCTTAAAACGAACCTTATAAAATAAGCAATATATTATGGGCCGTGATGTAAATTGTTATTACTGGATGTGCAGGATAGGAAAATTTCGATTATTTTCCAAAAACCGACTGAGAAAGGCGGATTATGTCATAAAGAGGACATTGTTTCCCAGTGCTGCACGGGGATAATGGTGAGGCCACCTCGTGTGTTTCACGGCACCACGGCCTGCTCCCTGCGGCACGTGGGCTTTCTCACAATGGGTCCCGTGCCTCGGGCCCGCAAGGCTGCTGCACGGTGGACAAGAAAGAGAGCAAACCTCCTTCGTGTGGGGTAGCAGACTGCAGAGACCTGTAAAGTGGAACTTGTGGAACGCTTTACCGTTAATTCCAGATGTCACGTGAGATTATGTTTATGTTAAGAATTATTTAACACCGTTAGGAGGAAGGCTAATTATTTTGTAATAAAAGCAGCTTTGATTTTCACTGATGGCATTCTATTATCTCAAATTACTCATGCTTGTTCTGCTAGATTTCACTTTGGCAGTCGTGATTAACCGTCTCACTCACCTCCTTTCCGTCGCACCTGCCGCACTTCTGTGCCACACCTCCTTGGCAGCGTCACGTGACCCTTCTGAGTCAGAACCCATCTCAGATGCTCCTCAGTCGTTTTCAGCCCATCAATGACATGGAGACCATCTGCCTACTTCTAGTACTGCAGTTTTGTGGGGGACACGGTTCCCTCTATGGGCTCATGGGCTTCATCTACCAGTGGAGGAGCGGAGCACTGGAATACGCCTGTAGGAACCAGGGGCATGTGTTCGTGCTGAAAGCTCCTTTTTTCTCAAAGAAGAAGGTGTTTGGGGGCTCAGTGGGTAACACTGTTGCTTCGCATCTCCAGAGTTGGGGATCCTTGATCTCTTTTCATTTTGTCTCCTTCCAGTGCAGCACAGGTTCCCTCCTGAAGTCGAAAGAGTTTCATGAATTTTGTGTCTCTAAGTTGCCCGGTGTTTTTGTGTCTGTATGTGTGAGTTTGTGCATGTGTGATGGACGGGCATCCCATCCAGGGCCTTCCCTGCCCTCTACCCTCTGCTGCATGGGATAAACTCCAACCCCCCCCCCCCCCATTCCATTAGGCGAGTGTCATGGCATTACACTCATTTTCTCCACCTTATAGTCCTCGATACAGACCATACAATCATAGCCCTTTCCTTCTTCACATATTCCCTCGTTCTCCACCTTTCAACCACACCCTCCCTCAGGAGATTAAGGACTCAGAAATATGACCAATCTAATTATCTACCTTCTCCCCTTGATGATACATTTGCTGTGATCAGTTCAAAGATGCAAGACAGTGAATTGATCCCTAGTATAATTATAAATACAGGAGGCCACAGTGTTAATTACACCTACAGGGGTATGTATGTGGCTGATACTGTGCCCTGCTACATGCTGCTATACACCATCTGAGAATCTTATTCCGTTTACTTTTTAGTCTCCCTTTTATATTTTCTCATAAAGTTTTTAAAAATTGTCCAATACTATGTGTCCTTTATATTGTGTAAAGGCACAATTGCTCCTAGTTTGAGTAACATGTGACACCTTTGGAAATATGGTACCAAACTCATTCTGACTGCAGTGTGTTCATGGACAGCTTTTAGTTAGAACAAAAAAAGAAAATCTACATTTATTTTCTCTGAATATAGTTTTTGTTCCAGTGTCGGGATCATAGAAGGGAAGGACTGGTTTTGTTTGAAGTAGTTTAAGAAACTCACCAGCACAACGAGTGTGTTTTCATAAGGTTTTTTTTTTCCTTCCAGAATGTAGTTGTTTTGTGTGAGCCAGGGTAAAAATGGTCCTTTATATTTCTCCAGAAACTCAATATTAAGACAGGAAGTGTTCAGAAATTACTTTTGACAGCTTGTACCTTTGCCAGCCGTGGCATCTCTCTTACAGGCAAACGGCGACACAGACTCTATGAGGAGGAGCTCTTCACAAAGCGTTGTCATCCCTCCTGGCGTTAACCAACCTGTCACTTCCAACCGTCTCATTTAAATCTTTTTTATTTAAATTTTTTATTGAGGAGGTGAGCTGTGAAATGCTTCAGCTCGCTTGCAGGCGTAATTTGTGGAATAAACCACTGGAATAGGGACCATATGGCCAATGTTTGAACAAGAACAAGGCAAATAATTTGCGGGGCCTGGTGCCTTTTCGTAACATGATCATTTATGGATCAATTCATCCTATTCTTGTTTAATTTAGCATATAATTGACTCACAGCTCAGAATTTCTGGAACATATTTACATAGGAGCTGAGACTAAAATAGTGTAGCCATTTGAATACAGATGCAGGTAGATGAGAGAGCAGCTAAAAGTCAGGAGACAATTGCACGTTGATTATGGTGCTGCGGACAAAATTTTCCAAGCGCTTTATGCGCCTGAGGGTGTTTGCATTTGAATGCTTGTTGTGTGCATCTATCTTAAGTGTTTAAACGTGGCTTTTAGGCCTGATACTAGCTTGATAGAAAGATGGACGAGTTGAAAAAGGAGCCCAAAGGAGTACAAATGCTTTAGAGTGCCGTAATTTGAATTGGTAACCAGAATGGCTGCATTCTTGTTTTATTTCCACATGCCTGTAGTGGCCCCGTCCCCTTATTGTGGTGTCTGACGATGCATTATGTCCTGCTCAGGATTTCATGTGAAACTGAAAGCGTGTTGGGGCCGTTTGAGGCTATTTGCTGATTTTGGTTCTGAGTTTTTTTTTTTTCTTTTTCATTTTTAGTGGGTCTTTGACTTTGAGTTCCTACTCCTCTGTGTGTGTGTGTGTGTGTGTGTGTGTGTGTGCGCACATGTGTGTATGCACACAGTTCTGTGGCAGCATGCTGTGCTTTCTGATTTTGTGATACAGGCTCTTTGTCCTGCTCTACTCAGTCCCTTCTCCCCCGAGAAGCCTGTCAGTGTTTGGTGAGGCTACTCAAAGGCAAAGGGTTCTCCAAGGTGTTAAAAATGTCCATTTGCCCCCTCTCCGGATAAAACATGGTCTTGAGGCTGCGGCTCGGCGACATTCCCGGGTTCTAAAACATGAACGCGGTAAACAGGATTTCAGGGGCCGAATTGCCCCTATTGTCTGATGGTAAAATGCAGAAATGCTCTGAGTCCATAAAGGGAAAGAACTATGGGACTGGGGGTGGGGGTGGGGGGGGCTGGAGCAGGATACCTGGGACACTTGTTTTCATAGCCCAGCTGCATAGGAAAAATCCCCACCAGGAGTGAGAAAATGCCCCTTTGTAGTGCTCTTCACAGGGGAGATGGCAGATGGCATAAACTCGGCGTACGTCTAATCTCTTAGTGGTCCCGTAACTCTCACTACACTAATGTGTGTGAGTTTTGGCAAAACAGGATACACCGTGACTCCTTCTAGTTACACTACCACACTTTGCGATTCTTCCGGCTCATCTTCCAGCCTTCCAGTGATCTTTCGCTTATTTGCCATGTAAAAAAAAAAATAGCCTTTCGTCCATCCGTCTTGCACGTACCCAGCATATGGTCAGGGAGGATTTTCCTTTTTCTGCTTTGGCGAGCGGCTAGAGAACTTGTCTGATTCACATTCCGAGTCAAGAAGCAGAGGCACTTCCACGGAAATGTGTTCGGGAGCCGAGTTGCTGCAGACGAGTCTCCGAGGTCGGGAACGGGAGGGGTGTATCGTTCAAGAATGTGATGTCTTTTCCATCCTTATGGCCCCCAAAAGAGGGAGCATGAAGGACTCTGTGGTCAATGCACACATCAGCAGGCCTGTCTCTCCTCCGGGATCCTTACGGTTACGTTTGTCCGGCCATGAATGACATATTTTACCACAGTGAAACATGCTCGATTTCACTGCGGCCAGCACACACAAGCGTGCTGAAATACTGAGGGCGTCAAACCCTGTGAAAAACATCGATGTGGGTTTTTATCTGTGTGAACTCAAGCTGCTCGTTCAACAGGCCCTAGTAAAAAGCACATATGCTAAAGTGGTATTTAATTGTATCTATACTATAGGATGATATGGTGGGCACTTTTTTATCAACAATTTTTTGTGTGGTTTGAGATGCAAGCTATCTGAAAAACACATCATTTGTACAGAAGTCTGATGGATCTATTTAATTTTGAGAACGACAGCTCAGACATATCTCCAGGTTAAGATTTATTTTTCTTTGCTTCAGAGATATCTGAAAGCGTATATATTACATACTTATTGTGTTTCACATTTTGTTGGCAGCCGGTTTTCCTAACATAATTTGTTCGTAATTTTTTCTTTGTTAAACATGGTAAAAAATGGTAGGAAATAAAAGTCAAAAGCCTATTAAAAATATTAATAATAACTTTATATGATTAGACAATGAGTAATCAAACTCTTCACTTGTAAGCAGGGTTCACTGGTACCTCAGCAGCTGTGCTGACTTTGCAGCAGCTCATTCTGTTGTCATTTAAGGGGAAAATTGAACCTCCTCATAGTTGAACTCCTCATATATAGAATTCTAGGCAGTTTACATTGTCAAATGACGGGGCATGACGGGGAAGTCGTGTGCTGCTGTCTGGAATCTCACCAGCCTGTTCACACGTGCACAGCTCCCCTGTCTCTCCCTTCCCTGAAATCAGGTATCTCCCATTCCACTGATGCACGTTAATGCCTCTTCATCGCTGTTGTATTAGATCAGACTCAGCGGCGAATCACTTATCTGACTTGTTGCACTTGATTTGGGGTGACGTGTGGTACAAGTTGATGATGTCAGGTCTGACAGCAGTAGCATGTAATACATGTGTCTGAGTATGCCGGAACCCCACCCCCCACCCCCAGGAGATGCTGGGCCTTTTGCATTCCTCCCCTCCAAAATGCACAGCCCTGTCCCCTCTCTTGCCATCTCATTCTCAGGTTGGTAAAGACAAGCTGCTGATGAATAGGATTCTTCTTAGTTAAGATAACAAAGTCCTGTCTTTGACATGTTTGGACTGGAGAGACTCTCAACAAGAAAAAGAGCTTTGAAAATCAGTTTTTGGACTAAAAAGCGATGCAATGGCAGTTAAAGAAAGGACTGAGAGGGGGTATGACGGTCCGTGTATGATAGCCCGTGGATTTTTGTCATATAATAGAAAAACCTAAATTGGGAAACTACCCATTTTTTGTTTTTGCTAAGTGCGGAAAATGGAAAAATATGGCCAGTTATCTGATTTTCTTTAGTATGATTATAAATGAAAATTGGGAAATAAAATATTTGTATAGATGTGGGGTCTGTTGACAGTTTTGTCGTAACCTGGAAATTCTTACTGCGTACCTGTAGCACTAGCTCAGTCTAATGACGAGCCGGACAACGCAGTTGTTGAAAAACGCAGAAACGGAGGATCTTGTGCCGATATTGCATTGGCTTTATGCGCTCATTTTGGGACGAGACGTGTCTTCTCAGAGAGGAATGTGCAGGGGTCGTGCGCTGAGCAGAGGCTTGGAAGGATCATCAAAACAAAAAACTATAAATGGGTTGTTTCCCAATTTTATTTTTTCCACTGTACAACGAAAATCCATTGGCTATCATATACAGACCTATGACACAGCGTGAGATTTCCTGTCCCTCAATGTGTTCAGACATTCTCCAGCGGTCTCTTGCTTCTGCATTGGTTAGCGATGACCAGACTTCACGTCAGCGTCTCTGGCCGTGTTCCTCCTGCCCGCTTCTAGGATGTTGCTGTAGCTTCGCGGTGGTTGGGGGCTGAGATTACACTGCAGCCCGGCAGCTGGTCCGAAGCCAAAGTCATCTGACAAAGACGCAAAGTTCTGCATTTGCGCTGAAGTAATCGAATCAAGCTGTGAATCCCCCCTCCAACACATTGCAGATGCACACATGCTTAGAATTTGAAGGTTCATTTGATTTCAGAGCTCATTTCACATGCCTCTCCTTGGGCACTCTCCTGTTTGAATAAGACGGGAACATAATTTGCTGTGCTAGTTTTGTTTCGATATGTAACACATGGCCACGTCACCATAAGTATGACGGTCTGCAGTTTATGAGGTCAGTGGTGTGCATATTAACATCTATCTTTTATAGAGTCGTGATCCGGTGTTAACCTGTAGGGGGACGATGCACAGACAGTCAGACAAACACTCCAGCATTTGTAGTGCACACTTGTGCTTTAAGTATGTGGTTAATATGGTCAGTACAGTTAAATTGCTTAAAGTAGGAGTCCTGCATTATCATATATATATATATATATATATATATATATATATATATATGCATTACTATATACACATATAATTAAGCATTACTGGGTAAACCTAAATATGGCCACTACTCTTTAGCTCAACATGCGTCAGGTCACACCGCCAAACTGATGGAATAGCCGTGTTTCTGAAATACCTGCTTCTGTGTGTGTGTGTGTGTGCGTGTGTGTGTGTGTTTGTGAACAGGAGCGCTTCCCCAGAGGCACAGCTTGTCATTTCTCACCACACCCATCCTCTGCGCCAGCTGAGTATAGTTCGTCAGGAAAAACACACCTCTACTGTTAATGGTGAGCACGGTTGTTGTGGTGGAGAAGCTGTGGGGAATCTAATAAAATCAGCCTGAAATTGAGTGGAATTCTCTTTAATGAGAGGATGATTGCCTAATTAGGGACAGGGAAGGCCTATCTAAGGGTAGCCCCAGTACTGTGCCTTTCTCAGCTGGCCTGCTTGCTCTCCTATATAAATTAGCTACTGCTCAGAAGAAAAGTCCTTGTAATATACGTTTTGTATTTTATGATGGCTGTAATGTATCATTTGTTTTATCATTAAAAATGTAGTGTGGCATCTTTTGTTATTTGTTGGCAGCGCAGTAGTATTTAGCCACACAAATACTTATCTGAAAGAAACAGTAATATATTAATATAAAATTTTACATTGTCATTATTCTCAATTACCATCCAGTCAGTGGTTTTGAAAGGTTGTTAATTTCTGTCCCCTGCAATTAAAAGAGCCCTCAATAATTAATCCACAGTAATGATTAGTTACATTTTCTAGAATGCGGTTAAGGGAAGGACCATTTTCAGGTTTGTCTTTAATGATGAGTGTGTGTGTGTGTGTGTGTGTGTGTGTGTGAACGGGTATACCATACCTTATGGGGACACTATGTCTCCACAATGTAATGAATACCCATTTTTTTTCCTTTATGGCGACCAGTTTTTTGGTCCCCATGAGGGAAAACTCAATTTAATAAAAATCTGTGACTGCAAAGAAAAAACTAAAAATGTTCAAAAAAGTTCTTGCTTCGTTAATTATGGTTAAGGTTAGGGATGGGTTGGGGTTAAGGTTGTCATAGTTAGCGTTAGCATTCGTCCCCATAAATGTGAAATGGGGGAGATGTGTGTGCGTGCTGGCTATGCACCTGCCATGGTGCCTGTGTGTGCAGCTTGTTTGTGGCCACTGGCAGCCACTGATCTACTGATGAAAACAGAACCAAAACCTTCACAGCCCCATCGGCTGAGTTCTTCGTTTGCCCTCCCCCCATTAGCCAGTGCTGCAGTGCCACCTTACCCTTGCCCAGTCTACCACAGTGTCAGTGCAGGAAGCCACACCATGGTAGGGAAGACCAAGGTGAAGCGAATCGCTGGTGCATCAATTAACTATGACCTTAAAAACCTCTGTCCCTGTTTAATTGCTGGTGCTGAAGCAAGTAAATTGCATTAATCAGCACTTAATGACATCCCAGCTCATTGGCTAAAATACTGTAAATAAACAAACAAATAAGAACAGTGATAACTGAAAATCACTGAGCAGAAAAGATGTTGGTATATGATCTTGGGTTGTGACCTTCCTACTGTGAACTTTCTCTTTTTGTTAATCTATATGCAACATATTTGCATAAAAGTTTCAGCTTAATTAGTTATAAAGCAATGGCACTAGATTTGAGAATGATTAGGCTGTATGTATTTGCATAACTGAGAACCCTAGCAGACTATTTCAGGAAAATGCGTTAACTTTATCAATCAGAAGAATTCATGAGTCTAACAGAATGTTATAAATGAAAACAACTTTTCTTTTAAACAAAACTCATCCACAGGAAGCTACAGCCAAACAATAAATTAATGGGATCTGGGAAAAGTTGATTTTAAACATCGTTTGGACAGTATTTCGCAGAATAAAATGGTAATGACCTGTCATTCTTCATCTGTTTCTTTTCACATGATGGTTCTACCAACATCAGCGTAACACATGCGTTAATGTTAGGGAGGTAACAAAGTGTGTATCTTAAATGAACCAAAACACAATCCAAGGAATAACTGAATCAATATTTAATGATGCACCTTTTCACAAATGACCTTGACACATATTAATGGTGTCACACGGTTTCACCCAGTTTGTCGGGGTAGCTGCACTTTCCTGAGACGCTCATCACAGTATTTCTTTGTCCTTTTCCGTTACAGATCATTTTCATGAATTCAGAACCTGCTCACCAGTGACCACAGGGTGCCGGGGCTGAAATCGTTCTGCTTCTGTAAGTACCGTCTACCCCTTCGTACTCAGATTATGTCTGCCTAAGCTTCACAAGCTAAAGGTCTCCTCTCTGAACTGCCGTACGCAAAATCGTCTGTTTTGTTTGGCCGGTCGTGCTTAAGCTACGAGGCTCAGTTTCGTAGGGAGACGGGGGGGGGAACGTGAGCAACACGATACACTAATACATGAACTGAGAAATGAGGCTAAACATGAAATCGATTCTTACACTAAAACTTCAAAGTTTCGTTATGGACTGTAATGCGTCCTGCAACAGCAGATACCTCACAAGCGATTGTACCGGTAATTATTAGTAGATTACTTTGCTATTAATGCATCTGATATGATTTAAATGCTCTTTGAAAACTTGAAGCCAGATGTGTTTAGATAAAATGCAGTCCCTTGGAGAATTATATTTTCTGTCCAAGACGAGGGGGTTTCTGTACTTATGAATTTCGAAGTGGATTCACTGGCTTTTGAATTTCACTGTTGCTCGCCAAAATAGTTGATCTTCACTTTCGCTAAATTGTAACGTTTCAAAAGAACCGGAATCAAAGTTCCATGAATTGTTTTGGTTCATGAATGTACCTGTCCTAAGGCGCTCCCCCAGTGCACTGTCATTGGAGCGCATAGAGCACTTTTGATTAGCTCTCAGTTGTAATACATTCTTGTGTCCCGAACTGTTCTGAGGCGTCGTGCCGCATCAGCAGTG
>JAABNX020000008.1:24414947-24424961 GCA_015163995.2 Mormyrus lacerda | reverse complement strand
CACTCCCGGGCCCGGGGGATTGGAGGAGGGAGGAAGACCCAAGCAGCCTGTCACCTGGGTGCTGGCCTCTCTGCTTGGCCAAGGCTGGACTTCGGGAGTAACGAGGAAATGAGAAGCAATGAATGTGCTGTGGATATTGCTGCTTGTGTGAATGTCTGTTCAGCACAGCATCATCCTGCTTTACCATCAAACTGGTTTTATTAGCAAAGCCTCAGGTTTTGAGAGCTCCATGCGTCCAATTTGCACCGTACCCATCAAAGCACCATCACCCTGTTTCTGTTTTGTTTCGCTCCTGTTCCTCACTCACTGGTCTGGATCTGGACGACTGCAAGTCTCTGCTGACTCGACCCATTCAGCCCTTTCAACTTGTGGAGGGCAACAGAAACCAAACCGTGTTCAAAGAAAAAGAAATAAAAACACTTTAAAATACTTGTACTATAAATAATATAAGTGAGCTTCCAGGATAAGCTTTTACTGCTTTTCTTTTGAATGAAGTAGCACAACTTGTCGCTGTGCTGGTGTGGATGAATATACAGGGGGAGTTTGTCACAGGCGTCAGGGCCCCCCCTCCTGCCGTACACTCACTGGAGGACCTAGCCCCCCCATGTGACATGTCCCACACTGTTTTTTGATGTTGAGAAGGTGTATAAACCAAAGACTGTTAATTATTGCTGCCCTGTGAGATGAAGATAAATGGAGCGTGTAGTGAGTTGATGGGGGGCAGAGCCCCATCACCTGCCCCCGCGCCCCATTTGGTGAATCCCGCTCACTCACGCTGACACGCTTCCGTCGGCGGTTAAAACGCAAGCCGCGGAAGCCTGTAACCAGGATGCCTGTCACCGGCTCACAGCTGATGGATGCGTTTAAAAGCCAAATATATATTTGATAATTTAAGGCTTTCTTTGTTTTACCGCGGGGAATTCATACCTGCTGATTTATACGGCATATGCCGTTTGCTGTCCATTCGTCTTTCTCATTGACATCTCATTGAAGTTCTGCCATGTGGATTTATGCGCTCGGATACTTTTTTGTTTACTATCAGATGTTTCAAGAGCTTTTGTTTGATCTGTACTGATTGCCGAGCGTTGATTTAAAAGGCCATTTTTAACCTGATCCATACGGAGCTGGCGGCTGGGGCCTCTCACAGTCCGAACGTCGTTCTTCTGTAGCGCAAACTTCTCACCGCCTGAATGGCCTCTGCCTAATTCGGCTCGGTGGTTATTTGAGCGGCGAGAAGCGGATGAAAAAAAGGAGAAGAAAGGGCATTTTTTTTAAAGAACCAGACAGTTGTCTTCATCTGCACCCCTTTCAACAAATCAGCAGTCTATCAAGGACTTTCCCTGCAGACAATCCGACATGGGCCCGTGTGACAGCACAGACCAATCATTATGGTGCCTGCCCTTGCCTTCTTTATTTTTCAAGTTGGCGACAATAGGTTGTTGATTGTGTGGTCAACACCAGAACAATTGCTCCCTCTGTTTTGGTGGTAGGGCAGAATTTTAATGTCCGCTCCCTTATAATGGTCTCTTTATGGTTATTCTTAGAATGGGCCTTTGGAATAGGAATATCTGCTGTCACTACACCATTATTTTATACATTTTTATTAGCTCATCGTGTTGGCTGTATGGAAAAAAAAAAAATCATAGTTAATTAATCCGAGGGTGCTCCACTGCCAGCCTTCTTACTTATGAGTTAAAAGGTGGCACTTGATAGGCTAATAATATAAAGAAAGGTGGTAAAAAGAAGGATTAAAGCTGTTGCCGTAGTAACTCCAACTTCCATCAGCAAGGGAACAATGGACTTGTGTTCTTCCACCACCTTGGCTTAAAAAATAGAAAGAGAGAGAGGGGAGAGAATTTTCTGAAAGTACAGGACCCTTTTAACAACAAAGTGGAATGCTGGCCTAATAGGCTGTGGTGTGAGCTGTTAGGCCAGGCCGCTGGGGGACAGCCGAGATGAAATGTCGGCCCATAATCCAAGGACGGGGAAGGTTGTTGTGCGTCTACAATAGCAGCTTGTATTGCGCTTCCAGTTGTCCCCCACAGTCAAGCCGGTGGCGGGGCTGAATACCTGCAGCTCAGCCGTCTGAAGCACGCAGAGCTGGCTGGGGGGCAGCATGGGGGCAGAAAGACAAGCAGGAAACAAGCTGCTAAACGGAGGTAAATGGCCCCAAACTCGGTTTGTCTTAGAAAGAGAGAAAAAAAAGTTTATTTATTCCAGGGATTTCGAAAAAATAACAGTCCTGCCAAAAAAAGAGGTCAGTTCAGTGTTAGGTGCAGTGATTTTGCACAGGGTGCTCATGGGACACAAGCAGTTGAGCACAGGTAGCTGCTGTGTTTGTGTTGCTGCTGACCCTAAGCACAGATCAGAGGCCTTGACAGGCAAGACAGAAAAGCATCACCATCCGCATCCGGGACGCGTTTGGCATCTGCTGTTTTTCTCTGATCTCTGTTACTGGGGTATTCTTTTGTATTTGTAATTGGTTCAAATAATGAATTTTAAAAATAGAAGAAGATTTTAGTTAATTAAAGAATTAGGTTTCTGACCATCTATAGCAGATTGTTGTGAACCCATGGTCTACAGCCTAGTACATTTCCCTTCTTATGTTCTTTGTACCTTTATTAGGACTGGAATATGTCCACAACATTGCGGTCATTTATGGTGGGGCCACGGGGAGCAGCGCAGGTTAATGAATTGGCAGTACTAATTAACTGCTATTGAGAGCCACATATTAATCGGTTGCCTGGCAGAACGGAGGGAGGCCAGAGGAGGCAGAAAGGGTGAAGGGTGGTATTAATGCTGTGAAAGGCAGTATTGATGCTATGCAGGGTAGTATTAATGCTGTGAATGGCGGTATTGATGCTGTGCAGGGTAGTATTAATGCTGTGAATGGCGGTATTGATGCTGTGCAGGGTAGTATTAATGCGGTGAAGGGCAGTATTAATGCTGCCCAGTCCCTCTGCTATACACCATCTTATTAGAGCCAAATTCTTGTATTGGGGGGAGGTAATTACTGATCCTCGTGTTTTTCAGTTAAAGATGTGTTTTCTCACTTAAACATTGTAAATATGATTAGCCTACATTCCAACGGAATGGGTAGGATTAAGGAACATGGTCTGTTCTCCAGTAGTAAAGTACAGGCATTACTTAACGAGAGATCTGTGTTTCTTATAGATAGAACCATAAATATTAAATTGTCAATATGTATTGGCAAAGCGGTTTCCCCCATGTTCCTCCCCTTACTTGTTCTCGGGTCCTTGTGAACCTGTGTGGGAGGGTGTTAACTTGCATTATGCACCTGTGTCACCAGGGTGAGTCACGGGCACTCACTTTTTGAGGATGTGGAGAAGAAGGGGCCACGTGGGAAGGAGCTTTTAGGACGAAAAGGTTGAAGGCAACAGTCAAAGTCTTTCTTTTGGCACTGTTCTGGAGACCTGAGTGACAAGGTCACAGCTCAGGGCAGAGTCTGTCCTGAGGGGTTTAAATGGCCCAGGTGACCAGCCGGGCTTTAACACGCATAGATTCTCAGCTCTCTGGTGTGCAGAGTGTGACGTGTTTTGAGCAGCATTCGCAACATGCCCCCAGCAAACACAAGCAGTGCCCTGCCTGCCCAATCTCACGAAGAGCCCAGTCGGGGAATCCTCTCTCCCTCTCCTACCCTGTGTTCACCTCCATTCTGACATTCTGCTCTCCGTGCCGTCTCATTTAGACCTCACTTACAGCCAGCCATAATATTAGCTTTGCCAATAAGGCTTCAGGCTCGGGGAATCGAGTCGGCTCTGATTCCCGCGATCCGAGCGGAATCTGATCAGTGGTGCCTGTGATGGACGTTTGCCGCATATTCAAGCCGGCAGGCATGTGGGGTCATGTGACAGGTCTGCAGGGTACAGCAGTGATTTGGTAGTGAAAAGGCTGGCTTGTACCGCTGGCTGTAGATAATAGGAGCTGCGTACCGTGAGCTAAATTAATAATTACGCAGACTCTGCTGGGCTGTGTTGGCATGGCGGCTGTCAGGAGCACCTTGTCACACAGCGATACTTAGAACTCCACAGAAAGCGACTACGCGTGCGATGGGCTGGTCCCCACAATATACTGGACCACACACACACACACACAGGTTTTTGTATTCTTACATAGACACAGGCCGTTTAGAGACATTGATTCACATCACCCCTATGCTGTTGCGCTACAGGGGGGAAGTAGAATACCCAGAGGGAGACCCACACCACACTGGGAGACCGTGGAGCAGTGGTGGGATCTGACCCCCATCCCAGAAGGTGTTAATGTCTCAACTCGCTATGTTAAATTCACTAGCCCTCTTTTACTTTTGAATTACATATTTGACATGAATTGTTTTTATAACCATCCAAAAGTTACGAGGGTGAGAAATTCTTAGAATAAAAGCATCTATTGAGGTAACAGAAAATACACTATAAAACTTTAATTGTAAAAATAATGTTGTATCAGTGTGTATCAGACATTCATACTCTTGCAGTGCTGGACCAGAGTGTAATGCAATGTGAGGATTTTCCTTGCCTACATTGTGTCAACCTTAAGGGCCTTAAGAAAAATATTTACATTATATCTGTCTCTGTTTTATGATGTTGAAACAATGGATGAATTAATGGAGGGAACTTCAGGAGTCACTGTGATTCCATATTATTGCAGTTCAATGTCTTCTTTGTTTTCATTTCAACATTTACCTCTATATCCAACAATACATTTGTTGATAAAAGCTGCGAGGATGTCAGGTTGAGTCATATTTATATGCTTGCTTTGCTGGACAGGGTACAGATCAAGTCAATGTTACGTCACCCAGTGAGAGCCGCAGATGAAAAACAGCCTGGCTTTAATCTAAGTCAGTGAAGGGGTGGATCAGCTCTCACAGAGGATTAGGGTTTGGAGATATTTTCTGCTGTTTTCTGATCATCTACCGTAACCTCTGTAAAGGAATTAGGGTGACGTTCATCTCGGAGCACTACTTAAACAAACAGCTGCCACCTTGTCAGAGGTTCATCTTTGCAGAGTAAAGTCATTCCACAGCAGTATCTGGTGTGCAGTGTCCAAAGCGATCACTCTATGTGTGATCTGTGTTAATAACTGGGTGGGATCAATGTTACTCTGATTCACTGTTAGGTATTAAAATGGGAAAGCTCTGCTTCTGGTCCTCTGCCTTAAAACATCTAATGATACAGAAGACAGTCATTTTTATTTGACACTTATTTTGTGTCACTGTGGCCCAGTACTGCAAAAGTGGTATAGATGGATGCTTTCTTTTATTCAGATAAAAGTAGAATTAGTCACATGCATGAACCATTGTGTGACATTTTGGCAGGCATGGTGTATGGTTATGTGATATGATTGAGTTTCACACCAGCTTCCAGGGCAGTGCTCTTGCATTTGTTTCATGATAGAGCCCAGCTCTTAGGCAGGCGGCTTTTTCGTATCCTCTCGCTCCATGAACATTGCTACTAAAACACACCCACATTGCCTCACACTGCCTGTTGGGTTAAGGGAGCAAGGGCTCTTGTGCTTGTGTAACACATGAACTTGGCCCGTGGGTGGCACAGTAGAAATTATACCCTGCTCCCCATGTAAGTTACTCTGCTCTGTTAAGAAACTGAGCATTACTACTAATGCCACTGCTATTACTACTACTAGTAGGGATAATAAAAACAATAATAATACTATTCATGATATTTTAATCCATCTGCCCTCTGTCAATCCTTGATCATCTTCCAATTACTTATCCTAATCCAGCTTGTAGGACCTGTATCTATTATCCTATGCAGCTTATATCCTATACCCTGTGGGACCTGTATCCTATACCCTACAGGGCCTATACCTGAGGAGACCTTTATTCTATGGGGCTTATATTCTATATAATATGGGGTCTATGTCCTATAAGTCCTACGGGCCCTGTATCTGATACCTTTGGGGGTATATATCTTATACCCTATACCTTATACTCTATGGGGCCTATATCCTATACCAAGGATCCCCAGCTCCAGTCCTGGAGAGCCCCAGTTCTGCAATTCTTAGTTTTCCCCTGATCTACCACATCTGCTTCAGGTAAAGAAATTAGTGGTAATTATCAGAGAAGTAATATCAGGTGTGTTAAGTGAGAGGAAGCCCAAAAGTGTGCAGGACTGGGGCTCTGTAGGACTGGATTTGGAGATCCCTGCCCTATATCCCATGGGGCCAATGGGGCACAGGTCATACCCTATATGGAATGCCAGTCCATTGCGGGGGGAGATATTATTATATTATTATTAATAATAATAATGGTAATAATACTTTTCCTACTACTACTACTAATAATAATAATAATAATAGTAAAAATAATAATGCAGGAGGAAGGCTTGCACCATGTCCCCTGGGAGACCCCAGGCTGGTCTGGGCTGGGGATTCCACTGACCTCTCGGTCGTTCCCTCCACAGCCCCGATAACTGGCGTGTTGCACAACAGATGACCTTTGTCAGGCTACAGCCATTCTGTGCAGACTGGCTGCGGAGTCTGTGGGCTGTGAATGACCCATCTGCTACCTGTGGCTCAGAGGGATAGATGTGCGCCCGTGTGTGTCTGTGTGTGTGCGTGTCTGTGGCGTCTGTGTGTGTGCGCGTGTACCTGTGTGTGCACATATGAGTGTCTGTGTGAGGGTGGAGGATGGGGAGGGGCATGTTGGTGAATTGCAGCCACACACACGAACCAGCATTAGTCCCACCGCAAATATTAGTGTCTTTTGCGAGTTGTTCTGCTGTTTGTTTCGGTTGCCTAAGATGATTTCGGTCAGAGAGGGTGAGGATCGCTACAGATCAGGCCCAGGCTCTGTCCGCCTCTCAGCTTTGCCTGACTTTTCACCTCTGCCTTCTACTGCTGCCTCTTCAGCCTTGATGACTTTATAAGCTGTATTTGAACCTATTTTCTGTTTAAATACTGCTTAGCACTCATAACGACTGTTTCTTATGCATATTGTATTTTATGCATATTGTAAACTGCTTTTCGGTTAAGTAAATAATATTATATTAGTATTTCATAGTAATTTTATTTCATTTCATAATATTATTGATATGAAGATTTTAAAATTTTAATTTGGTGGATGCACAACCAAGTCCTAAAAATTAATGTGTAAATTAATATTTTTACACCACCTGATATCCACCTACATATATATATATATATATACTCAGTTAGTTTATGCAAAAATCTTTAGAAATGGAACTGAATCACTAATTTATTTGTTTAATGTGCTGTTGTTCGTTTGACAGTTGAAAATGCAGAAAACGAAAAATGATGCAGCTTCAAAATCAGAAGTGTTAGAAAAGGAAACAGACAGAAAAGTCTGCGATTGAGGTTGGTAACAAAACCTTAAGTGATGGGATATTTTAGAAATTTTTTTAAAAATGCTAAAGATAGACCCAGGTTGTAAACCACCCAGTTTGTTTGTCATGCGTCTGAGGAAGTAATTTACATTTACCAGACACTTTTATTCAAAACGAAATACAGTTCATTAAGCAGGGTCAGCCAGTCCCTGGAGGTAATAGGGTTAAAGGCCCCTGTTCAGGGGCCTGACGGTGACGTCACTCTGCTGTCTCTGGGATATGAATCAACAACCTTCTGATAAAAGAATAAAATTTAGTTCATAATCTAAATTGCTACATTCAGTTTAGAATAAAACTGGATAGTAACGGTAGCAAAGAAGATGAAAAGCCCCCAAAATGTTCAGGGGCTATGTTAGTGAGCATGACAGCACACTTAAGAGTCTAGCTTTGATGGTTTTTCTCGTAAAGACTGCTTTTCACATTGCTGCACCTGAGGATGCTCCCATCGCCCCCATCTTGCATTATGCTCACACTGCTCTTTCCACGTCTTCATGTTTCTTTTTTTTATTTGTGAAATATTCGCCATGTCCCGTGAGTCTTTTCATCCCGGTGACGAACGGGGCGCGTTAGATTACCAACACAGATTTTGCATTACAAGCACAAATCTGTTACTCGAATCTGTGGTGGGAGCGCGGAGCCTCGTGTTTAGATGTAGCTGCTTCTTCCTCCCTCATTTGAATGATCGGCTGTCGATCTCTGCGGTGACTCATGACCCCCCCCAGCTCGCAGCACATTCATGTGGGCAGGTAATAATAAGGCTGCGTTTCTGCTCTGCCTCCTTCGTCTCAGTGGTTCAGACTGGCAATCAGTGTCAGTTTCCTGAGATAATGAGCTTTGATCATAAATCTTTGACACGGGGCTTGGCCAACCTTCTGTCAATCAGCTTCTTCACACACACACACACACACACACACACACACACACACACACACACACATACATACAGAGTTGTGTAATCGCATCTTAATGGGGACCGCTCATTCATTTCTATGAGAAAAATGCTAATGCTAACTATGACAACCTTAACCTCTGACCAGCCCTAACCATGACCCTAAGTGATGAAGCAAAATACAAGAGTTTTTGCATTTTTAGTTTTTTTTATTACAGTCACAGATTTAAGGTATACCTGGACCACACACACACACACACACACACACATACCCTTCATATGCCACTTTTGGACATAGTCATAGTTAATTAAGACATAGTCATTTCTCTCCAAGCTTCAGCTCTCCCACCCCTGTTCAGGAAAAACAAAGACTGAGAGTGCAGAGAGGAGGAATCGGACACCTTTTAAATGCCCGGTGCTGTCAGTTAGTGGAGACTGGCCATTTTGACAGACGGGGAGAAAAGGAGGCTTTGGGGTGGGTTCACGTGTAGCTAATGAGCTGCTGCCCAATCAAGCCCTAGAAAAGAGCTGCTCAATCAAAGTATCATAGAAGGTAATTTCCTTGATGCCAGCCAACCCCCCCCCCCCCCTTGAGAAATGAATTTATGAGATGAGAGTGAAAGGGAACAATGGCGCTTTTCTGCTTATTATGCCCTGCGAGTTTTCCAATTGGGGTAACCGGCGCTGGCGAAGCTTCCTATTTTCGGAAGAGAAAGGAAGCGGGATACATTCGGAGAAAGCAGGCCACTGTGTGCCGACATTCCAGATGTCCTAACGGCGGTGGTACCAGCCCAAGTTTTCTGGCCACTGGCTGCCAATGATGAGCTCAGAAGGTCCGGGCTGAGCACTGAGGAGCTCAGTTCCCCGGCGGCGGTGGAGAATAGCCCCTCCTTTCATGCCACACTAAGTGTCTTCAGTGTCCTTCTCCTTTCCTGTGCCAGGCAAAATTGCTCCCCCATAATTAGACATTGTTCCTACTTTTTTGGCGAGTCCTTTGCAGTTTTTTTCTGAGCTCCCTTTTCTTCCTGTCCTTTTCTTCTCATTCTCTCCCCCTCCCCCCGTCTCCTATCACTCATTGTATCTCCCTCGGAAACACAGAGATCCCCACCCCCCTGTCCTCTTCTGCATCTCGCCACAGAGTGGACTGTGGGAGATTTTTACACTTGATTTGTTGGATCTGTACCCTTTTGCTGTAAACTCCCCATATTGCCTGGAAGAAACCATCTTTATAAATGGCAGAAAGGGCCGAGGCTGAATGAGGCTTTGTTTACTGTTTTCCTAAAAGGGGCCCCCGCTATATTTCATCTGTCAGGTTTGCTTGCTTTTCTTTCCCTCAACAATGCTTGATTGTTTCCGTGAAAAAATTCAGGTTCCACAGACAGGAGAATTCTGTATTATATTTTCCAGCCAAATTCCGATCTCTGTTTTCCTTCCCCTTGTGCTCACAAAGGGCTCATAACTTACTGTCAGCTGGGAGGCCGTGCCACAAAGCTCCACTGTTGCTCAGCAAATCGGCAGTGCTGGTTGATGGCTGTTAAGTTTGCTAAAGTGTAGTGGCAGAGACAGGAGGCACACTGGGAACGGTATTCCCCCCCCCCCCCAGAAGGCAGAGCCAGCCATGTGCTTAAAATGGGAGAAGAGAAAAATGACAGGCACACACGCAGACAGGAGCAAGCACACGACGTCAGCCGAGCGAGCGACCTGCTGCTTTCCCTTCATCCCACAGCCTGATCTGCTCCTCTC
>JAABNX020000008.1:24356746-24369987 GCA_015163995.2 Mormyrus lacerda | reverse complement strand
ATGGTTAGGGACATTGGCAGTGGTGACTTAATAGTTAGGGACAGTGGCAGTGGTGGCATGATGGTTAAGGACGTGCACTTGTAATTGAAAGACTGCTGGTTTGAATCCCTGACTAGCAAAGTACCACTGAGGTACACTGAGGTACTAAGATACTGCCAGCCCATGTGCTGAATTCGCTGCCCCCTGTTATATCATGATGTAATAAACAGGTTAAATGCAGAGGACATATTTTGTTGTTGTGCTATGGTGTGTCAACAATGACAACCAATCACTCCACCTCCCCCTCTAAGTCGTATCCTTACCCTGAATGATGGCGCCCCGTTGTTTTCCCCCCAGTCCCTCCTCTGGCCCTGCAAATCAGGATTATTTTAGCATTTGCCTGGAAGCTGACCCTTTCATATGGCTCTTCTAATTATAGAGGAGTAAATGGTAGGACAGCATATGTTAGCAACATGAGCAGCAGTCTATGAAATGAACTGTAAGTTAATAAAACGATCCTGTGCTGTTAGCCAAATGTTAGCCCATGTGTTTCAGAGAGTGATATTTCAACACCGTTGTACTTTGGCACCAGAGACTGTGAGAGAGAGAAATGGAAAATAGCCTAACGAAGCTGGCCACCAGTTCACAGGTTACTCATGCAGTGAACTCACTGCCTGCCTGCCGCTTCCATCACTGCAGTGCGGCTTCAAACCATCAAGGATAAGGAATTTAGTTTTCAGGGGAGTACAGATGCACACGCGTGTCAGATATTTATAGAGTGGTTTGTCGATGCCGTTCGTAATTCAGGACGAGTTTAAGGAAGGCCAACAGCATGCCTATATTGAAGCGTCGTCTTGAACTGAGGGGAACCTGGGCGGTACTTTCATTAAGAAGGCATAGTGCCCGCCACAGGCCTCTGAGCCCTCCCTCTGCAGCAGCTGGAAAGTCGAGTGAATCCAGAGACATCCCATTGTTCCCAGGATGCATGCCTGATGACACAGAAGAAATAAAGAAAGAGATAACAGCTCGCAACGCAAGAATGCATGCTTCCTGTGGGATCAAGGCCCACTGCTGTTCTGCATCTTACATTACCATGTCGAGACTGGAGTCCTGAGTACTGATAGTCACCTTCCCTGTATTCTTTGTCAGGTTAAATATCTTTTCTCCATGTCCTATAGTTTGGTGTTTACAGATTCTGGGATTACTGGAATGTACTGATTTAAGACACAGCTTATGCACCCTTTTACCAAGTTAAAATGATCAGGGCAGAAAGATTTATATTAGTGATAAACTCTTCCAAATGCTAAAAGCTGCCTTTTGATTGACTGTTGATGGACGGGGAGCCACTGGCTGGTAGGCTGTTTGTGTTTTATTTTAACTGAGTGGCGTAAAATACCCACTGGACAGGTCTGGTTCTACTTATCAAGCCCAGATCTGCTTTTCTTCTGCCTCATGTGCCAGACAGGGCCCTGCGTGTCTCTGCAGCCTGGCCCATATCTCAGGCAGAACCACGGGGGCAAAGGCTCAGCCGCCACTCATCATATTGGGCCCCTCAGGGGTGAAGATCTGTGGTCTCTGTCCTAGGCAGCACTGGGCTGGTGGGGGGTGGGCACCACAGAGGGGTCTGTTGTTCTGTTTTTCCTATGCAAGGTCAGCCGGGAGCAATGATTAACCTGGGCTTTCGGAAGTAAAATTCTTCCGCAGGGTTAAGTGAGTGACTGCGAGGGGCTAGAATTGTTCTGCGTTTAATGAGAGAAGCCTGCACTTAATCAGCATCACATGGATACACAGACACGCACAAAAATGTAATACCAGACATATGTGCGTGCGTGTGTATATAAACCTATATTATACCATATATACACACTCACTGCTATATTATATAACCGCTATTTATATGTGGTGCAACTTAATTTAAACAAGATGGAAATACTGTCAGTGCACAGTGCACGGTAAGATTGCTGTGGTTAGTAATGGCTTCCAGGGACAGTAAAAGGGGCGTCTTGCTCTTATGTGATTCCTGCTGACAATTGTCAGATTAAAGGCATGATTTATACAGGGACTAAGAATCACACAGCACATGCAGATGCCGCATGGCGTGCTTTCACTGGCTGAAGGTTGTGGCAAATGCTGGAATGAAAAAGAACATTTCCTACTTAACAAAGTAATTAAGGAGTTAATTAATTTAGGGTTAATTCAGCATCGCAGGTATTCAGACCTGTAAACAAATTAGCACATGTGACTTCTGCTAATGAAGCCTGGCTGCCTCTGGGTGCCTGGAGAAGGAGACCCCATTGCCTGGTGCTCCGCAGGAATCAGATTATTTTTAAAGTGGTCCCTCTTCTTTCCAAGCCCCATGCAGACTGCTGGTTCTACATTCCCTGTGCTGGATATACCTGGACTGGCACTATGCTAAAAGGAACGCTTAGCCACCATCTCATCTCAGAGACTGTTTCCTTAAGTATTCCCACAGAAACCTGACATAGGTGACACGGGAGAGCATAGCGGGTTATTTTTAAAAATGCAGATGGAATCTGTAATAGTCAGCATTGTTCAGTACTATGCATTACACTGCAGTGGATTAAAATGTGGATAATTGAACAAAATGAATGGAACAAGTTAAATAAATGACTACTACTATGAATAGTGAATATTGAAAGATGTGTACTTCAGTTTCATGGTGGAAATATATATGTATATCTGGCATACGATGACATGTCAGCTGCTGTATTTGGTGCAGCCTTGTAAAAATATCAGCACCTTAACACAGATCCGTTTACGAGTCTCGCCGAGTTTTAACAGTCAGTAGTGACCATGTTATTGGCACTAGCCCTTTCAGATCTGTGTTTGTGTGTATCCGTATTGCCAAATAGTGATGGAATTGACACATTATGACAAACGCCTTTATCCCCCCCCACCCCCCGCAAATTAAGTACAGATGCTTTTTTTACAGACATATTTACTCTTAAAGGAGAGTAACAGCCTGTCCTACTTGTGTTAATATATTAAAACAGCAGCAGATCTCAAAGGCGTCCACTATGACTGACACAGATTCTTGATTTCACTTTCTATCATCTGACGCATCCCTGAAAGGGGTGGGGGGCTTGTTTGCTGTCATACTGTGTCCCCGCCTGACCTTCACGGCCCCCGTCCCGGTGGGCTTTCGAAGTTTCCCCCCGTCCCCCAGTCTCCCACCCTAATTGATTTCCTCATTACTTACAACAATTTATTACGCAATTATGAGGCGGAAAAGCGAGGGCACGGCTGGCGGCTCAGCCCTGGCCCCGGCACCGCCGCCGGCTGCCCGTGCCGTTTTAATCGCCTCGGCTGTAATTAAATCTGCTTTGTTTGTTGCTGTTCGGCACAGGACGGGTGCATGCGCACACAACAGCGGCGTTATGGTGAATGATTAAATAATTAGCGTGATGCACGTGAATTGTGGTGGCTGACTAAAGAATGGTTGCGCTTCTTTTGTGTTTTGCCGGAGGCTCCCATGGCTTTTATACCTGCAAATTGTCTTTAAATGCAAGATTTTAATATACCACAGAAATGCCGAAAACAGAGCCTGTTAATGACGAGATGCAAGCAGCCAATTATCACTTGTGTTTAAATGGTGATGGGGATGAGGGAAGTGAGAGGGACTCGTGTGTTCGCCCACGGCACCGAGGGTGACCTTCACCAAGCAGCACTGGCAGAACCAGCCCGGAGAGACCTAAGTTGAAAAGAACACAGGGAATCTTTCCCCCTTTGATTTAATATATCGACACTCAGGGTGCAAGTCATTCTGGTTAGTAGTTTTTTTTTTCTTTTCTGGAGGGGGGGGTTAGTCAATTTAATTAGTTATGAAATGCGAGTTCTTGTCAGGAGCCAGAAGAAATGCTGACATTAAGTAAAGTGTGAACAGTAAAGTTACCCCTGAATCTAAAAGTTAATGATGCAAAAAAAAAAACGGCTTAATAGGTACAACCTCGGAGATGGGGGTGATGGTTTTGAAATTAAACTAAGTGGATGAATGGGAAGCTGTCAGTGCAGCTGGCTTGTTTGAAACTAATTCATGAATCACAAAGGCAAACAGCGGGGCCAAATGCTGCAGTGTTCTTCGTTAACGGGCAACGGGAGTGAACGGATTCTTCATTTTCTTGCAATTTTAATCAAAGCAAACACATTCACAGTTCAGCCAACAGTGAGACCTCTGCAGTGCTGGAGGCGGCAGCCTCGTGTAAGACAACTGGGGTACACTGCTTCAGGGCACGCCCCCTAGAGGCACTCTGGAGCAGCTGAACGCGCACATACGAGGTGGACATGTCTGCACGTGAACCTCGACATGTCCGACTGAAAATCCTTCCATGTTGCGGGATGGTCACAGTGCGATAGAAGAATGTAATATAGTTATGGTGAAAGATCTTAATTAAGAGCTCACCCTAGGTCCTGACCCAGCGCATTATACAGGGCCTCGGGAGGGAGCTTAGATCAAAGCAAGGAGGCCCAGCTCAGATCTTGTCATGTCAGAGGGGTCAGCGAATAGGAATGGGCGGGACCCCCCCCCCGCAGTGGGGCAGCACCTTGTTTTCCCGCCGCCTCCCTGGCCTCCATATGGGGTGTCACCGCAGTGCTGACTTGAAGGCCGCTGGGTGCGCGGAGTGGGCAGCTGCTCACGGAGGGGGCCCTATGTTTTCTTAGGGCTCGGGTGGCAAAGTAAAGCATTCAGCCCGTGACGCTGGGCCCCCGATCGCCACCGGAAAAGAATAAAAGGACCTTTTTGTTCGAGCGGCCGAAGGAAAACCTGGGCATTCCCCATGGAACGCAAAGAAAGGGCCGTTTTGTCCTGCGCCTTTTTTCAAAGACAGCATTTTCTGTTTTTCTTTTTACTCTTTCTTCTTTAATCTTTCCATGATTACTCTCGCTCGTCACCGGGTTGCACGTGACATCCGAGTGCATTTTGAGTCCCAATGCACTCATGTGCCTGCAGTAAACAGCCCACCCCACTCTGCCGCACAAACAGAGTGGGCTGTGTTGTTCTGTTAAGCCCCTGCAGCCGGGAGACAATCACAGCCGACTGGCCTGGCTCCTCAAGCGCGGTGGGCAGAAAATGCCATCATTACATTACACTGCTGACACACAGGGTCCCCGTAAAGATTTTGGGAACTTTTACGAATAGTCTTTTTGTGTACATAAGCAGTTGTTTTGCCCAGGTGTCATTCATCCTCATGAAACACAGAGACAGGTGAAAGCAAGCTTGGGGTCACAGCGCAGGTTCAGCCAGCGTGCATTGCCCCTGGAGCTGGGGGTTAAGGGCCTTGCTCAAGACCTCACAGACATGTGACTATTCTGCTGAGACCGGGGCTCAAACCAGTTATTCTCTGGTCAGCTGTTATATTTTTTTCTTACAATGCAGTACTTTCAAGCCAGATTAAATCAATATAAACAGAAAAACATAAACAGAAACAGCTGTTATAGATGTAGGCTGAATCTGAGCAGGTTAAGCATTTCAGAAATGGATAGATCGGTCACACACACTCACACACACTAAAGCAGTTCCACGTTCCACGAGGTCAATTTAAACCATAAAACATGGACAGCACTCTGCAGTAGAGCCCCCATCCCCCCCCCGTGTGTCCATCACCCTGCCCTGTCCTGTGGGCAGGAGGCTCGTTGCACCTCCATCCACCGGGGGCATATATCTCGCATTAATGATGCTTGTCCCCAACTCTTTTCTGGGTTTGTTTATGTCTCTCCTCCCCCCCCCCTTCATTACCCATGCTGTTTGAGATAGTCCCTATAGATTTCATCAGTTTACTGCAAACCATTTTCATTTTATGACCAGGCTTTGCCTGCCTGTGATTTTTAAGAATTTCTCCCAGACAGGAACTCCTGTGCTGATCCTTTGCTATAATTCCAGCAAATCTAACACTCAGAATCCTGATAATAATCAAAGCATTGGTCAAACTCAGAAGGAAAGTACAGTAATCAGAGTGCAGAAGTGATTGTAGTAGGACCTAAAGGAAAAGATATGGATCATGTAAATAAAATGCTCAAAGACAGAAGAGCCTAAGGCTTAACTTTGATATTTCAGAGTTTCCAGAAACCAAATCGCTTCAGATATTTGCAAACTTAATAACATTTAGTTTGTTTGTGGTCATACCACAGTCATCCCTAAGTTTGCATTCTTCACAGATATGGTTTATTTCTATTCAATGGGAGACGGTTGTCTTCCTTCCATTTTTACTATAGATTTAATAATTTTCTGCAAACCAGCGGCATTTGTCCACTTCTTGTCCACTCATTGATCATACAGAAGTCGTCCCTGTAGCCCTACCGTCTCATGGTTGTTCCTGTAATGTCTAGTCTAACTGCCTAGTCCAGCTTTCAGACATGGCGTTATGGGTGTAACCTATAAGGTGCAATGGTGTTAGAAGTTCCCTGAGTGACATTTGGAGGTTTAATGTGCTGTAGCTCCATCTCAGTTGGGGAACAGGAGGTGGTCTTCACATCTTTAGACATCTAATATAAACACATTGCAATGGCTGTCCTGGAAAACAACTGGATTTACCATGTGATGAATTAGCAGAAGAAGCAGCCGTCTATTGGCTATTTCTTTTCGAGGAGCTTAGGTTCTCAGGTATGTCTGATTTCCTGGCCCACGCACATTAAATAGGTTTGTGCCACATGTCTATTTCAGATAGTCCCTTTAGTCAAAGGTCTTAGATGCAGCATTTACAAGTGATGTGAGTGCCAGTGCTCGCTGCACAAACACCTATCTGACATAATGGAGATTGTGTTCCTAGGGCTGCAGATGTTAATCTCTCACCTGTCAGTTAAAACAGCTATTTCCTGAAGCCAATAAACCCAGGAGGTAGCGTGCTGGTGGGGGAGGGGGGGTGGCCTGGAAGGGACTGGCAAAGGGCTCGTTTTGTCAAAGCTATGGCTAGACAAAGAGCCTTTGTTGGGCACCTGGTGTACTAAGGATGATCGACCCCCACCGTTGGCTATTCCCTGCTGTCCTTTTGCAAGAACAACAATAACTGAGGGGTAGAAAGGAGGGAATTCAGGTACAGGTCATGTACCGTAAGGGATGCGTTGATCTCAGCTTGAGGCCACACTGAGGCAGGTGGAATATTCCGGGCTTTGATGACAACACCACAGCAGCCTGCTGGGTAGGATAACCGCTTCCTCATGGTTTTAACATGGAGGAGTGTGGTTAACCTGCAAATGACTCGCAATACACAATTAACATGTCCTGTGGGACAGGCTGTTTTATGAATCATCCATGCAGTGCAAAGACCGCAGGGCCCGGAGGACCGTCTCATTCAGTGGTTTTTTTCTGGGATGTTTCATGCATGCAACACAGCAGCGGTTGTTTAATTGGTGCAGCCGTTTGATTTTAAGCTTATTTGCCATCTTTATGGATCGACTGTGCCAGCTGTTACAGACTGCGTATGCCGAGTATCGATCTCCCAGAGTGCTTCTCTGCAGTCGAGCTGTACCCGTCAATCCCCTGTGTAAAATTAGATCCACCCAGCTTCCATTCTCAGAAATATGGGCAAAGCAAGGTGTATAAGACAGACCACTTTCTTAAGAAAGTTCTGTCTTCTGATTGCACACATGCATCGCTGGCCGATTGGCTGTTTTTTTCTTCAGAAACCATCTTTCCACACCACAAGCCAGTCAATAATGCTTATTGGTCCTGAATCAACAGGTGTTCAGTAACTCACATGTTTACCTTTTTCTAGCCCAGAAATTGAGTCTCTGAGAGTCAGCATATGAGATTCAGCAGCAAAAGAAAGATTCCCTCTCATCTTTCCTTATCTTGTCAGTAGCAGAGATATTCGGACATATTTAAACAATCCCATCGCTTATGGAAAGAAAAACAGTGTGATAAGGCAAACCAAACTCAATTTGCAGATAAATGTTAGATGCGGGGGGTGGGGGGGTGTACCCTGGGGTCTCCCCAGGCCTTTGAAAACAGAGAGCTGCATGGGTGCTGACAGGGGCCAGGCACAGTAATGCAGTGGGCTGCACTTCTCAGTTTCGTCATGGCAGCCTCTCTCTCTTCTGCCAGAAACCAGTCCTCAGTGTCACCACCTGCCATGTTTATCTTTTTACTGCTCATATTACAGGTCATTAGTGCTGATGTTAACTCGTAAGCCATTCTGTGCTATATTTTTTATTAATTTTCCCTCTTTTTTTGAGAAAAGCCTGGTTCTCTATCATGACAACTGAAAGTATGTTTCCTGGTGCTATAACCAAACAGAAACTATCTACAACATGTTCCGCGTATATGCAGGGGAAGGCAGGGTAGTGCAGGACACCCAAGTCAGATGCCTGGCTGATATATTTCAGAGTTGGGGGTGAGCGGTACATGAAGGGCCTGCCTCGTCCCCCCCCCTGCCCCACCCCGCCATGCAGGGTTTCACTTTGACTGATTGCTGCAGATGCTCCATCTCGAGTGCGAGGAGCCGGATCCTGGACGCAGGTCTTATGGGATGAACGATGGCACCTGTTTCTCGTAAGTTAGCAGCACAGTTAGCCTCTTCATGTATTTTTAATGAAGCGCTGGGGCAGATGGTGAGGAGTGGCGCTAAGACAAAGGGGAGGTGGAGCTGCACAACAATGCGGCCGCGGTTACACCGGAGTGGGGGTGTGGGTTGGTATGGGTGCCGTGCTCACATCTGCTACTCTCTGCTCCCTCCTCTGACTCCTGAAGATCATCCTGCATGCTAAAATATTCCGGGCACCCAGCTGGTTGGCACACAGGCTAGTCACTGAGAGATGGGGCTGAGGATGGGGGGGTAGGGTGAGGTTGCTTGGGTCTCTTTTTGTCCAGAATGCGATCCTTGTTTCACATGCATGGGTGGTGACAGAACGCCTCTTTATCTCGAGTCGTCATCAGCGTAGCTGACTTGCTGCTGCTTCCCCGGAGGCCACAGGCTCACTCACATTTCATTGGCTGCTGGAAGGAGAGCCCAGGATGCTAACACTGACTGTTAGCTAGCGCTTTGAAGCATCTGCGCATTTGATTTCCCTTTCACTGACATTAGTGGCGTCAATTAAAGTTTAATGTGGAGGGTTCATTACTGCAAATCTCAGGCATGCGGCATGAATGCTGTTAATTTCCTCACAACGCACTCTGCAGAGTTTCTTAGTCGAAAAATATATTTATTTATTTCTTCTCCCTGCATATTCAATAGAGTGACTGTCATTGCTGGCACCTTTTCACTTCTTGCTCAGATATAATGAATTAATTTAGAAGGCAATTTTCTAACTATCTAAAAATGCGCTCCTGGGCTAGTTTTATTTCTTTCATTATTTTTATAATATTCTGTGATCGATTGCCCAGGACAGATCACAGCACAGCGCTGCCGAGTCTCAAATACTTCTCGCCATCCGCTCAGATCTTAGTAGGATCGTCTCAGAAGCTTCGGTTCAAAAATGGCTGTCTGTGTCTTTAAAAGCTTGGAGGGTGAAAAATACGAAAGGAGAAGTGGGTGTTTCCCTGGAGCTCACCTCTGGGCCAGTCAATAGAGTGGTCTTAGGGGTTTGTATGCAGAGGGGGATTAGACCGGTTGAGCTGTTCTGCCTGTGTGAAGTGGGGGGGCAGAAGACAGATATTATGAGCTGGCTTACCTCAGCTATAATGGGGAGTGAAATGGCAGCTCACAGGGACTTGATTTCATGCCCTGATGCCGCAGCAATAATTGCACATAGGCTCCGTGTTACCAAGGAATGAATGAAGGTACATACTGAAAACTGTTTGTTATTGCAGATGACCTTTATTATGGGTCATCTGAGCAGAACCCCCCCGTCGCCCCAAGCTGGTGAACAGATTACATGGCGCCATTTCTGGACCCTGTCAGGAAAGGAGCTGACAATGTTTTAACTGATCTGGAACCTGTTTTAACTCGTGACACAGCCAGAGCTCAGATTCAGTTGGTACCCCTTTCCATTCCCCCCCCCCCCCCGAACTGGCACGAATGTCACACAAAAATATAGTGCGATGTCTTTTCCGTCTGGTGAGCCGGTCTTAATGTTGAAGGTTCTTGTAACACTGCATTCGCACAGCCGAACCAGCTTTAAGCTGAAGGTTAAGCGTGCCAGCCGGGTAACATGGAGACAGTTTTAGGGCTAATATATGAGGCGCCGTCTGTGTGGTATGGCAGAGGATGTTAAAATGAAATATCTGAAATGGACGAGGTCCTCTGGGTTCCTTCCAGTTTTCGCTCTGCTGGAAACAGGTGCTGTAAATCACTGGCTGGCCTGCCTTTTTATTATCTTCATAAATGATCTTCGAAAAATATTAAACAGAGATCTGAATTCTAAACCGGCCTATATCTGTCAGTCGGTGTTACAGACGTTCTTCTAAACTCCCTACTCCATCCGGACAACCCCCTCCCCCCCCCACGTCATCACTCAGTCCGTATGTCACCCAGGTTTGGCCCCCATAATGTCATAGGAAGCTGTGTAAATTTATCCTCAGTTTCAGGACTGAGAATCAGAACAGTGTGGCCCCATTGGCTGAATTTGCTTTCTAGGTGGGTGATACAACAATGACTTTGTATCCCATTTGCTTCACAAAATGTTGTTTGCTCTGCTGGCCTTCAGAGTCCTGGGCCATTCCTCAGACTTTTAAGGTCCACTGATGTCTCCAGATCTTTTGCTCAGGGTGTGACTGCTGCTGCCTTCAGGTACAGTGGATGAGCAACGATGGACGCCCTCTTTGATGTGATGATACAAGATCATCTGGGATTTTGGATGGAGCGGGCTGGGATGCACGCATTACACCCGTGTTACGCCTGATATCTGCTCTCTTTTCATTGGCAGGTCCAGGGTCACATGCCTCCACTCATGATCCCCTTTTTCCCGCACGATCAGCGCACCCTGGCTGCGGCGGCGGCAGCCCAGCAAGGATTCCTTTTCCCTCCTGGAATCACCTATAAGCCAGGTAGCCTCTTACTTTCCTCTCTTCTTTAACTCTGTCACCTTATCATTACATCATGCTTCAGGGTTTGATTTCATGTTGAATAGCTGCCATACTGTCTTTTTCCACCCTGTCGTCTCATGCCGCTGGATCTATATTAAGCACTTTTGCCTAAAGTATAGTGCCTAAACTTGCAGCGTTTTGGTTCTCCCAGCTAATCTCAGTAGACCTGATGTATTAATATGGCTACTGGTGACAGCATGCTGGTGTAACAGGGCTAAATGTGTTTCTGTGGATCTGAGGTTTGGTGGTGGAGGGCAGGGGGTTGTGACATGGTGGTGACATGGATCGGTTCCCGCACTGGGAACCTTTAACTTTTCATGTTGCGCCCTCCTCTGCCTCATTTGCAGCTGTCTCCCGTCAGAGGAGCTGTATGCGTCTGGCTCACTCAGTCGCAGTTTCTTTTCTTTCCTTTGAATTCAGCAATAAAAGCAGAGAAATCCAGGGCTGGTTGTGGCATCAACACAGAGCTAGAGCACAAGCGAGAGCGAACACATGTGGCACAAGGCCCACAGGTTGACAGGCTTCCGTTTTCTTGTGGCTTCGCGTTATTCCCAGGATGGTGTCCACTTGGTCTGTGTGCTCCTGCTTTTTAATCTCTTTCTTTTTTTTGTACTGTTACATATATTACATATGTTACATACAAAGAAAAAGTCGCCGCTTGAATTTAAATCAGCTGGTACAAGCCAATGATAGCATCTTTATTAAAGATTAGCAACAATATGCAGCAATAAGGTGAAGTCAGCTGAGTACCTGAATCTACTGAATGTCCAGGTTGTCCCATCGATGGATTTTTTCTTACCTAAAGCCATGGGCATATTCCAGGATGATAATGCCAAGATTTATATGGCTCGAACTGTCAGAGTGGTTTAGGGAGCGCAAGGAATCATTTTCACACGTGAATTGGGCTGCACAGAGTTTTGACCTTAACCCCACTGAAAGTCTTTGAGACGTGCTGAAGAAGACTTTACAAGAGTGGTTCAACCTGTCATCAATGCAAGATCTCGATGAGAAATGAATGCAAATACTGTATGGATGAAAAAAATGATATTGCATCAGCACATAGAAACAATGCATTAAGGAAACAATCAAAGTTAAAGGCGGCCCATCAAAATATTCAACTGTGTGACTTTTTTTGGCCAGACAATGTATATTACCTATTAAACCAGCTGCTCTGACAAGTCACCTGAACACAACAGTTCTCGTCCCTACAGATCTCTGCAAGAAAAGAATCATGCTCTATGATTTCCAACTCAGACCGATATTTTTAGTCCAAAGGGATATTTGAGTATAGTAATATATTGTCATTTTTTCAGAATCAGTTTCTGTTGTTTCTCTTTGGTGCCACAATCCACAGCTATGGATGCACAGGTATGGGTGCACAGCTATGGATGCACAGGTATGGATGCACAGGTGTGGATGCACAGGTGTGGATGCACAGGTATGGATGCACAGGTATGGGTGCACAGCTATGGATGCACAGCTATGGATGCACAGGTATGGGTGCCATACGCGCTGTGTGGCAGCCGGGTTACCGGGGCCACCTGCCCCCTCGCTTCCCACCCGCCTCACTGTGCCTGTCGCAGCACGCCGTTGGCCTCTGTGCCTATACGAGCAGAAAGGCTCCTCACGCAAGCATTACAAATCCCAAAACAAATCTGGGGGGAAAAAAAAATGTAATAATTGCTATAACATGCCTATTGACTCCCTGCCAGGCCCACAGCCCAAAGTGTTGATCCAGATTCCTTATTCTTGAGAGGAATTAGAGAGGTGTCCTTCTTAGCTTTCTGTAATTAAAAATCATAGCAGATTCCTGCCCTGGAGCGCTCATCAGAAAAAGGGGAACAAAGTATGCTCCCCTCCCATTCTGGTGTTTGTTCACCAAAACAATGCCCACACAAGTGATACCTTGTTAAAGAACAGGGATGTGATTATGTCTAAATTATACCAGGTATGTACCAAGCCTTTAGTCTTAGTGCTTTGAGAAGGTCACAGAAAGCTAGAAGGAAGGTATAGGAGAATTAAAAAAAAAGGGGTGGGAGCCATGGCCACACAGAGTGGTACTGAGTGGCGGCTAAGCTGACAAATGAATGCGAGAGAGGATGCATGCAGAGAGGATGCGACTGTTCGGTGAGCACATTGGTGTGAGGGCCTGGAACACAGTGCCTGATGTGATCCTTCTGCAAGTCATATGCTTGGAAACGTTTGACAAGGCAAATGTTTTAATACAAATAAGAGGGCTTTTATGAAAGCTCCGGCGAGCCCCCCCCCCCCCCGTGCGGAGAGC
>JAABNX020000008.1:24297037-24333064 GCA_015163995.2 Mormyrus lacerda | reverse complement strand
TGTGTGTGTGTGTGTGTGGGGGGGGGGGGGTAGGCAATGAGGAGTAGGGAGTGGTAAACCCCCCCTACCACATTTGCAACATGTCACTGTAATTGTAGACGTAGGCTTCAGGCGTGTCTGCTGGATTTCTTTGAGGGAAATAGCCAGTGAGTATTTACTACATCTTACATATTTTCTTTTTATCCAGCCACCCTCTCCCCCCCCCCACAGGATTTTCCCATGCCCCTCCCGGCTATAGTGTGCCGAGAAGCCCCTAACACTGTGATGCATATTATAAATGTGGTTTTTTTTTAGGACCTGTGGCTCGCCGGAAAACCAGGTGGTGTGTGTTTTCCACTCTGGGACCAGGTCATCGCTCAATGTTTGATGGGGCCATTCATTCATTACAGGTCTAGAGGCAGGGCCTGTTAAGATATTTTCAAGCCACCGTTTTATTAGGTTCACCTAGATAGCAAGCAGAACTGGGTCAGACCCATTGTTGCCTCCGAACCCCTTGCTGGACTAGTTGTTTGTTCTCAGAAGCCTTTCTGTAGACCACTGCTGTATTGTTATTTTTGTGGTCTCCCTAGTACCTTCAATCAGTCTGCTTATTCTCCTCTGACCTCTCTCACTAACAAGATGATTTTGGTCACAGAACTGCCACTGACTGGATGCATTCTGTTTGTCACACCATGCTCTGTAAACTGTAGATACTGCACTGTGTGAAAATCACAGGAAGGTGGCTGTTTCTGATTTGTGGGAACCACCATGTCTGGCACCTACAATCACAGCGCGTTCAAGAGCACTTACATCACGCATTCTAATACTCAGCTACACGGTAGCTGAGCCCCATTTAGATACAATGTATAGTATGATTCCACCGTTTAGATACAGTGTACAGTATGATTCCACATGATTCACTGTTAGCATTAACAAGCAGATGCAGCTACTAAACTGGCAGTATATAATGTGACCAAAATAAGTTCCAATCACACATGATCTAAATAGAGCTACAGTTTAAAATACATCAATGGTCAAGTAAATCAGCATTGGTTCCTATGGTTCGTCACACGGCGAGCTAATATTTTATCATGTTTAGGCAAAACAGGAGACTGGAAAGACTGAAATTAATTATGTTTCTTTTGATCTCAGCTGACTGAAGGGATGATTCTAATGTGTGGTGGGGAAAGAGGAGAAGTGGGTTATGATGAAGCCAATTACCTTTTTCTCCTCCCAGTCTAACATGGTGGGTAATTATTGCAAGTTTGTAAATGGGGCTGATTGATCAGGGCAGACTGGACACCTCAGGGGAGAAGAACATAGCTAATTTGTGAGCAATATCCCTGGTGGGGGGCTTCCCCGTTGCACTGGGTGGATAGGCTTGCCATTCCGACGCCACGCTCCCCCACCCTGATTGTCACCAGGCGCTTCCTTCATTAACCACGCTCCGTCGCAGAAGACGGACACAGCGGCTCAAAATGCCGCATATGGAGCGCTGTGCTCTGTGGGGGGGGCGGGGGGATGGCACCCCGTCACCTCCTCACCACACTTGAAACAGAAGCAGGATCAGAAAAGCTGCCTTTAATGCCCTCGGACAGGTGCTGGGCATCCAGATCACCTGAATACATTTTATTTGGAAGATGAGGGAAAAATATATGCCTTTCTTTTCTCTTATTCTTTCAAAGAAAGAAGTGCTATCTGAATTAAGTAAATGGAAGAAACCATAACTCAGTGGAATATTTGAATAGTCATTGTCTTGATTTTTTTTTTTTTTCGGAAGTCCTTTGTGTCCCTTTGTTTGGCATCTTCATTAATGGAGCAGTGAAGAGAAAAATAGCCTTCAGCATGTAAGATCCAAACGCAGATCTCCACAGTGGGAAGAACAACCTGTAGACCAGGCAATGGCTCCTTCCAGAAGGGGCCAAAGGATTGAGTGACCATGTCGGTGTGGACCGGAGGGTATGTGCTTGCCTGGGGGTGGGGTGCTAATAGTGTTTTGAAGAGGGCCCACCTGAGGGTTGTATTCACACTGTGAGATGGACCCACTTAAAGGTAGAGGTTAGGGGGGGGCAGTGAACCTTTTGTCAGAGATTGGATCCTCACCCCAGGACCCAGGCAAACACTCTCGCCCGGATCGCGGCAAATCATGTCTGCTGTCAGAGTCTCTCAGCTGACATCCGAAGGGGGGAGATTGTTTGCATTGGTATGAGTTGGAGCCCCCCCCCTCCTCCCCCAGGCCATTACGGAACAGATCAGCCCCTGTAGTCAGGGTGCGTTTGCAACCGTCCTGGGTCATTTAACATCGGAGCGAACCACAGTCAACACTCATCTGCTACATAATGCATTAAATGTAATGTGCTGCACATATCTCCACCCCCCCCAACAAGCTGCCCTTTACATGTAGATGTTGCTCACTTATGGCATTCATTGTTGGTGTTGAACCCCAGAACATGAGGTTTCATTGTATTTTCTATGCACTGTTTGAGCTGAGCACAAAGCATGGCATCAGATGGGGTGGGGGGTCAACTGAGGGCTGCACCCCCTGAATGGCTTGGGGTGCCAAGAACAGAGCGCGGCCCCAAGCATGGGCAAGAGGTCAACTCTGGGCCGGTAGTGCCTGCCCTTGGAAGCGGTGAGGCTGACGGGGCCTTATAGCCAGGAGAGCATCTTTACAGAGCGATGGGGGTGGTTTTCTGCACGTTGGAGTGACTGGTTTCCATCCTGTGTCCCTTAGGAGAGAGCGCACTACGAGAACCTCGGGCACCACCTGAGCAAGCTGAGTGATGAGGCCAAGATGGGCCACCGGGTCATTGACCTAACCCGGCCGGAAGATCTGGATGGTAAGGTCTCACATGTGTGAAAATGCATATTTCCTATGACGGAAAAGGCATACTGTTTTTCCAGTGTGAGCTGTTCTGGAGTGATGTGTGTGAAAGTCACGCCGGGGCTGTAGCCTTCTAGGCTGAGGCTTCAGAGACGATGCAATTCCTGTAGTTATCGTGGCAGTTGTATTTTCTGTAGTTGTGTCCGTAGCTACTGATCTACATTAGACTACATACCATTTGAAGGCTTCTGATGCTGGAGCGGCGACATGAGACAAAGTTAGCTCAGTTACAGGGATAGATCCAACAATGTGCTGCTCCCCGGGGTTCCGGATCACAGAGCAGCATCTCATCTCTGTGGCTCTGGCACATAGATAAAGGCAATAGATGCTTCTGGAAGTCAGTTATCTACCTGAGAAAATGTTTGTTACTGGCCCCATAAAACAACAGAGCTAAAGAGAAACAATACTCTCTTGTGAACCTTTATGCTTTTTTAAAAATTAAAATTAAATTACTTAAATCAATAAAAGGAAAAAAGAAGCACACTTCTTCCATTTCTTCCATAAAATAGAGTTGGCTACCTACATGTTTGCATGTTGTTGGAACATACAATCATGTGAAAAAGAAAGTATGCCCTCTTTCAATTCTAAAGTTTTATATATCAGGACATAAAAAAATCTGGGGCCAGTTGCATAAAACAACTTAGTTAAAATTTTCCTTAAAGTCTGAGTTAAAGTTTCCTTAAAATAAAGTCGGTTACACAACACACCCTTAAGTCTTCTCCTTAAGATTTCCTTAAAATGTTCACTTAAGTATTTAAGATTTTCCCCTTCGTCTTATACTTAAGGAACAAGTTAAAGTTCCTTTAACGATGCCGGTGCCTGTCAGCTATTCAGCAATGTTTATCATTATATGCTCCACTCAGTTGTTCTTAACCGAGCGAAAAGTACCTACTTGTGGTGAACACAATACAGCAGGGAGAATAGTCCACATTTTCAATAGGTAAGGATGCAGCGGGGACAAAATCCAAGCTTTTAAAATTTTGTTTATATTCGTCAGACAAATAATATGTTTCATTTCATCATTGTCATTAGACACATATTTTAATCATATTTTTCTTTTCATTTTCATCACGCAAAAAAACCTTCGTCAGGCTATATTCTCGTCAACGTTCCTGTCGACGAAATTAACACTGGAGGCGATAACAGGTATCACAAGCAGGCGTCAGGGAAAGCAAACAAATGGTCTCCATGGAAACTATACAATTTTACTCCTGCAAAATATCTTTCAAACAGTAATTCCCTTAAGAACTAAGGAAACTTTTTAAGGGATTCTGTACAACACCCTTAAATAAATCCCTCAGCTAAGGAGAAAATAAATCTTTAGTGTCATACTTAAGGGGTAAGTTTAAGGTGTTTTGTGCAACTGGCCCCTGGTCTTTAGCGGTCTTAAAATTAGGTAAATGCAACCTCAGATGAACAACAATACATTAAGCCAAAATACAGAAGCAGTGTGTGGAAAAATGAAGTACACCCTTACTGCTTCCATAGGAATTGAGAGCCAGGTGCTGCTAATCAAATGCACTTGATTAATTGATCATTGATCAGTGTGACCACCTCTATAAAAGCAGAAGTTTTGGCAGTTTCCTGGTCTGAAGCAGTCAGGTGTGTGACATCATCAATAACATCAGCAGTCATCTTAGAGAAGCAATTGTTACTGCCCATCAGTCTATGAAGGGTTATAAGGCCATTTCCAAACAGTTTGAAGTCCATAATTCTACAGCAGGGGGAGCCAATCTTATCCACAAAGGGCGGATGTATATGCAGGTTTTCACTGCAACTCCTTAATTAGATTACTAATTAGAGAACTGATTGGCTGAAGAGTCCTCACATCTGGGTTTGAACAGCTGACCTACAGGTTATCCCAAAAACCTGCATACACACCGGCCCCTTCTGGATAAGATTGGCTACCCCTGTTCTACAGCAACAAAGGTTATTCACAAGTGGAAAAGATTCAAGACAGTCGCCAAACTTCCCAGGAGTGGACGTCCCAGCAAATTCACCCCAAGGTCAGACTGTGCAGTGCTGCATAAAACCCAAGAGCTACATCTCAGACTCTACAGGTCTCAGTTAGCATGTTAAAGTTCATTACAGTAGAATTAGAAAAAGACTGTTGTATTTCGAAGTATTGCCAGGAGAAGCCTCTTCTCTCTAAAAAGGACGTGGCAGCACAGCTTAGGTTTGCAAAGTTGCATCTGAACAAATCACAAGACTTCTGGAACAATGTCCTTTGAACTAATGCACAGTGCCATGTTCAGTGAAAACCAAACACAGCATATTAACACAAATACCAGCTGTCAAGCACAGTGGTGGAGGGGTGATGATTTAGGCTTGTTTTGCAGCCACAGGACCTAATGCATCTTACAGGCATTGAATTGACTATGAACTCCTCCGTATGACAAATTATTGTAATGAGTCAAATGTGAGGCCATCTTTTCCACAGCCAGAAGTTGACCAAAATTAGGTAATGCAACAGGACAATGATCCCAAGCACACCAGCAAATCAACAATGGAATGGCTGAAAAAGAAAAGAATCAAGGTGTTGCAGTGGCCCAGTCAAAGTCCAAACCTCAACCTGATTGAAATGCTCTGGTGCAACCATTAGTGAGCTGTGAATAAATGAATGCCCACAAACCTCTGAGAACCGAAGCAACGGCGTAAAGAAGAATGGCCAAAATTCTGCCACAGCCATGTGACAGACTGATAAAGTCATACAAAAACGATTACTTCAAGTTATTGCTGCTTAAGGTGGTTCTTCAAGCTATTGAATCAGGAGGTATACTTAGTTTTTCACACATGGCATCTCCATTTTTGCTTCAGTTTTGTTAAGTGATTAATGACACTGCGGATTCTGTTGCGTGTACACCTGAGGTTAGATTTAAACTGTTTTAGAACCTGGTGATTTCTCTTTTATGTCCTGATATCTAAAACCATAGAACTGAAAGAGGGCGTACTGTCTTTTTCACATCACTGTATATCTGTACATTAATGTGGGTTTGGAACAGGATTCTTGTCAACTAAAGCTGCTTTCTCCTACTAAAAGCTCTGCTTTCCCATTAAACACTCTTTCTTGTAAAGGTTCTACCTTCCCACTAAAGGTTCTTCTTGCCACTGAAGTTTCTGCCTTTTTACCAAAGGCTGTACCTTGCCACTAAAGGTTCTACCTTGCCACTAAAGGTTCTACCTTGCCACTAAAGGTTCTACTTGCCACTGAAGGTTCTGCCTTTTTACTAAAGGCTGTACCTTTCCACTAAAGGTTCTACCTTGCCATTGAAGGCTCTGCCTTACAGCTGAGGTCTCGCTAGTGGTTCTTACATCCAATCAAAGGCTCTGGATATTCCTGGCCCTGCTGCTTTTCCTTCAGTCCATCTGGACAGATGTGCTCTAGGTCACCTTTTCTGTGGGATGATTTCCAGCGGATGGTGTGAAGACGTGACCAGGAACAGGGACAGCAACCCATCCCATTTTTTAAACAATGAAGACAACATTGAGCCAGACAGACCTCAGACAGGTCTCACAGCACGCTGAGGCTTAGCACTGGGCCTATGGGTAGGGGCGTAGGGGGGTGATGGAACAGAGTATGGCTGGGCGCCAAGACAACAGGAACAGCTGATTAACACAGTCCCCATTTCACCACCCATACGTATGCCAATTTCAACGATGGCATCAGTAAAATTAATTACAAGGGCTATAATCCCTGGGAATTCCACCAAAGGAAAAGTGATTCTGTAGCCAGATTGTTTCAGCTTCCAAAATAATACAGCACTGGAACACTATTTGAAGCATTATATAAGGATCAATTAAAATACAGTCCATTAAAATAAAAAGTATACATCATATCATGATGTATACTACCAGTATAAATTAAAATAACTACTCAGTAGTAATCACAAATAATTGTATTCAACATAAACTCAAAAATCTACCAAATGAAAAACTGTCAACTTATCCATGTGTGTACATGTGATTTTGTCCAGGCTTAAATGCTTAAAAAACATCACTTTAATCACAAGGTGAGCAGTAAGCGAGATTGAAGACTTTAAATGGAAATTTGTGTAAAACGCCTACGTCACTGTAGGGCTCAGATTTTAACTGTGTTTTGTCAGCAGGGCAATGAATGAAGACTTTTCAGTGCAGAATCAGGGAGAGTTAAACAGAAATAAGGCATTGCGGAGACCGATAGCAAAACGTCACCCTGTCATCAGAGCCGTTTCAGTTTCTTAGACTAATATTTGCAAGGGTTGCAAGCAACCGAATTAACAAGCTGCCAGTGCTGTGAGGGAGGTGGGGGGCACTGGAAAATACAATCTGGGTATGGAAACGGATAGAATTTCCTTCATTTCGTGAAGCCACGAGCCACATGCATCACCCCACTGTAGAGTCATTAGGTCTTTAGACTCAGATGAAAAACATTAGCAGATACCACAAAAGGATTTAGCATGGGTCCTTTGTTCATTCACATATGGCCGCCTCTAACTCGCCCGCCGCTTGGGCCGTGCGCTCATTTAAAGTGCCGACGTCCAACAGGGGCATGCACAAAGAGTGCCTCAGGCAGCTCCGAGGACCCAAGCCAGGGCCACAGCAGTATCACAGGAGTTAAAGAGCCAATATAGATCAGGCTGCATCATTCAAATCGACTTTATGTACGGGAGGGCAATGGAATAGATTGGCCCATCACTCTCGTTCATTCTTTCTGGCTGTTGCTAAATTAGAAGAATGTGTGAATGAATTGTTGTCTTTTCATATGCTGGATGGACTTTTATTGTAAAAATCTTCATCCAATCGGTTATCCTGATCAGAGTCGCGGGAGCTTGGAGACCATCCCTGCAGCACAGACAACAAGGCTGGGAATGCCAGCTGTTTGACAGTTTAAATGATACAATTTTTCAGATAAAACTAACATTGAATTGCAATATGTTGTTTATGTTTTAAGGTAGACAGGCAAATCTTGCAGGAGAAAAGGGGTTTATAATGTAATGTAAGCAGCTATTAAATATGATCTTAATTAATTGATGTTGTTGGCTGAGGTTTAGCTATAAGACTGACAAAAGGAGAATGAAACAGGAAACTCGACCTGAAACAAAGAATGAAACAGGTCTGTCATAGCGCATTAAATTTTTATACATGAGGAATTCGAGATGCGCGGGGAATCGGAATGAATTGGAGGTTTCGGGGACCAAAGTATTAGCCTGCGTGAGGACGTGCCATGGCGACACCAGCAGCTTGTCGGAGTCTCGCTCAACCAACCCCATACTCCTTTTGCTTTCCTGCTGAAACACTGAACTGGAGAAAAGAGAGATTAACCTGTCACACTGCCAAATTGTTCTCCTGGTCTCATAAATCAAAATATATCATATTAAATATAAGAGCCTCCGCCCCAAATTCACCCCAAACATAACCCAGGAGCATTTTTGTCTGAGTCTGCTCAATATCTGAATTGTTTTTTTTTTTTTTATGTAATCAAATGCCTAACAATGAAACGTCTAGGGGCTTGTGATCAGAATGTCTTGCCCAGGAAAGCAGAGCTAAGACAGACGTTTATGCTGGCAAATGGGGACAGTGTTGTCCTTGCCATCTGAACTCACAGCCCTTTGGATCATTTTGAATAGGGCGGGTCCTTGCGGCACAGAGGAACCTTCCCACTGGCCAGGATGCTAAGTGGTTGACCACCCACGCTTGGGAGTGGCCAATGGCCATATGCACTTGGCTCATGCTCGTTTCCCCATGGTGACGGCAGTCCTCCCCTGCTTTGTGGCTCATCCGAGTGCTTGACTGAACGCAGAGCCTGGATCCATTTAGTTGCCACAACAGAGAGGATGCGTGAGCATGTAGACAGGGCACAATTATAAAAGCATTGATATATATTTCTGTTCTCCCCCCCCCCTTTGTCTCTGTAGAGGAGTAGAATATAAAATATATGTAATAACATGAGCATGAAGCAGATATAGCTGGTAGAGTCCTGGAAGCTCAAGTGAGACATTAACTACCCTGTTACACTGAGGTGGAGGAACCCAGTGGAGATGCCAGTACATAAACAGCCCAGTCAGTGATGCTGCTTGGTTGCGGTGCCATAAATCAGAGCCATACTCAGGAGCAGGCAGGGGCTGTTTATCGTAAGAAGAAATGGGTCGGCCTGTACTGCCGTTCTGTCATGCGATAAACATGGCTGTCACTTCCATATAGTCTCTGCAGGTTAAATGAAATGAAATGGTATTGGGGTTCGTGGGTGGGTATTATCCCCGGAAATCGGGGTGTCACTTCTATTTGCAGGGACCTGACTGCTGTGGATCAATGAGTGGGAAGGGCCCTGACATCCTGCTGCCATATTTGGTTTGCATCGATGGATAGAATTTGTCTAGTGATGATGCAGTCCGTGGTCTGGCAGATACCCAGTGGGTTAATGTAGGATAATCTCACTACCAGCTTAGTAAGTATGGGGCAGGTGTACAGGCTGCGCTGGGCCATCCGTGGTCCCGTCCGTCCGCCAGCAGGTGCAAAAGGAAGGGCATTCGCTTCGCCCGGATGCCTGTGAAGGCCCTGAAGCCCAGCCAGATGTGCTATTATGCCACGGCTAAACAGAGTGTGCCGCTCTCCTCCTTTACGGGTCATAAAAATAGGCAGGGAGGTGGAACAGGAAGTGAATGAAACATGGCTTATTGCTTCAGCTCCTGCAAGCCACCCAGGGCCAATTCAGGGGCCCAAAGAAGTGAGAGAACCATACTTCCCAAGTACATCCTGGTTAAATCTGACAGTTCTGTTTTATCTGTTTTTATCTTCATCCATCCATCCATCCATCCCTCCATCCATCCATCCATCCATCCATCCATCTTCCATTATAAGGTTGCAGTGGATCCATCCATCATAAATAATGCAAAATACGTATCAAATCATATCAAAGCATTAATCAATTCTTTTGCTTTTGATACGTTTAAAAATATAAACCACAATATAAGCTAAGCAACGTTTGTGAAACCAAAGGCAGAGACTGAAACATGTTAAACTGAATGTTTTGTTTGAAAAGCTATCTTAGCATATTGTGACTCATTTACTGATTTATATAATTAATATCCATCTTAAAGAAAATGTGTACATGAAATGAAGCAAATCTTTGAGCAAAAAATGAATCATTTTTCCCCTGCAGCTCATGATCCGACAAGCAGCACCAACATCTGGATCATGAATGGCTTGATTGACACAGGGCACAAATACTGGGCTACACAGCTCCCAGTTAGTAACTCTGTTCAGTTTCTCCTTAAAAGGGAGAATGTTGTGCAAGGAATTTTGGCCAGCTCTCATTCCCTCACTTTTTTTTCTCTAAAACGCATGAATAGCCTTAGTACAATTTCTCCCATTTTGGCCAAGGGTGTTGTGTGCCTTATGGTATAAAGTCAAAAATCTATATGAAAGGCTGCTTATACGTGCCGGTGATCCTACTCAAGGTGTTCTTTTAAATCAGATTCTTGGCAGGCAACTCATTGAATCTCACTCAATACAACCTTGTTCTGTATTCAAATCTAAGAATGAGTCTGCAGGCTAAATGTCAAGCTCATAATTTTAACTGAAGCAATTGGTTTAACCAATTCACTCCTATGATTTATTTTCACCAAAAAGTTTTAAATTGTAACATCTCTAAAATCTAAAATCAAGTTATACAGGAGGTAAGTTATCGAAAGATTGGCTACTGTGGTCCTTTTTTCCCGGTCCCTCTTTGTGGTTTCAGAAGATTAAAAGACTGTGTGAATTAATGTCAGTACTGTTGGTGACTGGCAGGGGGCAGCAGCACGGCTGAGGCGCGGGTGTACAGGGAGACCCGGGGGAGGAATAACAATGAGCCTCACATCAAGCGGCCCATGAACGCCTTCATGGTCTGGGCGAAGGACGAGAGGAGGAAGATCCTCCAGGCCTTTCCGGACATGCACAACTCCAACATCAGCAAAATCCTCGGTAAGATGGCCTTTCCTACGCCCATCGGCAGGATGCTAACAGGGCCTCAAAACTTCCTAAGAGCAGAGGGTTTTATGCTAATGATGCCCTGTCTCTCTGTTACCTCTTAGTCCCTTTTTATCATGTGTAGAACAGCTGACCCTTTCATGCACAAAACTGTAGCTAGTTGGTGAGATGAGAGCCACAGTCTTTCTTTGAGGTTTCTAGCATGGACAGACAGAAAAGCTAGTAAAGCCAAGGTGATGGTGCTATGGTGACAGCGATGACACCCAGGTTTTCCTGTAGCTATGGAGAGCCATGACAATCATGGAATTCATTACAGAAACACTTTCAGCCATTCTAAAGTCTGAAAATATAGTACATATGATCAAAGTTTGGCAACAACAGTTAAAAAAAACGGTATTAATGCTGAATAAAGCTTTTCTTTAGCAACTAGCAATATATAGTAAATAAATAAATTTATATTTTTTGAAAAGTTAAAGTAATTTAATAAAATCTGTCTCATATTTATATATTTTGTAAATATTAGCTCTTGTTATTATTATATTTTTATGTTCATGATAACTGTCACGTTTCGCCGGGGATGAGTGAGTGAGTGAGCGAACGGGCGAGCAAGGAAGCTGGCTGGCAGGCAGGAGAATGGGTACCAAGGGGTTTTAATCGAGACGGGTAACGCACACGAGACATTCAATGACCAGTCTGGGGAAGTCTGACTCTGACAAGGACTAAATACACTAGACAGGTTAGACTAAACAAGCAACAGGTGATCACAATCGGGGAATCACACGAGGTAATGAGGTGGGCGTGGCACACAGGAGGATCATACGGAGCTGGGCGTGACAATAACAATATTTTATGCATAACATACATTGACATTTAAATAAGTTATATATTTTACTCAAAGAAAAATGTAAATAATGGAACCTAAGTAAAAGTGAAATCTTGTTTTAGCCAGGGGTGAAGACTAAACTGCAAGCAAGTAAAATTAAATTTAATTAAATAAAAAAAAAAAAATCTCACAAAAAATGTCATTAAATGCAATTTTGCACATAAAAACTAACAGAGAATGTGGTTCATTAATGCACTAAATGTTAATCATATCAATTGCATATCTGCATTCAAGCAAAGTTTGTCATCTGAATTACCTTTAATCATATTAATTTTTTTCTTTATTCTGTGTGTATAAACGGGTGCTAAGACTTTGCTTTGCCGATGCATGAATATGGTGTATTACGTCAGGCAGACTCAGTCACACTCTGATGGATTTATTGCCTATTCTCTGAGTATTATTTATTATGCAGCATTACACAGATTACTCTCAGGATTACTCTCAGGATTACTTTCCAGCTTTAGGCACAATAGTCAGCAGATTCCCCATAAAATTCAGCATATTCTGTGAAGAACATGGTAGAGTTTAGAAATTCTAAATCAATATGCCCATATTTTGAGTTAATACAGCAGAAGGACTTTTGGAGTTTTAATAACAGCTATTTAAAACACCATTTAACAGCATGACAGCATTTTTAACCAGTTAGAACTAAACTACAATAATGCATCTGTCCATCTTCTAGCCACTCTTTCTGGTTAGGGGTAAGTGCTTGGAAGATGGATGTGTGTGTGTATGTATGTACAGTCTACTAGTCTAGATTAAAATGAGACAGATTTAACAATGTTAAGTTTACACCTCCCCCCCCCACAAAGATATTCATCCCCATTTCACTACAGCAATATAATACATTTGTAATAAATAAACAAACAAACAAACAAATAATTAAAATTATAATTATTGTTGCATCTTTTTTTACATGACTTCTGTGTCATTTTTCAGCGTAACTTTTAAGGGAGCAATTGATAGAGACTGTTAACATGTGTGTGAAAAATCAGGCCAGTGATGTGCATGAGCCCAGTCTGCACGCTCTCCTCACAGGCTCTCGCTGGAAGTCCATGAGCAACCAGGAGAAGCAGCCGTACTACGAGGAGCAGGCGCGGCTCAGCAAGATCCACCTGGAGAAGTACCCCAACTACAAGTACAAACCGCGGCCCAAGCGCACCTGCATCATCGACGGCAAGAAGCTCCGCATCGGCGAGTACAAGCAGCTGATGCGCTCGCGAAGGCAGGAGATGAGGCAGTTCTTCACTGTGGGGTACGTGGGGGGGCAGACACAACTAATGACGCCAAGGGGGCAAGGGGACCATTTAATTTGTGTTCTGTTTGGTGAAATTGAAATTATGGTTGTCGCTGTTGAAACAAAATAATGGTCTAGTTCAGTCGGAGTTTGATCGTTTCAATGAAGCTCTTCTTTTTGTGGAGGACAAGGGAAATTGTTTTAGAGATTGTTTTAACCTCCTCTTGTTTGGTCAACCTAAGAGGATTAAGAGGGTTTTACACTATAAAACAATCTTCCATCTGAATTATTAAATGACTTGTCTGAACTTTTTTTGGTTTTTAGACTTCTTCAGTCCTTTGGTTCTTTTTGTGTTATTTCATCATGCTGTCAATGCAGGGTTTGCCTTGGTGTAGCTGAGATAAAATGTATGGTGCAATATGAATTACACTTACCTAAGTAGGCATCTCCTGTATTAGGGCATGACCTTGCCTTGCGTTAATATGGCAGCTCATTAAGCCTTGTCTGCTATGATGCCTGCCCCACCCACAAACCTGTACTCGACAGTCTGCTACATAATAGCCAATCACTGTTTCTCATAAGCTGCTGTATCTTGGGGGCACTGATAAAAACAGTTGCAATAGTTTAATAAAAAGAACACTTCTGTGGCATTAAAATGAATTCCCTACCCAAATATAATTCAATTTTCATGGCCTTATAATTTATTGAATCATGACAAAGGCAGCCTGGAAGCTGTGAAATTGAACACAGGCATTATTATGGCATATAAAACACAAGTGTGGACACAGTAAATGGCTTTAAGGTAAACAACTGAATTTTTTCACCATAATTTATTTTTATCAGTAAGGATTATCCAAGATTTTACCAGCCAGGACCGCAAGTATGTGTGGGAGATGACTTTTGGTATAATAAAACGTTTACTACACAGTGAAGAAGAATGTTACTTAGCCGGCCAAGTAATGTTTAAATACAGACTGCCGCACACAAACAAGAGCAGTTGTCAGTGAAATAATTAATAGTACGTGTTTCTATTCTGCCATCCTGTTAAATATAAAAGCATATTTAAAAAAAAAAACAATTGAGTTTAGCATATACGTGATGATACTCTACTTGGCTTGTTTTTTTAACCATAAAATCCAAGATGGCTGAGGAGAACCTAGTCCATGTTCATGCTGCTGGAGTTTTGAGGTGTGTATACTAGTCCTATGGAAGTGTGTGCCCATATAAAGCGTGTATGGTAATGAGGGGGTGGTGATGTTTGGCCATGGTATTAACTCTGCTACCCTTGTGTCATGTGGCTACCTAGGCAGGGATCCCAGATCCCCATTAGTACAAGTGGAGGCCTGGTCTATCCCGGGGCTATGGGCCTGGCAGCCACCACGCCCTCCCCGCAGATGACGTCGGACTGCTCCAGTGCGTCGGCCAGCCCCGAGCCCGCCATCCCTGTCATTCAGAGCACCTACGTCATGAAGGCTGAGCCCAGCGTCACACTTGGCGGGGAGACCATCAACGGCGAGGATGAGATGGACATGTACGAGGATTTTGAGGAGGAGCCCAAATCGGACTACAGCAGCGACAATGAAACACAGGAGGCAGTGAGCGCAAACTGAGGGGCCTCATGGCCGAGCTGGCAGGAAACCCCACGCATGAACCTGGGAGGAGATACGGGGAAGCTGAGCAGGAGAAGTGGAACTCACCTCTGGACACCTTCAGGAGCCGGCATGCATGTGTGGCTCCCGCGTCCCGGACAGATATCTGTTTTAAGTGTTCCTTCATGTGTGAAGCAGAAGCTGTTTGTTTTGTTTTGTTTTGTTTTATTTTATTCATGGTTTCTAATTTTTTCTTTTATCCATGGACATTTTTACACAGTTAGGTTCTTGTGTATGAAATATTGGATGTCAGGACTTGAAAATTAACATTTAATATAAATCCATAGCTCACAGTGTTACTTCGTCATATGGAAATATCTTTTACGTTATTATTTTGGGGGGTTTTTTTGGAATGCTGTTTAATAGCTTGAGTTACTGTTTGTGATTGGGGTTATCTATATCACTCAGGTATGCTGTGCCAGCCAACAGCTTGTGAATGTGTTTTTAAACTGAACTATTTAATGAGAAAGGAGGAAGATGTGCAGGTTTCATATAGAGACCAGTGCAGAACCAGCCCACAGGTGTGTCAACGAGCACAGAGGAGGAAACAGCAAACTCTCTGATCTTTGCTAGTGTAATCGCAGTCAGGCTGTTAGCACAGGTCATGTTGAGTTCCAAACTCAAGCGTGCCAAATCTTCCATGAAATATTTTACGTATCACTTATATCTTCAAATTTCAAAGTCTTAAGGGAGACACTGCAAGTCTTAGACAATCCTTAGCCCTCTTCATGAAGTGGTGTAAAACACCTTTACCTACTGGTGATTTTTTTTTTCTTTTTTTAACCACCATAGTGATGTACTCAGGAACTAGGCGACAGAATGCTCTGTTATGTACGTGGTTTCCACCGAGTGCTGGGTGCCACTACTGTCATGGCAGCGGGGGTGACAGTCATACAGGAAGGCAAAACAGTGACCGACCCCTCTCCGACCACCGAATCCATTACTTACGCCTGATGAGACCTGATGCTATCCAGGATGGCACCCTGAATGACATGCCTTCTGTCTTTTTGTTCCGTCTTAATTTCCTGATCATCCTGATTTGGGGCCAACTCTCTTCCAATCAGACTCCGGTCTCGGTGCCAGGCAGGCCCCCTACGTGTTAGTCTTAATGGACGCAAGTCTTAAGCTCTCCCGGGGGGGTGAGGGGGGGGCATCAGCTCTGAGTCTTAAAAGAAATGCTGGCAGTTGGGTCCCTCCAGTGGAACTGGAGCGGCACAGAGTAGCACTACTTAGCTGGAAAAACAGTTCTCAAGGGCAGGCTGGAAGGTAACCTTTGTCACGTTTGTTTTTCTTTGGTTTAATTTATCTTAAGAATTCAGAGTAAGCTGTAACTTGTGTAGGATGTTGAAACTATAGATCTGATTTGCAGAGTAATTAAAGGTGCATTAGCTGAGCAGTGATGGGCAGAGGGTTGCATGTACTCGACACTTTAAAGCAGCCACAGAAAAAGGCACATGCAGGCCACACTGCGTCCCTCAAGGTCATGGGGTCACTTTTGCAGTTCGACGCCCCCCTAGTTTGTTGAGCTGAGTGAGGGCCAGCGGTCAGCGGTCCGCATCTGGCCCAGTGGCTGTCTCCTCCTGCTGCAAGTAAGGTGGACACAGCTCCTGCTCCCTGCAACGCTTCCACTCCCATGTGGGGTGGGGGCTGACCTAGAGGGGGGGTGCCATCTGGCCCCGCGAGGTAGGGAACGTCAGCAAGGGGAGGACAAAGGGGAAATCCATCGTGCTATTTATTGTGCTCTTTATCAAAGGGCTCTAGCGAGGGAGCTCCCGGCCGGGCCACACGACGTCGGGCGAGCAGATGGAACCGGCACATCAAGCTGTGGGGGATTATTAAAATGACTGACGATTCAGTTTCATCTCAAATGTAGCATTATTAATGCTGAGGTCCTGCTCGTTTCCGTGTGCCCTTGAATCGGTCGACTTCATTAGCAAACGGGCGATTTCACGGAAACATTCCCGTCCCTGTACCTCTGATGGCTGAAATTCTCGCTCGCTCTCCTTCTTTCATAGGCTATTTCAGAGGGCCTGCTTGGTTTTTCCTATTTCTCCGCCACTCTACAGTCTTGAGTTGTTTATTTCCATTTAAATGAACAATTTCCTCCTTTTTTAAGGAAAATATACATTTAGGTTAAAGGTATTTAAAGTCGTTCAGTTTAACCCTTTCGGTCTTTCAGTTTAGGTCTTTAATGTAGTAAAAGTGACATTTTTCTGTCAAAATTCAATTTGCCCCCCCCCAACAGACATGGGTAGGGATTTTTAGGTTGTGTGTTCTGTTTGCTAGTTATTTTGTACCTGAACTCTGCATTTCTCGCAGTCAAGACCGAAATCCTGAAGGGTATCAATGAATCAAGGACTGTTCTTAGGATTGAAACTTGATTACACTTTACACAGTGTAGAAGAGAAAATCAGAAAGTCATGCAGAGATAATATTTCATAAGTGTTATAAGCACTGGATATAGATGATTTTTTAAATCCGTTCTGACTAATGTGAAACTGTTGTATAGAAAGAAAAAAAAACAAAAAACAAAAAAAGAACAAAAACCAGTCTTGACTCGTGTGAGTGTGAGTGAGCCTCACAGTTGCTGGATTTGAGTCAGTTTTTTCCACTTTATTTGAACCATTTATTTATGCAGATGTGTGTCTTACAAATAAGGACTTTGTTTTGGCTCCAGTGTTTCCTTAATGGGAACGGTCAACTGGTGACCCAGGCTGCGACACAATCTGGGATAGATGGTTGTTACTCTGACGAGACCTACATTGGAAGCTAACCTACAATACACTGTCTACTACATAGACAATTCATTGGATGTATTGGCCTGTGTTGGCTATCAATTAGTATGATATAAGACAATCAGAAAAAACTACAATAAAATTCATAATTGAATTGGAGCTCAAAACAAAGTTTTTTTTTAATTTTCCAGCTCATCATAGATTTTTAAATTGTAAATATAGGAAAATAGAATTATATTTTTATTCATGAATAATTAGTGAAGTGTAAGTTATGTATTTGACTTTTTTCCTTTTTTTACACATCAGTGTATGTCAGTCGATGTCATTAAAAAGCTGACAAGCCACTGTACCTCATGTAGATGCTGAATTAAAAACCGTCATGAAAGATAGCAGTATTCAAGCTGAACGTGGCTTTGTGAGGTACCTCACTTGTGTGTGTTTCAAGTAACCTGTTGGTTATATGTGTTGGTCTTCTACTGAAGAAGAAAAAAAAAGTAAGATTCTGGTACGTAAGAATTGTACAAACGGTAAAATATTGCAAGGAACCGGCATCTGCCAGAGCAACTCGGTGCAATCCCACGTGAAGCAACACAAAAAGCCCGTTGACATCTTTCATGAGGACAGTGTTCAGAATCCCTAAGCATTGGCTGGTGTCCGCGTCGAGCACTTAAGTTTACACGTTTCAAACGGAGGTTTTCCCATTCTGTACTTGTTGACTTCAAGCAGCAGTTAAATTTTTTTTTAATCCACCAGGGGTTGGATGATTGTGCCAAATTTTGTAAAGGGGGGGTAAAGGGGAGAAAAAAACATAAAAATATGTGACAGTTTTAAATGCAGATGCGCATGCGACGTTTATTGTTGTTCTTTTTTATTCCTGGTGAGGTTTAGATTAGAGGCGTGCAAATATTTATTAGTTTCTCCTTTTTCTTTGTCAGTGGTATTTAGCTTAACTTTTTATATCTATAATTTCCAGTTCTTTAGCAGTGCTGTGGGCATGGCCCTTCTGTTGCTGGAGCTGTCTGGCTCTAAAATCTTTTCTAGGATAGGATAAGCAAGTTCTCTACATAATAAATATTAAATTAAAAAAAAAAATTCACATCCCCTTCTCAGCAGGTACCCCGGCCTATGGCAAATTTTGTTGGAGATATTAGAGATGAAATGGTCTCTGTTGCTGCTTTGAAAAAAAAAAATGTTTTAAGTCAAAAATGTAAATAGTTTATGGAAATATCTTGTACAGACCAGTGTAAAGTTTTTAATTGAACTCATAAAGGTCACCATTACATTTGCCTTCGTATTCTCCTTTATACCGCAAAAGAGAGCAGTTTGCTAAGGATTATTGTTTTAAACAGAAAAAGGTACTAAAATGTGTTTTGCTTGGCTTCGAAATGTAACGCAGCCAGACATTCGTTTCCATGTGCAGTACTGATGTGAGGCAAACTCACGGTGAAATTATTTTACATCGGTACCTACAGAGAGCTGTCTCCTCTGTCCGCAGTATTAATACATCAGCAGATGCCAAGACAGTTTGCGACTGATTCTGGCATCACTAGGCACCTTAGCTATGTGTACAGATTCTTAGGTCTTTCCTCCCCCCCACAGGGTGTTTTTTTACATATTGGTCTGTAACAGCGCCTTTATATATACCTAATGTTTATGTGACATTAAGCGATGGGAGGGCGTGTGACTGCCTGTTTAAACTCATTTACCTCAAGGGTTTCCTCCTTTCCTAAAAACAAACACACACACAAACATATGACAAAAAAAAGTCTCCACCATCACCATCACTCCATCTTTTGTACTGCTGTTGACACAAATTAAAGAGACATTTTGTTTTAAAATCTGGGATTCTGTGGTCTTGTCTCATGAATCCTTCTTTTAACTGTTCATGAAATGCTACCTACCGACAGCCCATTTGATTAGCATTCAGTTCTGCCAATCAATCATATGACCGCAACCTTGTCTAATTCAAATATTTCAAATTATTCCAATATGAGCAACTGCGCCAGCATTTTTCCAGACAAAGAAACACAACACCAAACCAGTATAGTGGTTATCAGCTACCAGTACTCTAAAAAATATTGTTTTCAATTTTAACCTAAAATTTAACTTTTTAAAAAGATTAAGTCAAAAGTAAGAATAATGCTGGCTTATTCTGTTTTGTTTTAGTAAATTTAGTAAATACATAGAGACACAAAATTCACTGTAGCCAAAGCTCAGTGTTTAGAGTTAATTACTGTTTGCAATATGCAACAGGCCAAACCATTTAGGCAAATTACTCTGGTTGTAGATTACTCCTTCTGTAGGTTACTTCGGGTCACGTGAAAAGTTACACTGAATTAAGAACAGACGGCATCATCCAGGGCAGACCTTCGTCATATACGTTAGTGAATAAAGGCATGCTGATTTCAAATTAATAGCACCCCTGGCATCAGTGGAATGAACACAAAATATAATACTTGAAACACAGATAAACTAAATGTGTTCAGCTATGGGATATAAAATAGCAAAATAAATTATGTAAATGTGCTATTTGTTATGGTGTAAAGGAATTTAATGCTGGGCAGAATGGTGGTAAATAGGGCAGGTGAAAAATAGATATCCGCTTGTTTTGGTCTTTTGGGTGCAGTTTGTTTCAGTTTGATGAGTGGCTTTTAAAATACCGGAGAGGGCCGCGGAAAAGACGTGCGGTGACTTATTTCCCAGACTCCGAGAGCCCAGGCTCTGGCTGCGGCGTTTCCTCTGTAGAGAGAGCACAGCATTTAACAACACATTTAAATTAATTTAAATGAAGCAGGGCTGGGAAAATTACACGGTCTCCCTGTAAATTAATAAAAAATAAAACTTCTTAATTTATGCTTATTGAGAAATAAAGTATACAGTACAACGAACAACTCCATTAATTATTATTGTGAAATTGTCATTAGCATTATTTTATAGTTCTATCACTTTTGTAAAATGTCCCCCTTATCTGATTAGTTTCCAGCTGTATTTTGAACATTTCCCTTCGCCTTTCTTCGAACCACCTGGTACCGTCACCTGGAAAACACAACATTTATTCAGTGCCCGTGCCCCTGCCTTCTCTACCTGCGCCGTAAACTCACAGTTGGGTGTTTGTAAGCAGCGTTTCTAACATGCCTTTCAGGTCCCCTGTCTTTTATGGGTCACAGGATTCAGGGATAGGGCTATTAGGCTTTTCTACAGCCGCTAAGTCCTCTATACGCGCTAAATGCAGTTTATCTCTGACATACTTTTTTCTTGTATACGCTCAGTATTTGCCTACAGAGGTGTTAGTTGTTTTGTATTTTTTGGCAGTATACAGGCATGCAAGAATAGTCACCATATATTTATCGTACATATCATACACTTTGGGGGCGTCAATATATCTTTTCTATCTAATAATAATAATAAGAAGAAAAATAATAATAATGGATAAAAAAGAAAAGCGCTATATCTTAATTATGTGGGGCAGTGATCCTTTGAACATCCTCCATTCTGTTGGACAGTACAGGATCCTAATTACTTTCTGGTTCTATAATCCTGGAAATAGCTTAACTGTCTGAAGTCAGTAAAATAGCCCTAAAAAAACAAGGCAGACTTTTCCTCTCGGCCCGCTTGTTTACCACACGCAGGAGGGTCGCTCTTCTGGAAAGGGATTCCCGAGCCATTCTGGAAAGCCATTTAAACGCGTCTTTTGCTGTTTTCATTAATCATTTGTCGTCTTTTGCCAGGATTTTCTGTAAGCCCCTTTCCCCCCAGAGCGCGTAAAAAACCCACATTTTAACTGCGGTATATATAACAGGCGCCTATGTTAGCTCCATCCAGCTGCAAGATCCCTGTGGTAGATGGAAAATTAGACGCGTACCGCTGCACAATAAATCTTATTGTAATTCACGAAGCCCAGCATCATCAAGAGCAGGCGTGTATAAGTTTACCGAGTTTACTGTTTGTTTACACGGCACGTTTAGTCGGACGAAGGTGTGCATGTGAGCGAAGAATAACACGTGTGTCGTCGCTGTGTGCATTCAGTAAAACTGAACTCTGTCGTTTAGATGTTTTTCTCATTTAACTTGGTGATTTCGCGGTGTTTGAGCCGCAGCTCAGTTAAATCGAATAACGTGTCGCCGTAAGCTGGCGACGATGCGAGGTATTCTGTATAACCTACCCCGTGTAATATGACCTGAGACATGATTCCACTAAATAAGGACCGAGAGCCGTCGGCTCTGCCAGAATCAAATAATGTTAGTTTTGCTGATTTTTTCATTGCACTTTAGGTTATTGTACTATATTTATGGCAGGCAGTCAATAATTAAGTGATTCTGTACAGAACCGAACGGTGTTTCCAAAGTATAGCAAAAATGAAACGCTTCTCAGTTACTCAAATTTGTATTATTTTGCTAGTATTAGACCTATAAATTAAATGACAATAGCCGTGGTCAACAAATGCATAGCTGCACACACATAACCTGTTGATTAAACAATAAAATATTAACATTCAATGACCAAAAAATTGAGAAAAAAATATGTAACTGTTCATTCATATTTCAACTGCTTATCCGGAACAGGACAACGAAATATTTCATAAAGGTGCAAAAAAAAACTATGTGTTCCAGAGCATCAAATCGATGTCTTGAAATATATGATTATGGGCAGAAAATAACAATTCTTATGGCTTCTATCAGCACAATTTAAAGTTATTTAAGATACAAGGGAAAAATTTGTTTCTTTACTCAAAGGAAAGAGATGCATGTGCCAACGTTCAAAACATCAAAGGGTGTCATGTCAAAGTCGAGCTAATTTCTCCTGAAACCTGAGTCTCGCAATCGTGTACCGGTGGCAGCTTTGCATATTGAACATGTAGTGCGTCCGCGATTAAAGCTGGCTTCGGCCCAGGGCAATATTTTAATCCGTGGAGGTGAAGGGTTTAAGGAATCGTGCTACTTTCGCAGATGGTTTAAAACAGATTAGCGCGGAGTATCAGATCTCTTAGATGTGTGGGCCCCCCAGGCTCACCGTTTCTCTGCCAACTCTATTTGCCGGGATGAGGAAGTACCTTCAAAAAAGTCTCGCAAGGTTAAATTAAAACTTCATTCCAAGTGCTGGCCGATTTTCTGTCGCGCCGGCTGCTTCTCTTTTCCAGCATACCTTTATGTGCCTTGGCTACTAACGCTACGCATCTGATATTCTAATTTCAGATCCCGTGTAAATGTCCCATTGCATGGAATTGCCTGCAGCTTTTTAAAAGCACATTGCTTTATAATAAAAGTTATCTTGTTTACCATGACTGTAAATTCCGAGGCAATTTATTGTTTGTGTTAATTTAATTTGTCTTCTTCCCTGAAATAAATTTCTGTTTGGTCTCTTGGTAAAAAAAAAAAAAAACAGTGGGATATTATGGCCACCTCTAATTCTTGAAATTTCCAATAAATGATCAATGAGTTTAGAGAATCATGAAGCCTTTTCTTGCTTTAAAACATCCATGCTGTGCAGTACAGGCCAAATTAGCTGATTTCTACATAAACATTTCTCTGAAAGGGCTTGTAAGTGTTAATTTTGGTGAGTGGAAATATTGTTATATAAACTGTTGTGCTTAAGTTTATAATAACAATTGTGAATACTTACAACTGTTTTCACTTATTTTGCTATATCTATATTTTATTAACGCTACAGATATTTAAATCAAATTCTTAGGTCACATTTAAAATATTTCATTTTTAAATCAGTTTTGCATGCATAGGCCCAAACCTGCTTTCCAAAACACTGTATTTGGCTGCTGTTGGAGCCACTTAATTCATTTATTTTCCAGTTGTGAGAAATAATCTCAGTATCAATAATAAACAGTTCTGCTAAATGTGGCTCTTTCATTTTTTTCTTCATTCAGTGGTTTTAACGATGAGGCACAACTTGATTAACACATGGGGAAAAGAGCACATCTACTGCTTTGAAACTTAGGGTATTTTACTGCAAAGTTACATAATCAAGCTTTTACGTTTTAATGCATGTGTGTCTCCCTGTTAGTTGTGCCAAACTCCTGATTTATGTACAGAATTCTGTGGTCTGAGAACTAGTGAGCAGTAGTGAGCTTACAGGATTGCAAAATAAATATTCAACTAATGCACATAGGATATTATTTTTAAGAATGTAATTTTATATATTGTCTCACTTCATTGCATTTCTGTCGTACTTATTTGTCACAGAATTTGGCTGCGTTCCGCTTGGGATGAATGGGCATGTAATGGACATTAAGGACACGGTGACTATTTGGACTTTTGAAGAATCAAACTAACAAAATAAAAGGTGGTTATTAGGGGTGTGTCATCCTCCCAAAACTATCACTCAAACCTCTCAAGTATGTGCCAATTACTCTGCCACACCTCTATGAATATGTAAATGATGGCAGAATACCTCATTAATTAGTAATTCATGCATTTTTCACAAATATGAGACATATCCAGCGTGGTCAGAAGATCATTAATCAAGCAAAAAAGGAATAGAGAAATGATAATACTTAAATAAAACTAAGAAAACTATTCAGCCAATAGAAGGAGGCGTGCAATGCTTATCGTCACTGTGTGGTTTTCCAGCTCTTGGAATGTTTATGCCGTGATTGCTGTGTTTTTGTCGATGATGCTGCCAATTCTGGAATCTGTGCCTGAGGCCTGGATGTGGATGGACTGGACCAGCGGGCTGCACACCTGAAGAGAACACACTGTAACTGCGCTGTGCTGCAGAGAATCCCACCACTCACGTTTCTCTGAGAACAATGGCTTCCCTGGCTGCGCTGGTTAATGTTACAGTAATTGACATCTGGCCTTCGCATTTACACTCTTCTTCATGTCCCTGCAAATCATAGACTCATTTTTTTTCCCAGCCTTATTTAGCTCCCCTGTGCTGTGATTTTTCTGTGAGATGAGGTCTTTTTAGCAAATAGTTAAAGGAATCCATAGATGTGTTTTGGGCTTCTGTCTTCTGAGCTGAGTGGTAGGAGATGTGTGTGTTTTTTGTGTAGAGTGTACCGTGGGTCTGTGAAACTCTTTATCTGGTCCTAATCAGGGGGAAGGATGGGGAAGTGTATGGATTTTTAATTTCCCCCTTATTAAATCATAAGTGATTCAGGGGCAGTGGCACGGCAAGAGACGTCCACCGCAGAGGATAGGAGGTGTTGGCTGGGGCGCGTTCCAGGGCCATGAATTTAACATGAAAGCAGAGCTACAGACACGCACGGAGGGAGGCCGCCTTGTGGGGGATTAGCGTGCGCTGAGGCTACCTCCAGCACGCCGGCACGCGTTTTTTTGCTTTTTTCTTCCTTCGGAATATATTTATGTAAATGGCTGCTTTGCTGTAAACACAAATGTACTCCATGGAGAGTCTGTCGGGGCGGAGTTTGCGGGAGCCACACGTTTTCAAGGGATGGGGTGAGTTAAAGGAAACAAAACAAAATAAAGGACGTAGAGAGTCAGAGGTTTCTTGGGGTTAGCAGTGTGGCCGGTCGCACATGCTGCCTGCATGTCTGGGAAGATGGTGAGGAGAGACACGCATTACAGCAGCTGTGCTGCACATGCGCAAGCTGCGCGGCATGCTGAAGACCTGGGCAGTTCACGAAAGAGACGGCTGCAGAAACGTGTCACGTAGTTAGGGCCCTTCTTTGTTTTAATGCTACCCAGTTGACCTTGCCTGGAATCGAAATTGTGCTCCCTGTTGGTGCCAAAACACACAAAGATGGAGACCCCGCCATCAGGAGTTCAGAAGACGGGCACCAACCCGCTGGGCCGCTGCGGAACCTGGCATCACTAAATGAATGCCGGAATGTTATCAGTGTGTCTCTGATATCATCCACATTGATTTGTAGCGGAAAGGTTGGACTTGGGGTGTTAAAGCAAGATAATTTATTTATTTTAAGTTTCTGACCTAGTTATTTAATTGAATTGATCCTGACAGGTACGTATATGCACTGGGGCTCCTGTGGCCCTTGACGAAGGCTAGGTATAAGGAATCGAACATTGCCATCATCCTCGGTTGCCTGTCCACCTACCTGCTCACCTATCGGCCTGCCTGCCAGTCGCCCGCCCGCTGCCCAGCCGACTGTCTGATGCACACTGCCCAGCTGCCTGCCCGACCACCAGCCGCCCATTCGCTGCCAGTCGCCTGCCCCTTAGCTGCCCTCCTTGCGCCAGCCTCCTATCTATCGCCCACTGCCCAGCCACCCATCCATCCGCCCACTGCCCAGTCGCCTGTTTGCTCCCTGCTTTCCAGCTGCCTGCCCGCCGCCCACCCATTGCCCAGCTACCTGTCTGCCTGTAAGTCACCCACCCGCTGCCTTGCCATCTACTGCTCACCACCCAACCACCCATCTGCCACCTGCTGCCCAGTCGTCTGCCTCCCCACCCACAGCCCAGCCTGCTACCAGCCACCCGTCCACTGCCCAGCCGCCCGTCAGCCGCCCGCCCACTGCCCAGCCGCCCGTCAGCCGCCCGCCCACTGCCCAGCCACCTGTACACTGCTCACTACCCAGCCACCCGCCAGCCGCCCACCAGCCACCCGTCCGTTGCCCAGCCGCCTTCCAACCGCCCGCTTACTGCCCAGCCGCCCGCCCACTGCCCAGCCTCCTTCCAGCCGCCCGCCCACTGCCCAGCCTCCTTCCAACCGCCCGCCCACTGCCCAGCCGCCCGTCAGCCACCCGCCCACTGCCCAGCCGCCCGTCAGCCACCCGCCCCCCACCTACAGGCGTTGTGTTTTCTCAAGCCTGTAGGTGGCCAACTGCGCGGTTTCAACATGCTTATCTGATTAGGATATTACTGGCAAAGCGACTCCCCACACATGCTGAGAACGTTTTTCAGTGTCTCCTCTTCTGAGTTTCCAGCCAGGTTTGCCTCATGCTGCCATTCTGACTGGAAAGGAAACCAGCTGATGACATGCAGCGTATATCAGCTCCTGGCTCAGCCCCAGAAGGGGGGGGCTGCTTCTAGTTAAACAATTAATAAAAGACTCTATTAAAAATCCAAGTACTTTAATAATTTGGATTAAAAGAAAGGTGATGGTACACAGATTTGTGCATGCATACATTTAGTTTATCTGCTTGTCACTTTTTCTCTTCATTTACTGTGTATCAGCATGATCTATTTGTGCTTGACAGGAATATGAAACAAGGAAATGGATATAAATAAAATCTTATGTGGTGCTTTTTATTATTAAACCAAAATGTTACATCTGCCTAAAGCTCAAGGTTTGCTCGTTTGGTGGTGGAAGGCAGAATGACTGCTTGATACATTCATCTCCTCCTTCACTGTCCACCATTGCTTTACCTGTGTCCTTCTATCCATCTCTCTGTTATGTTTCAGTCAAAAAGACTGATGTTAATTAGAGATACTTTGAAATCTCTCGCTCTGTACCCTGGTATGCCAGAATGATGGAGCCAGTGTCTTATCAAATCATTTTCTGCTGCTGGGGGATTCACTTTTGAACTCAAACATGACCCCCACCCTGCACATATTATTATTATTATTATTTTATTTCAAAAGAATATGTTTTTTATTTGCTAGCAAAATATTCTTTAATTCGTGAAAACTATAAATCATTATCGCGCAGGCTGGAGTGCCTTTGTAGTGACGTGTGGCACACTGTGCCTTTTGAGCCGTCAAATGCAACAACGATAAGTTAATACTGTTTACATGCGTGTATAAACTACAATAATGTTGTTTGATAGCAAGAACAAAGTCCCTTTGTTACCTCCAGAGGGAGGTGCAATGTCAGAATATTATCAGAAGAAATGTCAGGGACTCCCTGTGAAAGAGATCATGCTGGCAGGGCCGCAGATGTGAAGAAAATCTGTAAACTTTGTCATCTCGAAGGTATATGAGAAGGCTGAAGGTACAGGAACACTGTGATAGCTAGGGAGGGGAAGCTTGATGTTGATGCAAAATCGGCAGCAGTCCTGTTTTTACCGTGCAGAGGTTTTCCAAGTTAAACTTAGATAAGTAAATGTATTATAAACTGATCACCTAAGCTCTACTGTAGTGGCAGGTTACAAGTCTTTGTTGTTATAAATGCTGCCTAAATTGCATTTTCAGCTTGTTAAAAAATATTAATGACTATCATGTTGATATGGTGTATCATGTCAATGGTCAACAACGTAACCTTCAATGATAAAAATGTATATGAACAAAATTGCATTAATATTTCAGATACTATATATATATTTGGTCGATATAAGACGAATATGATGAATGTTGCCTGTAATGAATGGATCCTTGGGTTACTTTAGTTTAGAAAGTTGTGGCCTCATAAATTTGAATTTTGAACAGGATAAAAGGGCTCATTATCAGAATCATAAAATAAGTCATTATATGTACATTGTAAAAAGAGCCTTTGTAATTATCATCACATGTACACTTACGCATGTACTAATTAATCTGAATCAGGTCAAATGTACCTCTCCTATGACATCATTTACCTTCAAGTGTATTTAACACCAAAATTATGGGCAGATGCTGCTAATTTGACTCAAGTCTTTTAATATTACTGATGGTAAAAATTTTAATGAAATTCAAAAAAATGTCGGGCAAATATTTCTTATACAAATACATATTAGCTTGGCCATCTGAAACTTAATATTGATAATTGTGTAAGTAGAGTCATATGTTAGTATGGGTTATATTGTGTTTTTAATGTATTTTTAAGAACTGTAGTATTCGGTCTGTTTAAAATGCTGGATAATAGTATAACCGTGATTTTAAAGGAATTTTTTGCAGAAAAAATCAAGAGAAAACTTTAATCATTTTATGTAAACCACCTGTTTGTTGGGTAACTTTTAAGAAAATTGGCTGGGTCATAATGAAATGATAAAGTCAAATCCATCGTTAAGGTTAATACAACTCGAGGAGATAAAAATGTGATTAACTAATACGGGATGAGTCATCCGAGTATTGAACTTAAGGACGGTTGACTGATTAAATTCTCCATTTCTATTACCAAGGCTTTTTTTCACCAAGACAAAGAGTTGTTGAGTGAAGATTCAATAGGCAGCATTTGCTTGTTTATAACCGTAACTCAGTAATCTGTTTATGAGCTGGAGGAAGTGTGTGGAGATAGGGAACATGCAAACCGAGGTCTAACGGGGACGGCTGAAATGGCACAGTGGTTACCGGGGCTCAGTTTTAATCATCTGGTGCGGTCATATTAGGCTCTGGATGCTTTAAAGATCAAACGAGTCCATATATTACTTGTTATAGTGAAGTGAACAATGAAACAGTAATGAAAACGAAAAAAGAAAACCTCGGATGTCAGTAAAAGGGAGTGGGGATGATTGTGTACGACACATATAAGATTATAGTTGCTCTTGAACTATGACTATGTAATTAAAGTCTGGAAACTTGAAATATATATAAAAATTAGATTATAATGAAAGTAATCTCCTGCCTGCTCGATGGTTTCTAAGTTAAGTGTTTTTCCCATTTATAAAACCCAGCAGGAACTTCTATTATACATTTTTACAGGATACATGTCAAGGCCCCTGTAAATATGATGTAATTTGTGTTTCTTTTTGTATTCATGGGAAGAACAAAATCACAAATGACTGGAGTCTACAGGCCAACTCATCTGTTGATTTTATGCCATTTTATTAAAAAAAAAAAAATAACTTCTTTCTTCTGTACCTGCCGAAACAGGATATGAAAGGTGTGAGAGACTCAGTAAGTCATTTTCACACTTGGAAGATGTGCCGCTATTAAAACACAGCAGTTTTTCGGATTCAATGTTAATATATGTTTTGATGTATTCTACTAAATCGGCCGTTCCCTTTCAGTTTGAAGTAATTCAGTCTCACTTTTCCTGCATGGCACAATGGTATGGTTTAGATTATGATGGCTTCCACTGGGATGGTTCTGAATTGTTTATTCTCGGTTAGGTTCCCTGCTCACAAGCGGCTCTATTGTTTAATCAAAAATCCAGACCTGGTATCTCAGGTAACATCACAGCACATGGGTGATGAAAAGTGATTCTGTAATTTTTAAGAATTATTATGCTCAGAAACAACTTAAAGTTCAAATGTCTGTTCCTCATAGGCAATACTATCAATTTCAACCTGACAGCTGCTGAACCATGAAGCCATTTGGGTGAGACAACCGTTACACTTACTGTCAGAGGCAGCCTGGCATCACTATCACTATGACACACTGCTCTCTACCAACATCACTGCATCACCATCACTGCGACATGCTGCTAACAGCACTGCATCTGCATCATTGTGGCATGCTGCTCTATGCTAACAACACTGCGTCATCTTGAATGATTCACGATACTCTGTGTTAATAGCACTGCATCACCATCACTATGACATGGTGCAATCTGCTAACAGCATTGCATCATCTTCACTGTGACATGCTGCTCTCTGCCGAAAGCACTTCATCATTTTCACTGTGACACACTGCTCTCTGCTAACATCACTGCATCACCATCACTGCAACATGCTGCTCTTTGCTAACAGTACTGCATCACCATCACTGTGAGATGTTCTCTGCTAACAGCATTGCATGACCATCAGTGCAACATGCTGTTCTCTGCCAACAGCACTGCATGACCATCATTGATACCTGCTGTTCTCTGTTAACAGCACTGGATCACCATCACTGCAGCATGCTATTCTCTGCTAACAATATCACATCATCTTCACTGTGACACACTGCTCTTTGCTATCATCACTGCATCAACATTACTGCAACCTACTGCTATTTGCTAACAGCACTGCTTCACCATCACTGTAACATGCTGATCTCTGCTAACAGCAGGGTTGCCATCTCTAATGCTCCTGGCATGACACTCACACGTTCTGATTCTCACACAAAAATCTTATGCCAAAACTATATTATTATATTATAAACATGAAATTACCTACATCAAAAGTTTGGGGCAGTTTACAAGCCCTATGGACTATTTGCTAGGTAATAAAACTGCTCCATACATGTAAATGCCTAATGTAGAATGAAACTTTCAGGAGGTTCAAATACACTTACATTTCCTACAGCGTACATGCTGTTGAATGCATTGCTTATTAAGCAAAGCAATTAAAGATGTCTATTTCAAGACATTTTCACAGTAGAGTGGGATTTTGTATTTGATATTAAGATGTAGGCTTTTAACGTGGCATCTAAAAAATTATGACAGAAATGAAGGCACAATTAAAAACCTGTTATTGAAATCAAATATCAGCACACATTTCTGCTAATATATGTTTATTTATCCTGCATTAAAGTTGCCAAAAAACATTTTTCCCTCTTAAAGATCAAATAATGTCTACAGCTACTACTATGAATAGTGCAGAGTAGTTTTCATGAAAATGCAAATTATGGTTCCCTTTTTCTATTTAGCTGAAGTTTTTATGAAGCTTTATTATTGTGATTTTATGCTGCCCAGTTCAATAAGGAAATAATTTAAATCTGTTTGACTGCTAAGAATGTCACTTTGCCAAATTAGCTTTATCTTGATTTTTATTATGGCTAAAAACACATCTGAATAACTGAGCCAAGACGTTAAAAAATCATACTGGAGCTAAAATTTATTATGTGTTTTTCTGAGGTTTTTGAACCACAGTGAAGAATGTTTTGTTGATGTTAATTTTTAGTCTGTGTGTACATATACAGTACACACTGACCTGACATAACAGTAAAACCACCGGCCTAATATTGTGTAGGTATCCCTCACACCGTCAAAACAGCTCTGTCCTATCGAGGCATGGACTCCACAAGACCTCTGAAGGTGTCCAGTGGTATCAGGCACAAAGACGTTAGCAGCAGATCCTTTAATTCCTGCAAGTTGCTAGCTGGGTAGCATGGTGGTGCAGTGGTTAGTACTCACACGTGTCGGACCAGGGTTTGACTCTCCAGCAGGGTTCCGTGTGTGGAGTTTGCATGTTCTGCTTATCATGGGGTTTCCTCCAGGTACTCTGAAACCCCACCTGCCTCCCCCACGACCCTGAGTAGTACTAGCAGTTACAGAAAATGGGCCTCCATGGACCTGACTTATTTATCCAGTACATCCCACAGATGCTTGATCAGTTTGACACTTGGAGAAATTGGGGAATTTGTAGGCCATGCCAACACCAAACAATTTCTTAATAATTTTTGCAGTGTGGTAGGGTGCATTATCCTGCTGAAGGAGGCCACTGCCATAAATGGGTGCACATGGTCTGCAACAATGGTAGGTGGTTCTTGACAAAGTAACATCCACATGAATGCCAGAACCCAAAGATTCCCAGCAGTACATTGCCCAGAGCATCACACTGCCTCTGCTGGTTTGCCTTCTTCCCATAGTTCATCCTGATGTCGTCTCTTCCCCACACACACGATGTAACAGAAAACATGACTCGTCAGACCAGGCCACCTTCTTCCATTGCTCCATGGTCCAGTTCTGATGCTCACATGCCCCATCGCAGGCACTTCCGGTGGTGGAGCTGAGTCAGCATTGGGCGACTTGACTGGTCTGCAGCTGCACAGCCCCATACGCAGCAGGCCGCAATGCGCTGTGGTGTCTGACACCTTTCTATCATAGCCAGCAGTAACCTTTTCCGGCATTTTGTGCTACTGTAGCTTTCCTAAGGGAACGGAGCAGATGGGATAGCTTCCTTCGCCGGTTCATCGGTTATTCTTCCTTGGACCACTTTCAGTACAGTAGGTACAATCCACTGCATACTAGTAACACCCAACAAGACCTGCCAATTTAGAGACGGTCTGACCCAGTCGTTTAACCATCACAATTTGACCCTTGTCAAAGTCATTCAGATCCTTACACTTGCCCATTTTTCCCGCTTCCAACACATCAACTACAACAACTGATTGTTCATTTGCCTAACATTGTCAAGGGTGCCATCGTAAGATGATTAAAGTGATTCGCTTCACCTGTCAGTGGTTTTTATGGGTGATCGGCATATATATGTGTGTATATATTCTTCATGCTTACTATTACATGCAAAACTGGGTTACAAATTAATTATCAAGCACTTTGATATTTCCATTAGTGTATTTGTTCCTGTTCTTGCTCTGCATCTCAAGGCAGTTTCATGGCCATGTACTCCCCCTTCTTTTGGAAGTAGAAATCAAATCTGGCCACAGCATACCTGGAAAGATAGCAGACAGTGTTAGGAGGCGCCTGAGATTGTGCAGGATCCACAGGAACACAGGAGTTCTGTGCAGCATATAGCAGGGCAGTGATCTAACCTAGCTCTAAGTCCAGCTCCAAAAGCTTTTACATTCACAAGCCGTACTTCAGCATATTGGACGTTCCATGCATGCGTACTGCTATGTCTATAGTTCATTTTAAAATCCAAAGGTAAGTGTGAAGAAGAGAACATACCCGTCTTATAAAGGTTACTGAGATGCAGCGGAGGGAGGTGCAATTCACCAGGAAACCAGGGACTGTATTTGCTATTTGTCACGTTTGTTTTTTTTTTCCTTCCACAGAGATGAACAAAAGTGCAACACCTGAGTTATTTGAAATTCAGCAGCACGCCATTGATCAGCCATGAACCAGAGCCTGTCATGTCACGTCAAGTGAGGTAGGAGCTGTGTGGGCTGAATAGGTGGGGAGGGATTTTTAAGCTCCGGAAGGAGTGCCTTTAAATATTTTCTTTGCCTGTGAACTCGGCATAAGACTTTGATTTGAAAAGTTATTCATTAACATTTATGCGGGATGTTACCGTGACACTTGCTTTCAGTGGGGGGTTAAAGCATTATTCATCTAGTACGCATTATTAAGGGCTGGTTTAAGTTGTGTCGTGTGAAAGCAGTTCCGCTTACACACAAAAAGGAGATGATTATGTTACAATTTTTAATTCACCCGGTTTCCTTTAAAGGGAAGCAGCTTGGGAGTGGAGGGGGGGAGGGTAGCACTTTAATACAGGGGGGTGGGGGGAAAAAAGACAATTAGGTGTGAGATTAAGGTGGAATTTGGCAAAATGTCAGTAATGAAAGAGGAGATAAAAGCAAAGTAGTGAGTGATTAAATAAGAAACAGGAAGAGCCTACAGGAAACAGATGGTTGCAGGAAAAAAGACTTAACCTATGTGTGACTATAGAACTCCATTCCAGACATCAGATAAAAATTAAAATGCATCGCAAATGTAAATAAGAAGGCAGGTAACAGTCAATAAGCCCGAGCACCCAGTTTAAATGAAATCTCTGCATGACATCAAGGCTGAAATCCTTTAATATAAATTAGTTATTCTAACTGCATTTATTTCTGTTCTAAAAATGAGAAAATTAAGGGACCACACATCAAAGGTCTATTATCATATAAGGTGTAAATCTGACCAAAAGAATGCTCTATGATTTATTTCTCTTTTTATATGACCAGATTATTTTGCCCTATATGAGAAAAGAAACAGAGGATAATGCAAGGCACCTAATTAAAAACTTAAAAATATGGAGGAACATTTCTCTGAAGGTAATTATTGTGGCTGCCTGTTTCTTGTAGAGTGTCATGACCCTGGACCATTCAATCAACCTTAACATCAGTCCTTATCATCCTTATCTCACCCAACACATAAGAGGGCTATACAGTGTCATGTAACATGTGGGTGATTCTTAATACGTGTCATTAAGGATTAAAGAAAGCCCTTCTTCATTTCTGTCCTTCTCTTTACACGTATATATTATTATTAAATGCTACATTATAGAGTTACCCAGTGCTGTTGGAATTCTATAACCACGATTCATCAAATAAACAGAAATGTCCTTCTATTCATTCCAGCCATTAAAGCACTGAAGAGCATATCAGGGCAAATGTTCCTATCCTGTTTATCTAGAATGACTCTGCATACAGTAACAGCACCATTCCCTGAGCATCATGTGATAAGCAAACGGTCATATGTTATGTAGCATAAGCAGTATGGTGTTGAAGAATATAAAAAAAAAGGAAATCAATTAGTTACAAACAATTAATCGGGCTGTTCAAGATGAACATTACAAAAAAAATGATGACAGATATTTTTCCTGCACATGCATAAATTTAATTTCTCTAAAATGATTTTTAAAATTTGGCACCTTTTTCATAATCTGCTGATAGTGTAGATAAGCCCTTAATGAGTGCATATTCTTTCACAAGACAGGAGGTGTCCTTTCCTTAATCAGGAGTTGTTTTTAATTCTTTTTTTCTATAAATATTCTGTGTTTAACACTGAACATGAAATAAAATCATCATAGTCCCTCACATGATGAGAAATCCTCAAGGCTACAGAAAGAGTACACAGTAAATCATACAGTAATTAAAACCTTTTAACGAGCCTCGTGGCACAGAGTGTCCAGGGTTCTCCCTTTTATCTAAGCGAACTAGGACAGACCTGGAGGGAGACGGAGACGCAAGGACTTGGCTGAGCACTCATCTGTACAACGTCTCCCACTAGGACATCTTGGCATTTGGCAAGGAAATGCATGAACTTCAATCTTTGTGACGAGTTTGCGTTGTTGTAGACACACATATATAAATGCACGAATAAACACAAAGACAAGCGTTACATTAGGGGATCCTCTGCGGGTCTGAAAAAGCCCTCTCAGTTCACTGCCATTACTGCTGTCGGCCATCCTGCACGCCGACGGTGGCCACGCGCGTCCAAGTTGAGGCCCCGTGCTTTTCCAGTGTGTACAAACAGGGTCAGACCGCCCAGGGCCCACAGAAGCATCCATGCTGAATGACTGCCATATGTCTGCAGCAACATAATTTATTACAGCTGCAACGACGGTTTCCTTTCATTCTTCCAGTGAAGAAACTTGGCCTAATATTTTTTGTATTTTCAAGGTTGATTTACAAATTGCAATTTGCTATTAAAAATTATCTACCCAGACAAAAATGAAACTAATTTATATAGACAAAGAGTTTGTTTATGACTCCTTTGCACAGGACAGGAGTAGTTTTTCGTTTTTTTACATGCCAGTTGCGTATCTCATACTTCACATCGCAACAGTTTTTGAGAACTTGAACAGCCCATTTTTTAAATTGGATCAGTCAATTTTTTATTATACTTATTACATTATATTATATATCATCCTTGTGTTTTGTGCCCTACAATTCAAAGTTTTGAGTTTTGAGGCTTTAATGTTCTTGCACACAAATGCGTGGCTAAAATTACACACTGACAGATTTGAAAACATATTAAAGAAAACTTTTTAAAACCATGTATTATAAGGTACTATTTTGAAAAATGTTGAAAGGCATATCATTTTCTGCCTGGACAAATGAATCCCTCAGAAATAAGACTGCAGCATTTTGCATTGTATTGTCAGTAAAGTAAAAGGTGAAGACCATTTTTTTGAACATACACTACAAATAGAAAATGAGTTTGCTAGTGATTTAAAGGTATGGTTTTAAAGGTATGGTTTTAAAGGTAGGGGATTTTCCATCATTCTTTGAGGTAACTGAAAGTTCCGGAATATTTCTTTAACTGCTGAAAAAAAAATCTTGGCAATGCAGTCTGAGCAATTATATCATTTAACCATAAAAGCTGTTGTGCACATTTGCAGTGTTTGTTTTTGAAAAATGCAGAATTGGCACTTGACATCTGATGGCATTTCCATATAATTATTCCAAAATAATGGGTTTTGTCACACAAGCCCGAAATTGTTAAATAATTACCGACTTGCCAAACCCATGAGACACTTAGAAAAATATGTATAATAAATACAGATATCTACTATGGTGGTGCGGTGTGCGTCTGCGTGTGTGTTGGGGGGGGGG
>JAABNX020000008.1:24280070-24294682 GCA_015163995.2 Mormyrus lacerda | reverse complement strand
CACAAGGCAGGGGGGGGCATGCGGGACAGGATGCCAGGTTATTGTGGGACACATGCACATATGTCACTGAAAATTTATACATGCAAATACACATAACTGTAAGTACTCAGAACACCCAGTACCTAGGAGTGCCCAGAGTAGACGTGAGCTAATATGGGGAAAACATGCAAACTTCACGCACACAGAGTGGAGGTGGAGTTTTAGCCCCCAGCCACCTATTGACTGAGTCATCGAGGGAACTGTCACATCCAGCTTTACTTAATGTACTTAACGAGTAGAAAGGTGGCTGTCATTGTATATGTGTGTGTGTGTGTGTGTGTGTGTGTGTGTGTGTGTGTGTATGTGTGTGTGGGTGCCTAATGTGGACTGAGATAAGACTCCCAGCCCCCCCCCCCAAAATGCAAAAAATATAAAATGTATGGTTCTTATTTAGTTATATTAAAATAATACTTGGGTGTATGGAAAATTGTATCTTCCTTTGCTTGCATTTTTAATGATTAATGATATGATGGATTTAGATATTTTTACTAATAATACCTTGATACAAACAATATCAAAATATGAGAAATTAAATGTTTTGGTACTTAATTCCTTCTCATCGCAGATGTGATTTACAGTAGTTTTGCAGAAGTAGGCCTACTTTTCTTTGGTCCTTGTGTCAGCAAGCAGTAATAATCTGCCCGTCCCTGTGCACCAAATGCAGTCATTTACAGTCATTTACGACCTTTTTTGTGAATGATTGCATATCCATTTGAAACTCTTTACATCTTGGTCTTAACTTCTGAATTGAATAATGTGAAGCAGATGACGAGAGGATAATCACAAGCATACCACAATAATCACATTTGAAGGTTTTCCAAAGAAAGAGCTCAGTACATCTTAAGATATTCTCAGCATACACCAATATATCACACAATTCATTTGGTGTATTCTGTGCAGTTGGAATTGACATTATCAAGAATTCCTTACTTAAAACAAATTAAAATCTTGCCAAAACCACAAAGTAATCAAATGTTAAATGGAAGCACTTCATTACCTGTTACACAGAGTATTAATCTCAACAAAAGTAACTGTAGCTTGTAAACCAAGTTGCTATGCATTGATATTATTCTTACATTAGTTTACTGTCCTTGTTGCCATATTTTTTATTCAAAGATAATTTAATTTAAATTTCCTGCATGGTAAGAATGATTAATTGATCTTTTTGTCTGTTAAAATGTTTTTCTTGTTATTATGTATTTTTATTTTCTATGTCTCCTAGTGCAGTGAAGTCTCTCTGGTGTACCATTTTCCGTACACTGCAGAAAGCCTGTACTGCTCCAGCGGGACCTGTAGGTACTGGCGCTGAAAATGGTCTTAAAAAAATTGCCTTGGAAATACAGACCAAAAAAGAGGGGGGGGGGGGTGGTCTGAGCATCTGAGTTAAACCGCAAACCTCCACACGTCAAAGGCTGGATGCAGGGGCTCTCTGCCAGCAGACACGCGTGTGGTATGCCAGTCATTAAAGCCTGCAGAAATACACGATGAGGCTGGGCGCTAAGGAGCTGTAACCCAAAGCACTCGACCGCACCGGTGTCCAAGAATAACAGGGCCCACTGTGAGCCGCTATTGTAGCTGCTCGACGGCAAGTTTCCCTCCAAAAGCGGCAGCGCTGACGTAGTGAGCCCGTGGGCTGTCAGTCAGGGCCAAATTCAATTATTTTACACAAATAATTTTGCCGACGTTTTTCGGCCCGTGTCTGGAGGGTTTCGTCTGCAGCATCTATGACGACGGCATCCGTCTGTCATTTGTTTTAATTATAACAGCTGAAATCGGTCTAATGAAGAACAGCACCTGCATTTAGCGAAGAGGACTGACATTTGTGGGGGGCAGGGAGGGGGGCACAAAACAGCCATTGTGGTGGTGAGGCCACGAGCTTCCTGCTGCAAATCCCTGCCCAGACGGGCTCCATGACAGAGTGGAGATTTTTATATAAGAGTTTTTACCGCTGCCATATATTTTGTTCATACTAGTCATCTAACATTGACCAAATGCTACATTTTCCATACATTCATTCTAATACATCAGCACTTCAATATAATAGATAGGCAACTTTACTTTTTTACGGCAACTTTTTTTTCTGATCAAGTATGGCATTAAAATGTAATTTTAATTATTTGTGTTACTCGAAGTTGTATATGTTGTGGAATTAATATTTTCCTTCCTCCAGTCTAATTCTAAAACAAAATGTCTTGTAACTTTCAATCAGGATTGTAAAGATACCCATGACTCGACAATGCGACGTCTGACTGTGACACACAGGAGCTTTGATTAAGCTGGAGGCTCTGACACATTTAAACACTCTATTATTATTTGGGTTGGAAAAGTTGGCAGTTTAAAAATTTCGTTCTGACCTGCAGCAAAATGGCTTAAGTGTTTCTCCAGATTTTGTTATTAGCTAATGCGTCTGTCTGGCTGAGGAGTCGCAGTCTCCTTTTACAGAGAGGAGCCCAAACATTGTGAGCTCCATTATATTTACCCAGTATCTATTTGCAGAGTTACGCTCTTCATGGGTACAGATTTAAAAAATAAAAAGAACTTGGGGGGTGGGGGGGGTATTCTCTAACACTGTGACTGAGTGTTTGTATGTTATTAGCGTAGCAAGCTTTTTGGTTTGGTAAGCATGTAAAAACAAATATTAGTCTCAATTTACTTGTTGGCTCATTTCCAGTGAGCCATTTTCCATCATTTACACTCATTTTTTAATGTGCCACAAATTAAAGGGAAGTAACAATTAATAATAAAAAACACAGTGAAAATGGAATTTTGTTTTAACAGGCTGGATGAACCTTTAACAGATGATTACTGTGAATGTGTGCGGTGGGTATTGTTGCTGGTGTGAAAATTGGGCTTCGCACAGCTACATACATGTTCAGTGCCAATCGGAAAGCACCATATTTGCTGCTAATGGTCCATGTAATATAATTTCCTTTGGATACTAAGAGCATCATTTTGTGATGAATAGGACGAAACCGTGCGACAGCTTAGTGATGGAATGCTCCTTTAAAAGGCCAATAAAGTGTTTTTTTTTTCCGTCTGGCCATTTTCGGCAGGTAGAGAAGGAATGCTGTTCCGGAAATTTCTTTACTGGGGGTATATCTGTAGCTCTGTGCATGAGTCTGCATGTTTTCGCTGTGCTTGTGTGAGTGTGCGATTCCTCGTCCCGTCCATGGTGTCTCCTGCCATGTACCCTGTGTTGCCTGGGTTGGGGTCCAGGCTTTCCCCAGCTCTCCACTGGACGACTGTTCTGGAGTATGGACGATTGGATTAACAGAGGTTAGGTGACCGCATGGCACCTACCCATTACCATTCCTTCTATGCATAAGGACTCTGCTCTGCAGTACGTAGCTCTGGAAAGCAGCTGTGATGGCTGATTGAATTTACATGCGTTACCATAGTGCAGCCGGATTCCCTGCACCTCCCGTTTTACTGCATGCAGCCATTGCTTATTTCCTTGACTGCTGCCAAACCATTCTAGCGAAAATAACCGAAGCTCAAGGCACATCGAGTTTGAGCGCTGTGCCACTGTTCCATTCCCAGGGGCCCAGCTGCTCTCCGAGCTCCCCTCCGGGACAGGCGTTCCCGCCGGCCGCACCTTTCCGAACACGCACCTGGCTAGAAGGAGCAAAGTGTTTGACCTTGTTTTGTTTTAAAAAGGCCTTGTTGGGGTGACGAGGTTTTTGAGGCTGCGGGCCTTTTACTTTCAAGTTTCACTCCATGGATGACTCAGGATCAAGTAGATTCTCATCTTAGGGAGAGATGGATGGCAGGAGGGATTGAGGGAGGGGGCAGGGATGGATGGGTGGGTGGATGAATGGATGGATGAGGGATGGATGGATGGGAATGAGGGAGAGATGGACTTGGATCCCCACAGTCTAACATCAGTCGATTTTCACGGGCTGCCAACTCTCACAATGTCCTGCAACATGACACACTTTTTTACAAACTTCTCATCACACTTGGTGTTCAGCCTCGTCCTCCTTGCAGGTGTGCGTGACCCACGAGCTGAGGGCCGCCTGCTTCGAGAAATCAGACGTGGCTCCACACCGAAGCAAGAAGGAGGTCTGGAGGCACCGATTGAGCCACAGGTGCCGCGATCTCCTCCAAGAAACAATGGCGGCTGTATGGAGTCACAGATCCCCCTACAGCCCACCGATGACAGATCAGAAGCTTAAAGCGGCATCTGAATCATAACTCATCATGTATTCAGGATCAGAGCCTCTGTTGTCTCCTGTACTCTCTTTTTAAAATAAAGTACTGAAATTACTAGGGGCTTTTTAACTGCAGCTGTCATGGATTATTACTTAAATACACTTTTTGTTGTTTTTATTGAAACCACCTTGTGATTTTCAGTGCCTCACATTCTGTGCTCAAGCAATGGAAAGTATCCCCATTTATCTCTGTTTATTGCCTGCTGCCGACTTGCTTGCTCACAAGGGCCGGCTACAAGACAGAGTTGTGCAGGAACCGAAATGCTGCTGCTAGCGGGGGGGGGGGGGGGGGGGGNNNNCCCCCCACCACCGCCCCCGCGAAATATCGACAACAACAAAAAAAAACACGGAATCTGTTTAACATTGAAGTTTGAAATCGCCCTCACAGAACTTAAATATTTCAAAGTAATAAAATATATCGAAAATGTGCCGTTTATTAAGCACCTGTTCTTTATTAGGAATATGTGCTTTCCAAATCCCGGTGCGAGACGGGTGAACAAGCGCTATTTATCCTAAGAATAAATGCTGTCTGGGAAAAGAAGGCCCCTTTGGTCAGGGAGGCATGCCGAGCTCTAAGTAAGACTTACAATAACAAAATCAATTATAGATACGCAAAGCAATGTGCGTCTACGAAATTACACTGGAGTATTTAGACTGCTGTTTATGTGTTCAGGCATGGATACGGATTACATTTAAACAAAGGAAAACATTGCGGTAAAAGGCAGTTCATTTTCTCTGCTATATGTGTTTTTTGGATCAATAATAAAGAATTGACTGTGAGTGACATGTAAATAATTGAATCAACATGTATTCGTGTTTCATGTAGAGTGTTGGGGGTCTGTCTCCTTTGCTCAGAGGCCAGAGGATAGAGTGTAAGGAGCGAGTGCAGCGCTAAGCCAGTAAGACCAGATGTCCTGGTGGTATCCTACAGGAAAGACGGCTATGTAGAAGGTGGCTGCAGTGGGCTCTGCGACAACATGTCAATACTGAAGCACGGTTCATGCTCACGTCAAACTGAGAATATCACTTAACACCCCGCTCCAATGGCAGACAGTAATTAATAGGATTTTTTTTTTTCCAATAAGATGTGAGTCACTTGGCTTTTCGTGTTGGTAGGAAGAATGTTAATGAGATATATGAGATCATGTGACTCGCGGTGAGAGCTGAAGAGGGCCTAAAGCAAGCCTGAAAAATATATACAAAAAAACGAAAAAGAAATCACAGACCTCTGGGTTATAATTAGGTGAACTGGGATTCATCGGTGAAGTCATAATAATGTCATTTAGTTGGAAATAACGCGCAGAACGGCTCTTAAGATGAGGTGTGATCGCATCCTGCCAGAAGAGTTGCCCCCGGCGATGTCGCGGCGGCGCGAAGCTGCTGTCGCGCGGGAGCGGGCTGTCATTTACACCTCACCTTTATTAACGGCGCACCTGAGCCGCCGCTGACACCCTCGCAGAAATAGACACCTCACCCTAACAAAGTTGCAAAACAACAGCTCATTTTGGTAGCTAAATGAATACGGTGTAACCCTGCATCACCATGCTCCTCGGTGGATGACGATGTATAACGGTATACAACAATGCAAATCCGATGGACAGGGGGGCAGAGTATCGTATAAACTTCAGCAATATAGTGCAAACACTTCTTATTCATTTGCTCTGGGTTATTAAAAATTAGCTACATGATGCATAGTCTACCGTCGGACATCAGTTGAGCTTGCAAATATGCCGTTTGGATGAGGCTCTGTGTTTATGTGCCTTGGTCGCTTCCCTCCTGACTTCTTGAATAAGTGCCAAACTTTGTAACCCATTAACTCCTTTCGATCATAATTAACCGTAGTCTGCTGAAGATGGGAAGCTCAGGCATGTAAATAGGATTTTGCTGTCTCAAATTGGCGCGTCGTAGTAAAGGACCAACATATCCCAGTCAAACGTTGGTGTCATAGGTGCATGTTCAAACTTCGACACGCCTGTCCTGCTGCCCGAGATGGAGCTGCTGATGGTGAAAGCCATCTGAGACCCAGGCCTGCAGTGAGGCCTACCTCAGAGTTACAGTAAATTACCCAAACTGCCCAGGGACGGCCCCCACCAATGGGGCCACATAACTTTCTGCCACTTTACCTGCTGTCGTCATAACGTGCCAAATTCATTATGTCACCTACCGCCACCGGATCGTCACACCACTGCACCGAACATCTGCACCCTGTCAAATATCCTTTCCGTCATTTCTACTTAATTTTCTCCTGATTTCTGATTACCCAAGGGGCCAAATGTCCTGATAGATAGCAGGACGGTAAGCTGTGTTTCTTAAGGTTCTGTTTGGTGGGGGAATGGCACCCTGGGTTGGATACATACTCTTCACTCCGCTCATTAATATGTAATACTTTCATCATTTTTAATATCAGCTTTTTCTGGACTAGAGATGTCTATAGGCATCAAAATCTGACACGATTCCTGCAGGGGTTTTTAATCTGAATTCTGGTGAATCTGCTTACAAGATGAACTACTGACAGCAAACAAGGACGAAGTGCCAGTTAATGGGCAGGAACCACATCCCAGGCTCTCTGTATCAAAGGTTCCCTAGACAGACGCCCACAGCTGCTACCCACTGATTCCGTCATTTTTAAACCAACTTTACTTATTCTCATTTATTTATGGAAAAACCAAAACAGAACGTGTTAGAAAAATTGAATTAATCCAAAAGACTCCTCTGCTCAAGGAAGGCCTCTGCTGGTCTACACCACACTACAAGACCTCCCCAGAAAGTACTTTGTCTGCTGATTGGAATTGTTCTACTCTGTCTGTAGAACAGACCTGTTTGGTTCTTGCTTTGTTCAGAGCATGTTGTGTAGACTCTTGCTCAAGAAACGCTTATACTCGTACCTGGGCGTTCACTGTAAGCTCAGCCTAGCCACACTTATGCCTAGCTGACTTGACAGCCGTATGTCTGCCATTTATCTCACATGTGTCGACAAACCTATTTACTAAATAAATATAAATGTAAAACAGGTATCCCAAGTACTTCCTGAGCAGAACAGTAGCAACTTATCTTTATCTATTTCTTTCCTTTTTCTCTTTTCCTGAGCTCTTTTCGGCCGATTCTGCTTTTCTGCCTTGTGTCTGCTATCATTAGGGTTCTGATACATCCTCACGCTGTCTTTGACTCACCAGAGAGAACTTGCAGACTTGAACGTACAGCTTCTGCACCTCCAGTTCTGAGACGACGGCCTCCTGGCCCTGGCTCTCTTTGTAGCTCTCTAGGTATGTGGTGAGCCAGTCCCTCTGCAGCTCTTGACTGGGGTAAAGGCTATAATCAACATCATTCACACCTACGGGCCAAAGAGAGACTTCACATGAAGCATACTGCATGCTGAATAGGCCTTTTTAACAGTGGCCAGTCACTACGATCGTGAGTCACCCCAGCTTTTGTAAATGTACCTTACAATCAGAGTTATTGTGCTTTGTCTAAACTGCTTGACCATTAACTGAACCAAACTTGAAAGTAGGCAACATTTTTGAAGCCTGATAGTAGTGCTTTTCCAGTGTTAATTTAAGGCATTCTGGCATTAGTATGGATGAATAAATTAGAAAAATGAGAAATAGTGACAACATGTCAAATACACTTCCAGGGTTTTTTAATTATGTTTTAAATCACAGTCTAAAACATGAAGGACACACACCCACACAAGATAACGGCAAGCATTTCCAGGGCGGATATGAGGAAATCAAATCTGCTTGGCCATTCTGACACAGCGGAAATGTGCCAGGACTTGCTCCACGCTGCTCACTGACTGAGCATGAGGGGATACCCTGCCCTTCTTGCATAATCGCCCCCATATGCCCGTCTGCCATCTGCTCTCATTCCAGCCTGTCCCTAAATCTCTAAGCCTGACTTGGAAACTCAGACAAGCGTCAGGCAGCAAATAGGTTGCTCAGCCAGGGATGTATCCTTGGAAGGCAATCGAAGACACGAGCTGTGAGCCAGGGGCATGGTGAGGCACACGGACACCCCCTGAAATATCAGAGCACATAACAATAGTCCCACTGATCTTAACCTCAGGGAAGCATTCTCTTAATTACTTTAATTTAGCCACAAATCTCTGCAGTCATGTTTACCTTTGCGTATCTTTTTCGGTTCTTTGGCTTAAGGTCGAAATTGGTTAATTGAGATTTTGTTTTCCATACCCCTCTGAGTTACGCATATTGTATTACCTCTGTATCTAGTGTTTTCTTCAGTAGTTCCTTTAACATTCCTACCAATAATCAAAGTTAACAAGACATGTTTTTGTGTTGCGGAATTCTGCTGCTGACTGCAGTTGAAATCAGATTAAGGTAAACAGCTCTTGATTTCTGCATTATCTGTCTTTGGTTGGCAGGTTAATTGCACTGTTTTCCTGTGGGTTACAGTTACACGGGGAGACTGAGCCGCTACTAAATGACGGATCAGCCCTCAGAAATACCCGCCCGTGCATCTGACGCCATGTCTGCTCCTCATTAACCTCCTGTCTCTCACCCCCCCCCCAACCCCCCCACCCTGGTTTTCAGGACCGAATCCCCCAGCTTCTGTCCTTCACCCTCCAGGTTGGAGACACGCCGGCCCATTCGTTTTGCGCTTCCATCGCGGGGCACATTAACGTATCAGTCAAGCATGAGGGAGCTGATGCTACATGACAGGTGAAGTAGCTGTTCCAGGTAATCGAAAAGGTTGTAGCTCAAATCCAAGGAAAAGCACCGTGGTTTGCACCTTAGAGATGGGTTCTCTTGGCCTGAAGAAGTGCCTCAGTAAATATTCAGCAGCCTTAAGGGGTAAAGCTGTAAAACTGTAACTGTGCTCTGAATCTAAGCATCCGTTAAGCAAATAAATTATCTGCAGTCCCAGGCGAAGTCAGAAATCCTTTCCTCTCCGCTCTGCTCCAAGTCCGAGTCGCAGACGTTAGCCTCAGCCGGGGAACATTTACACATTCCACCCGGCCCCTCGCATCCCCTGCAATTACCCCCCAAAGCACTGTCTCGCCCCTGTCTGCTCCTTCTCGGAGGGTCTTCATTCTCCATTGTAAAAGCACGAGTACAGGTACGTAGGAATTCCTCACATATCCCATCGTGCCCCCCTATGAGACACAAACATCAGTAGTGAGAGAAGTGAAAGTGAAGCTTGGGGTGGGAGCACAGGATCAGCCATTCCTCCAGTGCCCCTGGAGCAGTGTTCAGACTTGAGGGTCTTGGTCAAGGGCCTGAATTGTTATATGATCATCTTGCCAGCCACAGGATCTAAGTAGGTGACCTTATGGGGCAGGGACCGCCACTACAGCAAGGGGCGGCTGCAGCCACCTTTGTCAAAGGTTAGGGCATCGAACCCACCTGTAAATTCATTGAAGTGGTTGCCGATGTCGTATGCCTGATAGTTGAAGTCAGCGTACTCAAAGTCAATGAATCGCACAAAACCTAAAAGAAAAAACTGAGTTATACTTGATGTTTCAAGGGTCCATGTAGATTAATCAAAGTACAGCAATTTATGGATGTGCTAAAAGGTAATATACGGTGTCTGTAGGGTTTATTTCTTGGCATATATGTTAATCCTGCTGAGAAATGCTGAGAGAGAACTAGTTTAAGAGCCCAGAGAGGGAGCAGGAAATATTCTTTGCATAGACAGAGGAGCAACTTCTTTGTTTATTTCTATAAAATATCAATGGGAGAAGACTGAATGCTAATGAGATTCACAGGAGAGGCAGAAGCTCCATTCCAAACTCCCTTTGTAGTCCTGCTTGCCTTCAGCCTTGTTGTAGATGATGTTCTTGATCAGGAGGTCATTGTGGCACAGGACGGTGCACGAGTCCACAGTGGAGAGGTGCTGCTTTAGAGCCTTGATCTCGCTCGCCAGCGTCTCAAAGCGGGGCACCTCTGAGCCTGGCCTGGAAGTGGGCGACAGACGGACAGAAGGTTCACACGGCGACGAATGAGTGGCAAAACGGGCTTCTCCATGTCACGTGACTCGTTTTTTCTTAAATAACCGAGTTCTCAGCAGCCGAACCGCAGAAAGCCGGGGGCCCCCGGTCGCTCTGGGCGGGAGGAGGGAGCGTATGTGAAAACCACATGTGCAGCAACTCGCAGTAAACAGTAAATATGCGGTACACTTGGCGAGCAGCGGCATTACTGGGGAGCGTGCAGCCAATTCGGTAAAACAAAGGAACATTGGTCTTTATTTTTCGCTGCACTAAGCACGGACACAAGGTCACGCTGCTTTTGGTTAACCTTTGGCAGAGGCACTCAGACGATGGAGAATAAAACTTAGCATTTTCTGTCATTTATTTTTGGGATTTTTTTCTTTTTTGTTTTATGCTCTCAACTAATCTGTTGTGTGAGATAAGAAAGTGCCATATTTTATATATAGGCTATATAAAAGTATCTCATAGTCATTGTATGATCACATGCTATTTTACATTAGAAATGGCTATGCCTGTACAGTGCTATACAGCGTAATGAGTATAAATGGCAAATATTCTCAGGAATAGCTTAGCCTCTTGCTATCTGACACTGGTGGTGGTCAGACAGGGGCCCAGTGAGATCATCAGGCCCGCACCTCCTGCATTAGAGACTTGAGAGCCACTCCCAGCTACGTATGGGGAACTTGCGTGTTTCCCTCTATGTTCTTCAGGTTTTCTCTTGTTGTCCATGCGGTTTGATGAACTGGTGTCTTAAAATCAGTGATTCTCAAACCGGTCCTAGGTACTCTTTGACAATTTTTGCTCCCAGCAGAGAGGCAAAAATGTGGACTGTCTGGCAGGGAGCTGGGGGCGGAAGACGCGGGCTGTCAGAGGGTGCCGAGGACCGGGCTGAGAAACGCTGCTTTAAATCGCCCTTAGTGCTCGTCCCTGCACACCCCAGGACATCAGCATGGCCTTGTACTGGGTAAGCTGTCATCTGCCATGGGCTCCTGTGCAGCCCTGCCTTGATGGGGGGGGGACCCCCGAGGGCTTTGGACTTAGTGGGCGGTAGCAGAGGGTAGTGAAGGAGGCAGGGGAGGCTTTTATGCCGCTGCTCGCCATGGCTGCCTGTTACTGGGAAACCGCATCCTGCACAGGCCCTGCTCAACTCGCAGAACTGTAACGTATGGGTGACTTACACAGCTATACAGTTATATTAAAGGGTATGTTGAGATACATTGAGATGTATAACTCAATAAATATATACAGACAAAATAATAGTTATTTTTATGGGAATTTTTTTTATGCAAAAAAGACAAACAAAAAGAAATTTAATTAATGGCAAGAAACCACAGGAAAAAACAGTGCCGGTTTTTCTCAAAATAGTTTTCATGGGGTGCCATTAAAGTTAACTGTCCTTCACAGCTGAACACGAAATGGAATAACCGCAATGCTAAATTCCTAAATTGACCATCGGTGCATTAAAAAAAAAACTTAAATAAAAATAAAAAAATAAAATGAATGTCGTTTCCCTTTGGAGAAATCAGAGTGCTGCTATCTTTGATGTGTAGCCCTTGATATATCTGGCCCATGGTGCCACATTCTCCTGTGATCTGTGGGATTAATTAGGTGGAATGTGCCGGCACCCGTTAAAATCATAATACTAATTTAGCCAATGCACTGTGGCGTCGCTGTGGGTGGTGGTGATGGTGCCCGTTTGTGGAAAACTTGTCCACCGACATATCAATTAATGCAGTCAACACAAAATAAATTGAAGGTCTGGGATGTCATGTGACAGCCCTGAGCTGAAATTTTTACGATGTTACGAAACAGCCACGTCTCTCCGTAGCTGAGATGTTGCTGTATCAATGCGCTCCCTCCGATTTCAGACGCATCTGTATTAATTGACAGCGCAACACGTTTTTTTTTTTATATATTGCCATATTTAGTAATTAAAATTTTAAGCATCTGACTTATAAGCACATGTGCAAAAATATTTACTGTGGTATTCATTCATCTGTTTTCAGAGCGAGTGCCTGGTAGGATATTTCCCCTGACATTTGTGAAGAATGTCCTTTTTGTAACTCAATGGCGGCAAACACAGACTTAAGGTTTGTGTTTTACCTTAGGACAACATGTTTTTTCCAGAAGGTCTAGATGGAGCCTATGTGAACCATGCTTCAGTATTTCCTCCCTGTTAAACACAGCAAGTGCCGTGTGTTACGTGGCACGTGTCCTAAGCGGTTCAGCCGCTCCACTGTACCTGGTTTGTTTTCCTCATCGGAAAGGTCCCTATAAATCAAGCAAGGGAGGGTCTCTGCGGAGGCACCTTGAGCACAGCATTGTTCCTGCGTCTACACAGGACTGTCCTGTAAACAGTGTTATACCTATTTATGCTCTGGGACAAACGGAACGTTTCTGCACACAGCTGTCCACGTAATTGAGTAGTGTGTCGGCCATAAAACTAAGGAGACAGGCTTTCCTGTTTACAGGAGCAACAGATGTGTTCCAACCAATCGTCACACTTGTTTTCATGCAGCATTATTACATCACAGAACTCATTCTCCTTTTCTCTTTACAGCTTCGCATCAATGAATGTCTTTCGTTTTTCCCAGTTATGTCTGGGTTCATGCGAGTAAGCATTTACTGAGGTTTTAAGAAAAAGAGCCATGAATTAAGTACTTCCTTCAGCTGTACACATAGCATAGTGCCACATTTATCCAGGAACCCTTCAACTGTAAAAGCCTATGTCTAGCTCTCATTCTATCTCTCAATATCATGATTAATTTCCTCACACCCTCATAAATATGAAAACATTCTTTCCCATTTTGTATTTTTTGTTAAATTCAATTAGTGATACTCTGGCACTGTATAAGAACATAGTATGATTAATGAAAGAGACTAATTAAAAAACAAAACCGTTAATGATCAATTTTGAATTAGTCTCCTGCTCTTCAAAGTTCATCCTCTGTGGGGCCCATGAGCTGCAGTGAACAGGGGGTGAGGGCTGGGGGAGCCAGAATAACCCGGCAAATCTCCAGCCCAGGAGAGCCCTCCAGAGGGGGGGGGGGGGATCGGTAGGAGCATCGGCAAGGACGAGACGTGAGTGATGGGGATGGATGTGATCAGATGTATCACGCTAGATAAAAAACTGCAACTTACCTGTAACTGGACTAACCTAAGGCATGACATTCATATGATATACTCATCTGAAGCTGTTTTTGGAACCACTTTGGGAGCTGGGACCCTGTAATCTAATACAACTTTTACTGTGAATGATAAAAGTAATTGCAGCCTCCTTCCGTAACTTTGTACGCCTACATCTACGGATGTACAGATAGCATTTGTCTCTGTGTTATTTAAAGGTACCCAGACAAATCTGTACACAGTATAAAGAAAGTGTCATGCAAGCAAGGGCTGCCACCACAGAAAGAGGAGGTGACGTTTTCTCTGTATACTGTGATTATGACATTATGGAGAATAGTGACTGTGTATTAGTTTGTTTCCTTTTAATCCAATCTGTTAGCAGTGGATCACCTGCCCTGTTCTATAGAAAAATGGCTTCATCTAAGGCAACAGACACACATCAGCTCAACTTATTTGGACTTGATGACTGACAGAGTTTTGTAACCAGCATTAAAAAAGTGACCCTACGGCTTATTGGTTACTTATATAACTGATGTCTTTTGCTTGTTTCTGGATTCTGATAGCTATGAATGAAACAAATTTTTCATCAACAAAAATACATGTAGATGTTTACATTCAAACTAGATGAACTATGAATGTTACCAAATATTATCAAATTCACCCACAATTTTTTGGAGCAAAGAGGAAAACCAAGACCAACATTATTTTGTTGTGGATGATTTCATAATTAAACTGCATGGGTTCTGACTCCCCCAGAATTCCCAATCTCTTTACTCTTCACTGCCACTCATCTGCTTCCTTCAAGGCACTAGTGACCAGGCTGCATGTGTCACGCACCAAACTCAAAAGCGATGGCAAAGCGATGGCATTTCGCCGTGCGGGCCATTTGCACGGGAAAGAAATCCTTGCGGAAACCCTGCTGTATTCCATTAACACGGCCATGGTAAAATGTACACAAACCATTGGCCACAATGATGCTACTTTATGCAGACACACAAAGACACACACAGACACACAAAGACACACAGAGATGGAGGGGGGCATGCAGACATGCTTCCCTCCAGCTCCTCACAGCCACAGCTACCTGTGCTCCTTTGTGGCGACACCAAACACAGCATACATTGTGCATGCATGTACTGAGTGCCACAGGAGCCCCCCCCCCTCCCCCCAGGGAATGAATGGGATCTGGCCGCCCTCACGGGGCCGTGAATGATATCTCAGAGCACCAGTGTGCGCGTGCCGTGTTCCCACACCCAGCCCGGGCCGCCCAGGGGAGAGGGAGGAGCATTATT
>JAABNX020000008.1:24252917-24279452 GCA_015163995.2 Mormyrus lacerda | reverse complement strand
TGGCCCCCCCCCCCCCCCCCCCAAACTTTCCTACACTGGCGAGGGGACTGTGCCAGCTGCCTCTGATGCTCGGTGTGTGGCCTGCCTTTCACCCAAAGGATGCATTTGTACACGTCACCCACAAACACAGATACACTGACCGGCCACTCATACACACTAATCTGCCACCCATAGACAGTGATACACTGATCTGTTACCTGTACACACAAATACACTGATCTGCCACGCATACACACTTATCTGTCACCCATACACACTGATACACTGGACTGTTACCATACACAATGACAGTGATCTGTCACACGCACACACTGATATACTGATCTGTTACCCATACACACTGATCTGTCACCCATACACACTGATGCACTGATCTGTCACCCATACACACTGATCTGTCACCCATACACACTGATGCACTGATCTGTCACCCATACACACTGATACACTGATCTGTTACCCATACACACTGATCTGTCAATATGTCAGTCATACACACTGATCTGTCACCCATACACACTGATACACTGATCTGTCACCCACACACACCGATACACTGATCTGTCACCCATACACACTGATCTGTCACCCATACACACTGATGCACTGATCTGTCACCCATACACACCGATGCACTGATCTGTTACCCATACACACTGATCTGTCAATATGTCAGTCATACACACTGATCTGTCACCCATACACACTGATACACTGATCTGTCACCCACACACACCGATACACTGATCTGTCACCCATACACACTGATCTGTCACCCATGCACACTGATGCACTGATCTGTCACCCATACACACCGATGCACTGATCTGTCACCCATACACACTGATGCACTGATCTGTCACCCATACACACTGTTCTGTTCCCCATAAACAGTGACATACTGTTTAAAGGGAGTTAAAGTACATTTCATACTACCTACACACCTTTAAGATTGTAACAACCTTGTAAAACACGTTATAACCACATATGCAGACAAAATAAATAGGTAATAACAGACCTATTTAAATTATACTGAAACATATTTTTTGAATTTGTAATGTTTAGTCGTTATATATAATGTTTACTAAAAATGTGGTGGCACAGCAATAACAAAAAACACACGTTTCGCTCCACTTTTCTGAAAGCCTCACAATCTACTGCCACCTATTGATAGTATTGACTAACTACAGCAATAATACACCGATATATTCAAAGAATTGTCTTATATATTCCCAAATCTGACCCATCTGCTATGACACTTTAAGACTCTCAGGCTCACGAAAGAAATCTTACTGTAAACATATTCTATTCCTTTAGAAACCTGAAATTAGCTACATCAAAAGCGTTAGGGTAGTTTGTAAAATCTTAATACTATTTACAAGGTAATAAAACTGTTACATACATATAAATGCATATGCTGAATTGAACCCTGTATATATGATAGCAAAATGTTTTCTACGTGGATTTTTATTTATTACGACTTAACTAAGCTATTATATATAAATATATATTTTTAATTTCTTATAGTACTGATGATCTTGATTTTCGGGCTTTAAACTTCCCTTAATCTGATCTGTCCCTTAATATGATCATTGCAGTTTCCAATGTGATAACTGTGCGCATTTCAAGCACATCTTCATATATAATGAAAAAAGACGCCAATGTCCTGGAGACGAAGGTTGGAAGAACAAACGAAAAGTGCGCCTTGATTTTGTCGTAGGGAGCGACAGCGCATCCGATAAACTCAAAAACGACAAGCGGAGGAGCCAGGGTTGGCAACTTTAGTCAGCTGGCTGGCGTGAGATTTCCAATTCGAGACAGGTATGCACACGCATGTATGTAACAGTTTTATTGCCATTTAAATAGTCTGTAGAGTTTGCAAAGGGCCCAAACGCTTTTGATGTAGCTAATTTTAGGTTTATATTGGAATAATATAGATTTGCCGTGAGATTTCTTGCGTGAGCGTGAGAATCTGAAAGCGTGAGTGTCACACCAGATGCGCGAGAGATGGCAACCCTGGGAACTAGCAGTGGTGGAAGAGTAGTTTTGACATAATTAATACATTCCATGATCTTCTTTCCTTTTTTTTTGTTTGTTTTTTGCGTACCCGAAAAGCTGTTTTCAAATGTCGAACGCGGATTGTAGCCTTTTGAATAAAAGGTAGCATCAACTACTGTACTATACAGCTTTTTAACACTTGGAGAAAAATATGCCAAGTTAAACATTTTTTTTTACCTTTTACTTGGTATATAAAAGAAATAAGCTTTTACTGTAATGCAACTTGTACATAATACAATCGGTGTTTGGTTCTGGATTTTAATCGCAAAGGTGCACAAGCTAAACGATCTCCCAACAGAAGACAACAAACTTCAGGCGCCTTTTAAATCAACTTCCATCTCATCATGGCAGGGGGCGGGGGGGACGTGGGTTATTCTGCATTCTCACTGCCCGAAGGCTACTGTATTCACAATCATATTAATGAGAATGCAGAAGTGCATAAAGCCTTCATGGAATACAGTCTAGTTCACCTTATGTTCATACTGATGCTTTGGCCTTGATTAGCGGACAGAAAAAAAGCCTCAGAACCTCCATATATTGAATGGTCTTTTTCCTTGACCTGACATCTACATCACTCTGCCTAGTTTGTTATTATAAATCATCCGAGCTTGTCAATGAATTATTTAAATCCATTTAAACATGCTTTGAAAGAGATACATGAAGGTGTTAGCTCAACTGAAAAATTCTGTCATGCCAGGTGAAACAATTCAGTAGGATTTCTGATGGCTGTGGTTTGCCTGGTGCATTTCTTTGTATTTATATTTTTAAAGTATATTTCCATTCTTTATTAACGACATACATTTGTATTGTTGCAGTTTGATATTGTGCACAATAACAATTAAAATTGTCTTCGAAGACCAAACACAAAATTTGTCCACAGTCATCCTGGATTTTTCTGGCTTGCAGAAATGTGTATGAACACGGTGAACATTAACTATGACTCAGACTGGTTTTTAATTAAATTCATGTACAGTAAGGCTGTCAATGAACAAGAGAACTAGCCTATAGCTGGCCATCAGTTATTAAAAGGTGCAGCCCCCCTGGTGTAAGTGGTGATCTGTATGTACTAACCTCATCTGGGCTGTTTTCTCTCTCCTTGTTTCTGTTTAATACTGTAGATGGCCTCTTGTTAGCTAATTGCTACATTGCCTCCAAACAAAAAAAAACAAGGAAGTGTTCCTCAAATGAGCTTTAGTGAAATACAGTGAATTCGACGCCAGTCTGCCTCTTCTTCCTGTTCGGCACAGGGCATCTGAAAATGCTCCCCCAGGACATTACATGCAAGACCCTAGCGGAGCTTCAGGGGAGACCTGGGAAGCCTCATGCTTGCCCCCCTTTAACCTCTGACCTTGCGTTTGGGTGACACCCATGCATTACTGGCATCCTGTTGATGTATGGGCTAGAAAATGGTCTGTTGCTGGAGTGGTCATCTCTTATCTAACACTGAAAATGCTACAAATTTGTTTTTTGAGCGCAACATTTTGTGTGTTTAATCTTTTCAAGATTAGTGAATCAACACTGAAATGTTGTGAAATGATGCACTTTTTAATAATGTCTATGTTTTATATTAATAATGCACAAAATCGGTACAATGTTCCATTCAGGCTACCCAGCTGAAATGGTGTTATAAATATCCATCATTTTTGGGCTCAGAAAATACCAGTTGTGAGCATACTGGTGAAGATTTTTGCAGGTCCCAGTCCTTCCAGTGCGCGTGATCCGCACACAGCGGCATCTTAATGGACAGAATAAGCTGTGCTCAGGGATGTAAAGGGCCTCACCTCCCGTCGAGGGGTCACTGCGGCCATGATGGTTTAAACGAGAACCCATTACTGTGGCCCCAGTCTTTAATGTCTGCTCGGTTTCCTTGATGATCAGGGAGACTCCTCCCAGACCCTTTGTAAGTGTGACAGTAACGAAGAAGACCTCTTTTATGTTTTTACACCCTCTCCCTGTAAAACCCAAAAAACACAACAAAAAGCCAAGTAACTCAAACCAAATGGTGCAGGAGTCACCACACTCTATATCAGCAGTGCAGAAGTTACAGCCTTGCTGTAAATGCCGAAAAAACCCCAATAAAAAAAAATACTGCATTTCGAAAAGAATATTCCTTTATTGTTTTACCAAGACTAGTTATATTCAACATCTGAAAATATTTTTCACTATGAATTGGTCCTTCATGTTAAAACTATGCCTTAATGATGGCTGGTGGTTTTTCAACCTATTTTTTAAAATAAAATCCTGAAAAGACTACCAAAAAATGCTGCTCTCTTTACTGTGGTCACTTGAAGGGCAGCAGATGAGTGCCTTTAACAGAAATGCACTTCAGGCTACCTGCTACTGTAAAATCTGGCAAATGTGATTACAAGATGAAAGTCAAGTTATATAAATAAATCATCCACGTATTTTACATGGAATCGATGCCATGATTTCCCTCTTAACAAGCAATAATCATTTTTAAGAGCAAAATAATACTTTATTCTAAAGGTCAGGGGTGCTCTGAGTTATAGCAGAATGAAGAGGTTCCTTGGCTGAATGTTTACACTGGAATAGCCATTAGCTGAGGGGAAGCTTTAATAATACAAGCGAATCCTAATAATGGCTGTGAGCAGGAGGAGCAACCTGGCAGAGGGACAGACTTAATATTTAACTGGCACATTCACTACTGCACAAAAAAACACAAGGCAGTCATCACTCTAACTGCAGAGAAAAGATAAGAACCTCTTTATTAATTTTAAGGGCTCCGCACCTGATGGCTGGAAATGCAGATTCTGAAGCATGTTTTCCCAAGCGGGTGTTAGCGTCTCTGTCTCAGGCCTGTGGTATTCTTCTTTACTAAAGACTCAGCTGGCAGACTGTAATTGATTGTTTTAATTGATTGGGCTGGGGGGGGGATGACTGTGGCTGAGAGGCAGTTTATCTTAGTCAGTCGAGAGGGAATCTACAGCAGGGGCTTGATTTCTTGCAGCTGATCACTGCCGCACTGCATGGCAGATGGGGGCCTTCCCAGCACTTGGGGGGCGGGGTCACTTGCGAGGGGACCCCATCCATGTGAAGTGGAGGCTGATGACACGGGAGCCCCCGAATCATGACATTGGCCGGCTACCGGCAGAGGTGTAAAAGCTGGGAGCGGCGCGAGGAGGCAGTGGCTCCTCCTGGCATGGCGGGAGCATAGAGTGTTCACGCGGCGGTCCAGACTCACCACCCAGGGGACCCACTGTGAGCGGCCTTAACCAGGCACAGGAGCTCCGAGAGCTTCTTCCACAGGACGGGTCCGGAGGAGGAGCCGTTTCTGGGCTTGATCGAATGGATCCTCGCCATCTCCTTCGCTATCAGCCTCGGGAAAAAAACAGGAACGATCACTTTTCTTTCATGCCTCGTCTTCGTGTTTCTTTAAGACCTACTGAAAATCTGACAGGACTGTTTTCATGTTGCATTATTTAAACTGCATGATCACTCAATCTGACTGAAGGCACAATATTGTAAAGCGATCATTTTTTTCAGATGGATTGATGAATGTTACTTGTAGTTTTCTGGCTTAAGAAGTTGCCCAGTGAAATATTGTTAAATCATATTTCATTTAGAAATGTATTCACTTTTGGTTTCCCCTGACACAGAGCTATTCCTAAACCAACATCGTTCTAAAATAACCTCTTAAATAAAATCCAAATTCCTCAGTGAAACTCTTGGCTCAGGCACCAAATGAATCCCTTCCATGATGCTTGGGATGCTGAATTAGGGGTGATTGTGTGTAAATCAGCTCCAGGCAGGGGTGTTGGCAATAGGGGGGACAGGTGGGATTTGTTTAGTAGTGAAACAGCACCCTAAACAGTGTTAGTCTTATTTTTTAATTATGAAATCTTTTTCTTTTTAAATTATTTAAAAAGCTTTCTTAACTCACATCCTTTCGCAATGTGTACCCATTGCAATGTCATTATATACATCCCACCACTCCATCCAAAGCAAATGGGTCCAGAGATCGGCAAAGCCCTGAAGCAGACCCCATAGGCACCTTGATAATGAGATCTCAGTCTATCTGATTGACTTGTGGGACGGTCACTGATTCAAGCCACTTTTGTTTGTGTTGTTAGTCACAGCAGGTCAGGAACGTCATGAGTTCATGAGTGATTCTGAAAACCTATTGTTCAAATAACAGGCTTATAATGTAGTGGAGCTTATTTATTGTAAAAAGGACGAGTGGAGGAGAACTTGGGCCATCCAAGCATTTATTAACAGGTGGACGTGCCCCACGTGGCTCATTGGATGCCTGTACTGTATTGGTACCACTTCACAAGAATGCCACTCTTATGAAGGGTTTATGAATCCTTTATAATCAAGTTATTAATTGGGTTGTAACACTTTGGAAATTGTTATTAGACAATTATAAACAAGTTACAACACTATTTATTATTATTAATGAGCGAATTACTACCATTTATAAGTGGCAAAAGGGAGCTTTATATATGAATATGATGCTCATATGAATCTGAATCAGCATGCATGAAGGCAACCTAAATATAATTCTACAGGCGCCCTGGAAATACATTGTTACTGCAGAATTGCCTTTCAGATATTCATTTTCTGTCCTGGGTCCTGGGTTCTATAGAAGGAAAGGGATGGAAGCTCAGTGTCAGTTTTTGGGTGACACTCTAGTCTGGAGAAATGAGGTGGCAGAGCTGCAGAGCTGCCTGGGCACAACATGCTAAATGATGAGCTAAAATCTAATTCATGAAAAGGCCTCTTTGGGGGGGGGTGAATCAGATTGATAGAGGAGTTGGGGGAGGGGCCGTGGCAATCAGCGCTGCTTCTTTAACTTGTCGGTATACAGGGAAGAGCGAGGCACCTCAAAGGCTTGGTGTGAGATCCAGCCCGAGGGCATTGTCTGCGTGGTTAGCACTCTGCCGGCCTCCTGCCGCTCCGAGAGCCAGCCTGTTGGTGCGAGCACATGTCTGAGGGCAGCGGTTACCTGTATATGACGGGCTGTCTCAGAAGATTATCATCCATCACCTCTCCCTGCACAAACTCATAGCAGATGCCGTTCTGGAAGCTGCAGTAGAGCTCCGGGGCACAGTCATGTTGATGAAGCACCTGGAAATTCTCCATCTCCCTCTGGCGATCCACAAAGAGCTCGGTCTTGTTTCCGTAGATACGGACCAGCACCACGTCTCCCAGCAATGAGTCTACGTAGCAGCCTATCAGCTGGTTGGTGATGCCTTCGGTGAAGTACTGCTCATGTGTGAAAAGGGGACATTTCATGTGGACCAGTCACAGCTGTTCTAGCAATTTACTTTAAATCTTCTGGCAGTTTACGTTGCCCTCGGCACGGCTATGACATAATCTCCTTGTGCAAGTACGCACATTCTCTAAATCTAATAACAGGCATCACAGTGGGTCATGCTGTTAACGCACTGAAAAGTCACAGTGCTATTTACAAGTTAATCTTTCTCTGAGCATTATCCACCGAAGCTCACACTGCCTGTTTTCCAAATGAATTTGGCTGTCTTGTTCTGATAGCTATAATGGCAAACTCACACGCGCTAACCTGGGACGTCGCTCCCAACGGCTGCGCGCGCTTAACGTCTTAAGGGAAGACAGTCATTTATAACCAACTTTCAGCTCCCAGTGCCGAAATGCTTTCAGCAGTACTTCACTTCCCTATCTTTTCATGTGCCTCCGCATGTTTATTCGAACAGGTGACCCGATCTGCTTAATAATTCTGCCGATTGTACTTGGCTTCTGAAGCCCACTTTAAAGGAGTACAGCATGCCTCACGTAGTCAAAGAGACCCCCGCACACCTACCAGCACGTTCCTCACATCATTTCCAGGGCCTGAGTCTAGTTTTTCTTTCTTTCTTTTTTATATTTCAGTGTGGCATAACTCTATTGCATTCAGACCAAGATCAAAGAAGTCTCACTGCCTGTGTTTGAAGTCTTTTTCCATTTGAAGTCTCTTCCAAAGATGCTGAGTGTAAAACAAAAGTTTACACATCTTTTGGCCTTTTCCTAGCAGCACGTGGTGTGTCGGGTATTGATTGTACATACGAGAAGTGGGAGAAGAAAAGACGCTGCGGACATGAGAACTGGCACGTAAATATCAGATTGCATGGTAAAAAAGGCCCTCAGCTGTGTACCGAATACACCAACAGCCTTGCTGCTACTTTACACCCAGGAGAGTAAAAGGGCAGTGAAACAGATGAAGAGATTATTGTGGACGAAGTGGGGGACAGGAGATGTTGTGAGCCTGTGACTCAGAGGGGGTGAGCATAGAGATTGGGAGGGCTGGGTGTGATTGGCAGGGTGTCTAGCCAGTCATAGGGACTGTTAGAAAGGTACAGGTCACAGGAACAGGGATGGATCGATGATATGAGGTCCACTGGCAATGGAATGGGGCAAGCTAAAGGTCCAGCTAGCAGGATTTCCACACAACCAGCAACCTTGGACCGGTGCTACCAGAATGACAGGTTATTTGCACATCTGCACATGTGAGTCAAGCATGCAGGGAGGCCCAGGGGCTGCTCTATCGGGCCGGTCACAAGGCTATGCCAGCCAGTCAGGTGCTTGTTTTTTTTTTTCTATAACAAGAGTCATTCAAAGCAAAGGAAGACTCCAGCCCTTTTTGTAGTGAATCTTGGTACTAGCTGAGTGTGTAGCTGAAAGTAATACAGGACTCCTTGTTTCAATGTCACCAGCTTTTTGAGTGCACTTCACAGACAGGCGAGATTACACTGGAACGCCAACTGCTCCATTCAACTGAAAAATAGCTCACATAAGTTCAACAGGGAAATTATATATGGACAGCAGGCATTTTGATGCGGGAGAACAAGTGGCCTTTGATGAAGTTTCCTTGTTTAGCTAAGAAATGATGATTATACGGCTAGTAATTCTGGGCGAATATGCTTTTTCTGTCTCTCTTTGGAACAGTTATAGAAACGAATAAATTGTTATTTTTCTTGTACAAATGGGAAGCTGACTTATTTAAGCATTCAAGGGACTTCAGAGCCCATAAAGCAAAAAAACAGACTCACACTGATAAGGTTAAAATGCCTGATATTTTAAATGTTATGATTTTTACGTATTTATTATTTCTGAATCTGTGCATGTAGTAAATCCACAATAAAAAATGGGGCTATTTCAATAAATTATATCAATCTATCATGCTGTACAAAACAGACACAGACAAATGTTTATATACAGGTTTGGGGTCAGAGTGCAGGGTGAGCCAGCATCTCCAGAGCAGTTGGGGTTAAGGGCCTTTGCTCAAGGGTATAATGTTGATATGATTACCCAGCCATTCAAGCAGATGATCGGTTATAGAAATTATGTGAATTTCAGTTGTACTTCCAGAACATTATTGGTATCTGAGAGCCTGAGAAGGTTAGAAGCCTGTAACCCATTAACTGCAGCCGGTGGATGAATTCTATGTCTACTGCATGGCTCATTCCCATGTGACTCACAGAGGGCAGTAAATAACATTCATCATTCTCAGCACAGGGCAGCAAAAAGAAAACATGAAAATTGTTTCACAGGCGATACAGGATAGAGCAGACTTAGGAGACCCTCAAGCCAATGAATAAGCACTATAAAGTCATCTTTCCTAAATGAAAATGTTTTATCTAATTACCTTCTATGGGCTAGTGTCAGTCTCAAAGGAAAGCTCCTCTCAAGTGCACCTTGGCGATCAGCACCAGTGTCAGTGCTTAAATCTCTGTATCTGCAGTGGGAAGCACGTCGCTTTCAAGGCGTCGAGTCACATCTGCATGCTATTTGCACGCAGGCCGCTCAGATCTGTATCGCAGACAAGCAGAGAGCTCCTGAAATGCCGCGGCACCTCACAAGGCCAACACGCTGAATAGGAAGCTCACGCGCACCTCGCGCATCTCAGGAGAGTCAAACGTCAAATAGCGGCCTCTCTAATGCAGGAAGACGGGGGGACTTCATTCACCTGTTCTCCGATTCACTTTACTACATCTCTTTGATCCCTGTGTCAGTATTATACATGCCTGCTGCATACTTGTTGTCAGCTTACAATGCAGGCTGGTTTGTTGCTCTGAACATTGTGTTCCGGAAACCTGTTTTTTTTTTTTTTTTTAAAATGACATGTTTCCCTAACTGACAAATGAATGGACATAATTTGGTCTTAAGGCCTCTTTGGCGCTCACTATCTACAGCACTGTACCTATGGACAAGGAGGGAAGGATAAAGAGCAAAGATGAAAAAACATTTCGCCATGAAGCTGCTCATGAGGACAAATCTGCCTTCCAGTTGGAGGGATGGGCGGAGCTTAAGCGCCGGCCTATCTATGCAGCTATTATCAATCTACTTCCTGTCTCCCATCATCTTTAAAGTGATGGAGGGGAAGAGGTGTAACTATTTTCCCCTCAATTTTTTCTTTATTTTAGTGGCCCATTTCTTTAACAGGTCACAATCTGCTGTAGTTTGTGTTGTGCTCAGTCCCAATTAGCTATATATCCCCCTGACAGTGGACCCATGCCGATCTGGAACTCCAAGACTGTGGGTAATATGAGAGACACAATCGTTGTGATTTATAGTGATATCTGAAGTGAGCCGTGGGATTTAAGTGTAAGGGTGCGAAACCAGGGGAGTGTATATACAGTCACCAGGCACCGATGTGATCATGACCGAAACACCGTCGGCGCCCAGCATGACCACAGGCGCCGAGGCCCTTGCTAAAGGGATAACGCCTGTGAGGGAATGTGGTAAACGCGTGCCGGCTGTGACCCACCCTGGAGAACCGTTACCACACTCACTCTGGAGAACCGGGGATTAGGCAATGTGCAGGCAGTCTAAGGCTAATGCTAATTTTTTGTTCCTGAAGTAAGACTTTCATGCAGCCTCAGCGAACAGAGGCTTCCTTTTTTCTGCATACACAGAGCATCACTTTAACTTTTCATAGTTCTGCCTTTTATTTCTCCTTTTTTTTCCCCAGCACCACCACGAGTTCATTGCCTGGCCTCTCTCTGCCCAAAGAAAACAGCGTCTGAAGTGGGAGGTGGCTGTGGGGCAGGTACGCTGGGAATTAGCCGCGCTTGTTTTGTCGCGCCTTCTGTTCCGCGGCCAGGTTTCAGATGGAAGGATCTGGGGTCGGCTCTGCCGGGGGCCACTGGGAGCACAGCGTCTATTACTCCGGGAGATTGCTACACTGTTTGCTGACATGAATAAAGCTGTCTCCTCTTCAGAGCTCCAAATTCACAGAGGACCGCCGCATCCCCCCTCGCCGCTGCCGGCCTTCAGAATCGAATCCCGCCCCCGGGGACTAAAGCTAAAAGATGTGGCAGTGGATGTTTCAGGGCAACATTGAAAAGGCAGGGAAAGGGCTTGGACATTGATTTGTGTTTACTTGCTTCATAGCATTGTGTGATTTTAGACAGTCACCCCTCCCCCCCCAAGAAAAAGATAACTGTCACTGCTATCTGGCTACAGTACATAGACATAAAGTCCTGTATCTGAGTCAGTGTCAGTTTCCCTCCCCTGCTATGAAATAGTCAATGGCCCTTTGTCTTAATCAGACTAAACACGCAGACTCTCAAGTTTCAATTTTTCTGATGTTTCCCAGACAAGAAGTTTTCTTAATTTTTTTTAGAAAGCAGATTTGAAGTCGCAGAAGTGAGCTAGTTAACCTTTGCACCACCCAGTAGCGATGGAGCCCAGCGCATGGCGAACTGCGCCTAAAGCAAACAGCCATGCGTGCTCCCTTCCTCGGGGTCAAAGCCGTTGATACAGTTAAAGGCCTCGAGGACACCCCCGGTCCGGCATGTGTCTCCCGTGTTCTCACTCCAGGTCACGCTACACCAAATGGAAGACTTTAAAATTGCAAAAGGACAATACAAGTTTTTGTTATTAATGTCAGCATTTTCATTGGTATCTGGAACCTTATTTGAAAAATACTAACCTGACATGTTGCTAAGCTTGAGCATCTCAATGAGCCCCGAATGATTTGTTCAGCTCGGATGTTTTAACAACTGTCCTCTCAGTTTGAGAATTTCATACATCACAACAGCCTTCCATACATCAAAACAGCCCATTACCTTCATAGTGCTACCATTATTACGTCTTTGACTGGCACTAATGCATGCAGAATTTTGATGCCCAAATGGGAGAATAGTATGAGCTTCCTGGCTGTAAACAAAGTGACAGTTCAGTCATGATGTTACACAGAATTCTGGCATTCGTAGCTAAAATCAAAACATTTAGCTAACGGAGTCTTATGGGGCAAGCTAACATGTGCGTTTCGTCTTTTTGTTTGGAATAAATACATTTCTGATATAGGAATATACTGACTCTAAAATCCTTGTTGGATGGTATTGCAATATGATTATATACGTGAATAATCAAGGAATTAACCCCCAAAATGTGTAATTGATCACAATTAAAAAATGTAATTGACAGCGCTAATTCTCTGTTCTCTAGAGGGAAGAATTAGTAGAGATGTTAGTAAGCTAGATTAAAAAGAAACTGAAAAAACTAGATTTAATGCATCGTGTCCTAATGTAGAATTAAAAAAAAATATATTAATCACAACCAAAAAATTGTTGGACAGTTGGAGGGGTTGTAGGTATTGGCTATGTACTGCTTGTGGTACCGTGTGGTGCTCTGAGTAACTAGTTTATGGACATTTATAAACTAGTTACATGATAATTTATTATTGTATGACGTAATGGCCCTTGGTTGCTCTTAATGCTGTTAAATAACATTGTAGTGGGTTAGTAAAAAACATATATCTGAGCTAGTACATTTTAACTGACCTATTTAGCTTACTACTAGCTGGCTTAGTTAAAAAGAAACAGAAAAAACTAACTAAAGTTATGGCTAACTAGATTTAATAAAAACTAACTAGATTTAATGCATTACCCACAGCTATCAAAGAACAGAAGAGGGTCCCATGCTGGCTAATATCAGAAATTCTTAACTTCCACCTTTAATTACAGCTCAAGAATGCTGTCTAGCTAGCCTGCTGACTTTGCTAATGATAGGTTTCCTTACTAACGTTAGCCATAGTAGGTTTCTATGCATTTAGTACGTGGAAAAAAGTAAATGTATCTTTGAAAAAGTGTGGTACATTCCCCCCAGGTTCTGGGCTAAAAACCCTGGGTATCTGCAGGTCCTGCTGATGTCCCTGGTACTAACCAAGTGAAATGATCCCATCTGGGGTCTCTATGCTGCCTATACAGACTGCAAGCCTCAGTATTGACCAATGCTGCTACCGCTGCTTGGCAGGTTCCACACTTGCCTTCAGTTTAATCTCTTCTGGTTTCCACTCAGGCCGCAGCTCCTTCAGCAGCACCAGGATATTGCTCCTGGGGTCATTCTCATCCACAGCTATGCCGAGGTGAGGAAGGGGGTCCCGTAGGGTCTCTGCTCTGCCTTCCATTACCGGTGTCCAGCCTGCACTCAGCTCCAGGTAGTCACAGCGCTACTGATCTCACACAGGACTCATCCCTGCTTTTTATCCAGTAACTGAGTTTGCGCGCAATGTTTCCAAAGTGCAATGTTCCCCTGGGCACCTTTTACTTTATATTGCGGGATTATATATTAACTAGGCTCTCCAAAAAAGGAAGAATCTGCAGTGTGACTTAAAGACTTGAAGTAGGTCTTATATTGGAGCAGAGCTGCTGGAATTGCACAAACAGGACAGGTTTTGTTTAACTGAATGTTCTAAGTGTGATAATAATTACACACCCAACTCAATCGAGCAGTTATAATGAAAAAGAGGGAATTCTGTCACACAATTATAAACAAACATATTCATTCTGTAGACCATAATCATGATTGGAAGGGCCTATATTGGAACACATACAGAGTAATAAAATATTATAGCACAATATATACATGAGGCATTTCCAAGGTGTTAAAGCCGTTAAAGGGACACACTTCTGAGGATATGTAAATCCTTGTGTTTTGAATGATTTATTTTCACTCCCGCAAAGTATCTTCGGTCATAATTACGCTAATGGCCTCTATTATGGTGCATCACAAATCAATGGCTGTGATATTTAGCTCATGTCTCTAGGAGGACGGATCTGGCATGCGGCCACCCCGCTACGAAGGAGCAGAGCGCAGGTGCGTTATGAGCTGGCTGCTGTCTAAAGGGGAACGGTGGTGGCCAACTTCACCAGGGTATCTATGCCCCAGCAGCCATTTAGCCACATTCACTTTGTCAGGCGGCTGGTTTCTTCTGCTCACGGGACCACGGAAATGCAAGGAGGCTGTCTGTTTCCAGGCTGTCAGGTCAGCTTGGTGACCTGGGTGACATGCAGGGCCCTTCGTCGAGCCGGCATTCCTGCAGTCCTTCATTTCCTCTGTTTCCAGAGTGTTGGGTGGGCTTGGTGATTCCTGCACTCCCTCATTCTCTCAGTTTCCAGGGTCTTGGTTCGGCTTTGTGACCTTGGTGACACGCGGGGCCTTTCAGCGAGCCGGCATTCCTGCAGTCCTTCATTTCCTCTGTTTCCGGAGTGTTGGGTGAGCTTGGTGACCTTGTTGACACGCAGAGCCTTTCAGCATTCCTGCACTCCCTCACTCCCTCTGTTTCCGGAGTGTTGGGTGGGCTTGGTGACCTTGTTGACATGCGGGGCCTTTCAGCGAGCCGGCATTCCTGCACTCCCTCATTCTCTCAGTTTCCAGGGTCTTACTTTGACTTATTGTGACCTTGGTGAAACGTGGGACATTTTAGCGAGCCGGTATTCCTGCACTCGTTCATTTCCTTTGTTTCCGGGATTTTGAGTCAGCTTGGTGACCTTAGTGACACGCGGGACCTTTCAGCCTGCGGACATTCCTGCACTCCCTCATTCCCTCTGTTTTCGGGTTGTTGGTTCAGCTTGGTTACCTTAGTGACACGCGGGACCTTTCCGCCTGTGGACATTCCTGCACTCCCTCACTCCCTCTGTTTTCGGGTTGCTGGTTCAGCTTGGTGACCTTAGTGACACGCGGGACCTTTCAGCCTGCGGACATTCCTGCACTCCCTCATTCCCTCTGTTTCTGGGGTGTTGGTGACACCTTTGGGCCTTTAGGTGAGCCGACATTCCCGCTCTCCCTCATGTCATAAATGCATCTGACTTTCTACCACCTGAATCAAACGAAAGATGCTAACAGACTACAAACTAGACTAGACTACAAACGATGTTTCCCAATCTTCCATTGCATTTAATAACTATTTTTAAGAAAAATGTCTGTTTGTAGTTGTTCTGCTTAATACATTTAGGTAAGTGTGTGACCAGTAACAAGTGTAAGTTAGCCTCGGAGCTAGAGCTCCAAAATACAATACAACCATAGTAAGAAACCAATAAAAGAACAATTCAATTAAATTAGTCTGTTTTTACAATAATAAGCAGAGTAATAGCTCTAATACTCTTTTGTGTTTAACATATAAAAATATTTCACTCTTAGGTTATTCCTAGGCTGTGCTGTCAGGCACTTACTACTTATATCAGCTCTTGCTTTCAACAGAGTGTTTGTTTCAGAGCAGCGGTAGATTGATTCTTTTGATTCGTCATAGAAAGGTGTCTGTGGACCAAAGACTGTTGTCTTTTGAAGAAGAGCTGAAAAATTCAGCGTGTGTTGCGGAACGCCGCCTCGCGCGTCGGCAGTGAACGTGGGCACAGTCGCTCTTGTCAGCGATCAGTAAATAAACTGAGAGACTGCGGACGAGGAGACACAGAGAGGAGGCTTTTAGTGATGCAGGAAGCGCCGGAGCCTGCCTTAAACCAGCACCGGGAAATGAGGAAAGTGGAGCACCAGGGTACTCGTAAATGTTTAGGGCGCATGTTTCATTTAAATTTCATATTCATTTTTTTTCCTTCTCTTCATTTTTATCAGTCAGCCTTCTGTACCTCATAAGGAACAGAAAAGAGAAGACAAGCAGATCTTGAGAGACAAATGAGATTAATCATTAATTAAAAGTCCAACAATATAAGACTTTTTGAAACTCTCGAAGGAAAACATGAAAGAATAATAGTTTTGATTTTTTTAAGTGAGAGCTCTGCCGTCTCCTTCAGTTGAAATGGTTTTGGCAACACTGCCACACACACAGTACATATTTAATGAAATTTATAACAATTGTCCTTCGATCGGATGAATTGCTTGTTTAAAATGCTAATATGTTCTTTTCTGTGACATGCTGTAATTAAACATAACAATACTCCATTTCTTCTTCTCACACTATGTGGTTCTCATCAAGGGCTTTGAAAACAGAACAATGATTGACCACCTGGTCCCGTTACTGTAGTGAGATTTATTAAACTCCCCATCTGTATAGAAAATCAATGTGTGATTGCATGGGGCTTGTGGGGTCAGCCGTGTTTTACCGTTTCAGATATAATTAGCTCAGCCTACATACTATGTATGTTGATGACTATTCTATATATTTTTTATTATTGTGGACTTATTTGACAGATTCATGATTTCTTTGGATTGCCGATACGTTTACGTAAAAATATCTCCATAGTACTGCTCACTGTAGAGTTCAGAGTGAGGTCTGGCAGTGAAACTGGTTAAAATCGTGGTGGAACATCAGCCCTTCGATGAACTCCACTTACATTTCCGCCATTTTCATATATTTGGCATTGCATAATACTTTCTTGGATTTGGAATAGCTGCTCATTTGCGTGGAGCAAAACCCTTCAGTGATGTTTCTGCTAATGGGCAATTTACCAGCCATTTATAGTCTTGACACAAGAGAGAAGATCTGACACACTCTGCCTCTTTTTAATTTGTTCCTGCCCTTTGCGTTTGATGTGATGTTCGGCTGCCCCTGTGAGTGCTCTTTCATAACAGTGAAGAGCATTTTAATTGTAAAATTGTTCATTTTACTACACAACCCAATGACTTAAAGACTCAGATTCCATGCCTGTTTAGCAGCAAGCTGTGATTAACACAAGCAGGCTGTTTCTCAGAAGAATAGTACCCTAAGAAATTAATCTGGCCCTGTCTCTAGAGTCACTTTATAATTATTATTTTGCATTTCAGTTTAACTTAATCAGAGCACTCTCGTAGATCTTGCAGTACAAATAGGCACAGGGCCTTTTGGAAGAGTGCGTGATGAATTTATCTTATTCTGCAGAACAGATAAATTAATTGGATTAAAGTTTTCATCATCAGTTTCTTTTCTTGTCCACATCCATGAATCTCCTCTTCCAGCTCACTGCTTCCCAGACATTAGCGGATTCGAAACGCTCTCCTACATTCTCGCAGCTAAAGGTGGCGCCGCCTAACGCAGCCGGCATCTAACATAATGTTTAATATCCGTCTGACAGCTACCGTTCGGCCGGCTTTTGGTCCCAGCTGATGAATGTGCAATTACCTGGCTTGACAGAACTTGTTCATTTTTGTTCCCGCTCCAGGCATGCGTATGTATATGTGATATTGTGCATCATAAACAGGGTGTTGGGGAGGGGAGGGGATTTGCAGCTTGAGGGATCGCCCAAGGTTTCTTGTAACCTTGCCTTCCCTGTTGCCTTCGCTGTGACAGTGCAGCCTCATTCTTCTATCATGCTAATGCTGGTACGATGGGCAACAGACTACTACTCTACACAAACCAAGGTTTCAGGCATAAAGAAATTCAAACATTCTAATGACACACCTATCCATGTATCTTCCATGTATGGAAATATGGAAATGCACACTGTGAGCCTGGAGCCCACCCCTGGAAGCGCATGGTTCAAGACAGTGTACATACTGGATGCAATGCACAGCGCGCATACCGTACATCGATAAGCTCCCACATGCCATGGCCAAATTACATGCGACACACACATAAACACATTTGTATACGTATCTTTGTGAGGATTTCCCCGTTTATTTTTATGGGGGGGAAAAAATCAAACCAAATACAGGCTGGAAAACAGGAATGCAAGGGGTCAAAATGGAAAGTATAGGACAGGGAAGGGCACAGGCAACAGGAAGGTCGATGTTGATATCCAGACTGGGGCTGACAAGACAGAGAGGTACTTAAATACAAAGGTTAACGAGACAACAAGCAACTGGTGCGGTTTATCAGGGCCATGCCATGGAGGAGACAGGAGGGTCAGGCAGATATGAAAGGCAGGGCATTACAGTAGCCCCCCTGCCCCTAAAATGCGCCATCTGGGCACAGAGGACGAACAGGGGTGGGGACCAAGGGGAACAGACACGAAGGTGGAAACATGGGGCCAAGGACATACCGGACACCAGACAAGACCGGGCATGGCATTACTGACAGGGTACACAGGACAGACATCATACAAGACCAGAGAGTAGTGGTACAGGGAGGAAGCTGCGATTGGAGGAAGCAGGGAACATCCGGGGAGTCTTTGCTGGCCCAGTCACCAGCAAAGTGGGGGACATCAGGCCCGCAGGACCCAGGGGGCTTGTCAGTGACTGGGGAGTCGGGTGTTACATAAGAACATAAGAAATTTACAAGCTTGTTTTGAGAGAACTTAACTAATAGCTCAGAGTTGTTAAAATGTTATCTAGCTCCGATTTAAAGGTACCCAGGGTTTTAGCTTGCGCTACACTAGTACGAAGACGATTCCATACTCTAACTACACGCTTAAGTGCTTCCTCAAATTCGTTTTTAAATATTCTCCTGCTAATTTCCACTTAAGGCCACGAGTTGTAGTATTTAAACTCATATTGAAATAACCATTTGGCTGAACAGCATCCAGACCTGTTAGAACCTTACATACTTCCTTTGCTCAAGGCTAAACAGATTTAGCTCAGCTAACCTCTGCTCATAAGACATTCCTCTAAGACCAGGAATCAGTCTTGTAGCCTTACGTTGCGCCCTTTCCAAGACAGCAATGTCCTCCTTGTGTTGGCCTGGTGGTCACCTGCAGGGAATGAGGAGGCAACCAAGGTGAGAACAGAAGATGATGTGATGCTGGAACAACACCAAGGGACAAGATGGGAGCCAACAGGACAGCAAGAGATGAAGTGGTCTCTCGATTGGAGAATACAATGTAAAATATACATAACCCCCCCCCCCCCACACACACACACACACACACAGGTGGCAGCAGGCATGAAATGCATCACCACACAGGGGCTGAACACTGTGTTATCCAGCATGTAGTCCAGCAGAGTGTGCTACAATAACAACAAGTTGGACAGGGACATGTACAGGCCGGTCTCAATGTTGGCCTCCAAAAAGTTTACTCTTCCCTCATCTGTAGGTACTTTTTTTGTTCTTCATAAAACTCAATAAAATTTGTTGGCCTGAAACAAGTGCTTTTCCCAAAGAAGACATCTTATTAGAAAGCATATTAACCAGATGTGTGGTCCTAATTTAGCTCCTACCCCACCTAAATTTGTGGCCTGATTCACATTCTGCTTAAGTGGTCTGGAGAGGCAGATTATGACCTCATTATGACTGGCTCTCTAACAACAGTGAGCAAAGACGTAAGAATACAAGAACTCGTGGCCATAGTCAGAGTATGGAACAGTCTTCCTGTTAGTGTAGCGGAAGCTAAAAGCCTGGGTTCCTTTAAATCAGAGCTAGATAAGATTTTAACAACTCTGAGCTATTAGTTAAGTTCTCCCAAAGTGAGCTTGATGGGCCGAATGGCCTCCTCTCGTTTGTATAGTTCTTGTGTTCTTATGTCTCCCAAGAAAAGTGCGGCAGGCAGCACATTTTACCTCCAATATGACAATTTATCCAGACTCTACAGGAAACAGCATGAGCTGATAACAGAATAGATAATGATTAAAAGCTTAAAATGAACAAGCAAAGTTCATTCTCTTGCTTGGAGAAAAATCAAGTTTGTCTCCTTCAAGTTGCTACCCCGCTGGAGCAATTTGTGTTTTTCTGTATTAGTGGCAATCCATTAATTCATTTTCTGTAACTGTACTACTCAGTGACATGAGACTGTAGACTACAAGCACAATGCAGGGAACAACATAGGATAGGTCACCAACACATCAAAGGGCACGCATGCACATCTATGGGCAATTTGGTAAGTCCAATTCACTTTAACATGGTTTTGGCCAATGGGAGGAAACCAGAGTACCTGGAGGAAACCCAACCCACAACATTACAAAAAGGTACAAACAGCTAAATGTACCATTACTGGTACAGAAAATGTTCCACAGAGTTCATTTCTATATCTTTAAAGATACTATTATCTACAGCTAAGGGTACAATTGGCAGTACCCTTGAGGGTACAGTCCCAGTGACAAGGCAGGTACAAATGTTTCGCCTTTTAACTGAGAGTATACAAAGGAATATACAATGCTAATATGGGCTATAACCTCATTTTACAAAATAAAAGTGAATGATCTGGCAGTCAAGATTAATTATTGTTTTCCGTGTCGCTGGTAGAATACAGCAAAAGTCACAGATAATATTATAGGTTCAACAAAACCTCATTCAGGGGCACACCTCTACACAGCAAATGCAGGTGGGTAAAGGGGGGTGAGGGACCTTTGATCAGCAGCAGGAAGCGAAAGGAGGGAATACAGAAATAAAGGCATAAATACAGAGCTGGATAGCACAGGCAGGAGAGAGAAGGCAGGCAGGCTGAAGGTAGGTGAGCTGAGAGGCAGAACAGCACAGGTAGGCAAGTGGAAGGCAAGAGAGCAGAGAGCGCAGGAGCAAGAAAGCACAGGCAGGCGAGTTGAAGTCAGAAGAGTGGATGCAGGCAATTTAAAGACACAAGCAAGATAGCTAAAGGCAAAATAGAGGCAGATAAGCTGAGTGTCACGGTTCGGCTTGCCGGCGGATGGAAAAGCAGGGAAAAGGAGCCAGGAAGTCGGGTACAACGAGGATTTATTGCGAACGACAGGACTGGGGAAGCACGACGGCAAACACTAGCAAACATCAATGACAAGTCTGGGGAAGACTGACTCTGACAAGGACTAAATACACTAGACAGGTTAAACTAAACAAGCAACAGGTGATCACAATCGGGGAATCACACGAGGTAATGAGGTGGGCGTGGCACACAGGAGGATCATACGGAGCTGGGCGTGACACTGAGGACATCAACAGGCAGGCTCATTCCCAAACTGCAGCTACTGAGGCAGTGTTGCAAACAGGTCTGTACAGTGTCAGGGTCCAAATCCTGTGCCATCTCATTAACGCTCGCTAGGCTTTGCCAATCACATCCATGCTCACTTCCTTCTGGCCTTGGATAACATCCCACCACCTTATATCAAATGTTACTGAGTTTTACTTCCATTTCTTACAAACTTTTGTTCTAGCAAGTTTTAATTATTAGAAAACACAGCTAACTCTGTTGCAAAGTTTTGCTGATAACAATAGCACAGCTCTATATAATTAATGGTATGGAATTAGTCATATTATTACTATTGAGGATGCACAACAATAGTTTATCGATTCCTTTGTATCCTCTACATACAAGAATACAAGATATTCCTTGTTTAGGTCATTCTTTGATGCTTTAGACTCATGTTCTGCAGCATGTTGACTTTGTACATTGATTCTGTATCAGCCAGGCTCCAGATCTGAAATGTTTAGCGGTCCAAATGATTATCTAAGGGGGTGCATATGAATTTTCCAAGGGGGCCGAGCTTATGATTGGCCCCGCCTCCTCCCCCCCCAGAACAAATCAAGTTAGAGAGCAGAAAACGCTGCTACCTTCTTTTGCTCATCGATATATAAATTATGGATGCTGTCGAGGAATGCACTTTTTGAACCTTTTTCATCCAAGCTGAATATGTGTTTAGTAAGGGGTTAAATTCTAAGTCAGCATCACTGCGAGACATGATGCACGGATTACTGGCAATCAGCTTTTGGCCACCCGTGGTCACAGCAGCAGCTCATTCTCCCCCCATTTCATTAGCTGGCGCTCTCTGACCTGGCAGTACTGGAACCTTCCTGCACGGGACAGGTCAGAAGCAGCCAAGCCACGGGACTGGCCTGAATGCAGCAGTGCCCACCTGGCAGGCAACACTCCCTAAAATGTTGTGCAGAAACACTCCCCAAAATCCTTACCCCCCCCCCGACAATTTAGCTCAACCTTCTTTGTTACTGTAACCCATTTGCTCTCAATGGCACCATTACTTTACCCCACAGACCCTATGAAAGGTGTCCTTTATACTCACAACACACCTCAGCACAGATGGATAGTGCTCAGCTGGTCAAGCACAAGAAAAGCTGTGTGTCTTCGCTGCGCAAGGCCTGACACAGGCCATGGAAAGAAATCACTCAGCTTCATCCATTAATAACAATTCCAACTATAGCAATACCCTCGCATTAACCTTTTAAAATAGTCTTTCCATTTTAAATGCTAATGTTAATTGCTTTAAAAATAACATGCAGTAGAACTGTTATGCACTGTTTTATATGAAAGCAAGAATTCACTTCAATATATTTTCCCCATAAAAACACCGGCTTTCTGTGTAATGTCACGGAAGTTCTCGGAATAATGATTCTCGTTCTATCACAACGCTTGCTGTTATCAAAGAATGGCTCTGCTTTCTGCTTCTCACATTTGTTTCACACAACTATTACTTATAAATAGACCTTCACAACGCTGCTATACGCACGTGTTTCTAAACTGGGTTGGGAAACTGCTTTTTTATTTCAAGAGCGTAGAGCAATCACGAGATAAATATTTATTTTAATGCTGGCTTTTTTTGGTTCTACTAAAAGAGAAAGGTAAATGGGGTCTTCATTGTTACCGGGTCTGTGATCTGCCATAGTTGTGAATACCCTAATCGGTGGCATAGAGCTTGCTAAGCGCAGTCTTGAACATGAAACGATTGCAACCAAATTGCATTTTGAAGCTTTTTTTTTTTTTTTTTTTTTTTTTTTTTAAAAAAAAAAAAGAATCTCAGTGCTAGTAAAATGTGGCAGACCAAGCACACACGGTAGAAAAGGTACTAGTATTCAAGCTTGCCAGATCCATTGAGTCTGACCCTTTATTGAAAGGAGCACCGAGCTTACAAAAACATGGACCGGACCAGATGGTTTCCAATTTGAAACAAGTACGTTCCTTAACATCTCACTTTCAGAGATTTAATTATATCTGGCTGCTTTTCAAAAGAATTTGTTTACAATACAAATAACCTAGCGTAACTGCACATCTATTTATACGCTGACGGCAAAAGTATCAGGATAAATATTTCATCAAGTATGCTAATGTGAGCAATTATACCGTACCATTCCGATGAGCAAATTATAAGACGGTGTAAAGAGTATCTGTCAATCAATACACAAAAGTCTGTGTGGGATTATGGTTATTTAAAAACCATAAAGAGCTCACAAAAACTGATTGACAGATAGTGTGAAGCGTGAATCAACAAATCAATCACGTTTCTCATAGGCATTGCGGGGATACTGAGTAAGATGGCCAGACTGTAGCATTTGGCCATGAAAGTACGTATTCTCCATATCTGGTTATACAGATTGTCAGATTGAACCCAAAGACATTGCACACCAAGTTGTTGTTCTTCACATTAGATTGAGGGAGACACAAATATCTTATATTGACTATATTAATTATGAAATTAACATATGTAACTATTGATTTTGCGGTTAAGTTGTATCGACATAAGCCTAAAACAAATCCATTGGAGTTGTAGATAGGGAATCGTGCTTGATTGAGGAAATGTTGCATCATCACATCATGTTTACTTTACTGCAAAAAATATAGTCTGGGCCCCGCCTCCAAATCGCATTTGCTGGAGCGCATCTCCGCCTCCTTCAACGTTTTTCTTAATATCCCAAAATTTAGCAAAAGATTCAAAGTTAAGGGTGTAATAAAATGTCGGCTTTGCCCTACTTATTAAGTCAGCTTTAACGTTAATTTTCTTCAGTAGCTCTGACCAGACATTCTTATCTCGAGTGGATGAAATATTCCTACAAGACGCCTTGATTTCTGTCCCGTGTTTGATTTATTTCGCATTTCGTACAGCTGCGAAAACAACACTTACAAAGACTCTGGCGGAAGTTAGACAAGTATCTGCAATAAGCAATCCGTGATTAACTTGACACTGTGTCGCAAAAACGAGGCGAAGTGGTTCCCACGCGCGGTCATATTTTACTTCAGCCTTGAAGATTACACGATAACAACAACAATAACGCCCAGACAATCACAGTGAGTCGCGAGGAGTTTACACGCTAGAAGGGAAGGCTCGCACCCGCTAGGTCATTATACAATATTAGAGCATGTCAGGATTACACATACAACACCAGGTAAGGGTACACGATATTCTCGGGAGCACAACAAGTGCTTACACTTAACCGAGACTCTTACTTTTAACGAGACATACAGACGTGCTATACAAACGGCCCGCGAGCATGCCGGGAAATGCTAATCGCACCGGCTCTGAATTATTTCAATGATTTTTCATCGGGTCATTACGAATGAATATGCCAGAATATTATTTCTTGTAGTGATAAGCCATTTTTATGCATTTTAAAGTTTCATTTACATATTATGTTTAAAAAAATTCAAGTACTATTTAACCACGTGATATATGCAATATCCATATCAAATAAAGAAATCTTTTTGATAATATTTCTTGATTTATTTTATATTGCTTTGAAATGGTAACAAAACAGATGAATAGGAATACATATAATAACCAATAAACAGTGGCTTATTCAGGATCCCCAAATGCGTGCTCCCCTCCTCTCTCATTCTAATTTAACTTCTAGTTTAGTCTGGATGCATTTAGGTTAAAGGCAGTTGAGAAAGGTGTCTTTCAGTGTATATGGCAAAGGTGCCGATTTGGGTATAAATGGTAGGGACATGTCTCTATAGCAATATAATGGGAGTACCGTATTTGATTAGGGGGCGGGAGGTTCGGAGCTGATTTGCTCCTTACCAGTGATGGAACCAAATCTATCCCCTTGAGAGATGCCTATGGAGTGAGATGAGTGCCAAATATACGAGAGCGCAGATGCATAGCTAAACTGAGCAAAAGAGACACTACGAGCACGCACTATGCCTTTGAAACGCAGATAAGAGCGCTCGCTTCTCGCAGCCTCCCGCTCCATTCACCGTTTAGCGCTCGCTTCTCGCAGCCTCGCGCTCGATTCACCGTTTCTTGTTTGCTTTTTAGTTTTCTGCTCGCTTCTGAAATCCCTTGGCGCTTCGCAATTTTCTACTCGTTTTGTAATTTAAACAGGATATTACGTCAGAGATTCGAGCGCCGATTGTCGCAGAAGGACCTAGCTGTGGAACGTGCACTCTCAGCCATATGCACGATCAGCCAGTGACGTCAGGTGCACGCTCAGCCACAAGGGGAAGTGCAACCGGGGAATCGATTCCTAATTGCTAAGTTAGTGCTAATAAAGTGTAAATATGGTACGTTTACAGTCTTGCCAGTTATGAACGATATGAAATATTCTTAATCTGGCCTTTGTTAGTTTATTAAAATGCTACATTTTAAATACCAGATTAAGATAATCAAGCTAAATGCTTGCCTGTTATTCTTGAAATTATTAGCATCGTGGTGGTACTTTCTGTTGTTATTCCAAGGAAAACATAATTGTGCAACCATCATAACTCACTAATGTGCACACACAGTGCGCTTGTCCCCTTATTCTATATAACCAGTGTTACATACATACATATGTGTATGACATATATATATATATATATATATATATATATATATCCAGTATATATATATATTACATACAGTGAGCATCCACTATATCGCGGTTCACCTATCGCGCCGCTATATGGCGGATTTTTCCCCGACGCATCACAGTTCTCCACGATGTGTGTGTGTGTATATATATATATATATCCACATGTCATATATATTTTAGATTTTCTAAGCAACTTTTAAAAGCTTTTTTCATTTCCATTTTGCTTTTTTTGTCTTGCTTTAAGACAAACCTTTTTAAATCTTGTTTTAATAAAGCACATTAAATAACCCCTGTGAATGATAATAAACTTGTCTTAATTGCCTTGCCAAAATAAGACCAAAAAACGTTCTCCTGAAGACCACACGAACACCTGAAAACCATATGCTAGAAACTATGACATTCACAAGATAAGTCCATGAAAAGCTCTGTAAAACTAGAAATGTTTTTCTTTTCTAGTAAGATAACGTCAACTAACTGGCTAGTAGTTGCCTTAACTGAAAAAAATTGTTCTGCAGCCAGACTCTTTTGCATCTCGGAAATCAGCTACCACGCCTTGAATCTCTGACGTAATTTCCTGTTTAAATTACAAAACGAGCAGAGAATTGCGAAACCCTCATGGACTTCAGAAGCGAGCAGAGAACTCGCAAGAAACGGTGAATGGAGCGGGAGGCTGCGAGAAGCGAGCGCTCTTATCTGCATTTCAAAGGCGCAGTGCACACTCGTAGTGTCTGTTTTGCTCGGTTTAGCTACGCATCTGCATTGTCGTATATTTGGCACTGATCTCACTCCACCTCTCCTGGAGCCGACACCTTATCGTGGTGGACGAGTTTGCCTGTTCCAGTGATTCCAGGAGCTAAGTTGCCCGGGGCTTTATGCCCCTGGTAGGGTCACCCAAGGCAAACAGGTCCTGGGTGAGGAGCCAG
>JAABNX020000008.1:24203325-24219904 GCA_015163995.2 Mormyrus lacerda | reverse complement strand
CCCGCTCTGCTCACCCTGCCGTCAGCTCCCGCTCTACTCACCCTGCTCTCAGCTCCCGCTCTGCTCACCCTGCCGTCAGCTCCCGCTCTACTCACCCTGCTCTCAGCTCCCGCTCTGCTCACCCTGCCGTCAGCTCCCGCTCTACTCACCCTGCTCTCAGCTCCCGCTCTGCTCACCCTGCCGTCGGCTCCCGTTTTGCTCAGCCCTTCCGTATTTACCTGCTCTTCTTGACCTGCCTTCGGCTCTTGCTTTGCTCATCCCTACTGTGGGCTTCACTGGCTGTGGATCGTGACCCTCCCAGTGGATCAAGCTCTTACATTAACAAAATGCAAAATACAAAATTAGTAAAAATACCCTTTGAAACTGACAAATATGCCTCAGGCACACTATCAGTCTGCCAGCTGCTGAAAATTTAATGTGTTCTATTTATTTATTTGATTCCTACAACTACGTGTGTCTTTTTAATGACACAGCGGAGAGACTCCTGTGTATTTGCTTGTGTGTATTTGCTTCAGTGTGTGTGTGTGTGTGACTTACACGAATTACACAATTAATGGGTCCTGACAGTTCATGTTCTATCCTTCCTTTAGGGACTCCCAGCTAATAAAAACAAACATTTCTCGCTTTATTTGTGCTGCTTTTATGATGACTATAAGCCATTTGTGTTTCCATGCTTGGTTAACACTTCCTTCAACAATGCTCAACAGATTAACAAAGAGAGGGAAAAGAGACGGAGATGTATTTATATGATGTTAATGGTGACAGAATATTCAAAGCTGAAACTAATTAGTGAATTTTTATGCCTTCTCAGAATCCCCTTGCATTGTGTCAAAATGCACAGAGAGTGTCATAACAGCCTGGAAAAGGACAGACAGGAAATCCAATGAGGTAGAGCCCTGACTCCAAAGTCATCTGCTGGGGATCCGTAATTATGAACGCTGTCTTATATATGATATACAGGCGTTAATGCAAGACCTCATGCCTTGAGGTGGGGAAGGTGCAGAATATCACTCCCCAGCCTGCCACTGCCAATTAGCACGGCAAGATGGCTTGGCTTATCACTTAATGGAGAAAGTACTTACGGCAGCAGATATAAGATGTGCTGAATATGCCTGGCTGGTAATGCAACGTGTTCATCTGTGGAAATATTCAACTTGTATTACGATGCTGCAGTAGCCGCAAAACCGGATGTGTGCAGCTGTGTCCACAATGCGCTGCCTAGGTGTCCATGTTAGAGTGTCAGAAACGGGTGAAAAGTCAGTCAGAAAACGGCGCTCCTAACTTTCCCAGCTCTGGGTTAAACACACCACTGAGAGAAGGAAAATTAATAAAGGACTTACTCAAGACACTGAACAGCCAAGAATAGTAACTGATACTTATATATATATATATATATATATATATAACCATATATATACAGGCACTCACAGGCCACTTTTCTAATGCTGGGTAGGACCCTCCTATACATATATATGCTAATTACAGTATACATAACTTATTATACTGTATAATAATTTATAATACATAAATTATTAGTTTTTATTTACAGACATCAATATAGTAAATAATAACATTGGTAGTATTTCTATTCATTAGATCCTATTGGATGTCTACCATTTAATAATCCATATGGCTGCTTGGATTGAGTTCATGGGGAGTTGATGTCTTCATACAAGACATTCTAAAAATGATTAACTAACTATTTTATGTGTGGAAATGAACACTTCATGACATCGGTTGTTCACGATTGGATCTGCTGATTGTGAAGATATGAAGAATCGTGAAGAATATTCATTCCAAACAAATGGCAAAATAATTTAAACTTGAGTGCAAATATTTCTACGGTTTTCATTATTCACTTTTGTAACTCATTGTTTAATCCTCTTAATTTTGTTTAATGAAGGTTCACTTTTGATTGATATTCTGTAGATGATGTATATAGTATTCAGAGTTGTAAAACAAATTTCTCCCTTCGTCCATTTTATAGCCTCATGTAGAAATCATGCAGTTTAATGCGTCTTTGTCAGTCGTTGGGAGTTTAAAGCTTTCAGTAACTGTAGAGCTCATCTTAAAAATTGCTTAAAGGTCATGAATATTCATTTACATACATTATGCATGTCATTCTTTAAATACCACATAAAATACCTTTCTTGTGGCTTAAATCTTTTTTTATAGTTATAATCTAAATTGTGCATATGCTTTTAAGTGGCAAGTATTAAATAATAATTACCATAAAACAAACTGTAGTGGAAATGCTCAATTTTCAAATTGAGTTGCAGGAATCCTTGCGTAACATGTCCATCAGGTGGACTTGTAATGGCCCTGAAGTTGTTCCGCAGTATGGAGACTCAGTTTGGTTTATGGTGAAACAGGGGTCAGGAGGCTTACCTAAACCAGAGGAATTTCTTTAAGCAAAAACATTAGTGCCCCTAGATACGTACTGATGATACTATTGCGGGGAACCATGCTTAAAAACACCAAGTAACATTTACACAAATTATCTAAATTATCATTGCAGAAGTGTTGGATCTGTGTAATGGAAAAGTCATGGTTGTTTTGAAGAATTATTAAAGTGTTTTATTCTTTCTTAAACTGGCAAGGGCTGATCGCAGCACGATATGAGACACAGTTGAAAACAATATTCAGAAAATTATTTATGGGAACAAGCTACTAATCAGACAGGATAGAGCGTGCAGAAGGGAAATGAGCACGATGACGGGCGTAGAGGGTAACGCAGCATAGCCAGAAGTGTGGCAGCAACCGTGTTTCCTGATGAAGCCCAACCCCTCAGTTCACCCAGAAGTGCTCAGAGCCTTCCAAGCTGTCTCTTAACCCGAGTTACCATCGCCAATGAGGAAGTGAAAGGGAGTTTGAGTGCCGCGGTGATTTTCAGACATGTAAATCTGGGGGAAACGTCTTTGATGTGAGCGATCTGCGCTGGCTAATTACACAAGCCAGCTAGAAACAATAGAACGTAGAGGCAGCCTGCATATTTACCCTCCCCGTGTTTACATCACAAGAGGCATCCTAGAGCTATTCTCTCACGCGGGCTCCCAATTCTCAACTGCACCCAAAAGAGCCTCTTGCAGTGATCACAACAAACAACAAACAACAATATATGCCCTCACATCACTGAATAACAAAAAAACTTTATCCAAAGTTATCAACCACTAAATCCCATGTGTTTGGGAGGAGCTAACTTTTTGGTGTTTACAGTTACACATTTTTCATTCAGTTTGATTGAACTGGAATTAACTGGTGATGAGTATATCAACCTATATGATATGAACATTGTCATACCCACTCAGGCGGGACATAGCAGCTGTGGGCGATCTCCTCTGATTAGCTCCGCTTCTTAAGCGGATCTTACTCTACCAACAATGTGAAGTATTGTTGCTATATACCAGAACATTACTGAACATTCTTTTGTCTCTCCTGCTTTCCCTGCCTGCTGTGTCCTACCTGCCTGTCTCGCCCAACCTCCCTACCTGACCCGTCTCCGTCCACCCAACTTCCCCATCGTCTTCTCATCCCATGTTCATCTGTAAGACTGACTTTCCTGGCTCCCGAACTCTGGCATTCGACCCGACCACAATTCTTGCTTATTGTTTTGTCTGCACCCGACTTTCAAATAAACCCTCTGCTCTCTCGTAACCAGGGATCTGCCTCCAACTCACATTCTGTTCACTACAAAATACTTCACCAACTACATATGGATCCCGCAGAGACTCGGCAATTGCATAAGCAGGTGAATCAGCTGACCAGCCTGGTTTCCTAGCTGATGGAGGGACAAGCCTCTCGCATTGATCTATCTACTTCACCACCAGGGCTTCTTGCTCCTGTTCCGGTAGCTCTACCCAAGAAGTATGATGGCAACCCTGACTAATGCCGGGCCTTCCTGATGCAGTGTGGGCTTTTCACTGATGAACTTCTGGATTGCTTAATGGACAATGCCACTCGCATTTGCTTTGTAATATATCTGTTGACCGGAAGAGCCTGCGAGTGGGCCACTGCCTTGTGGACGGATGACAGCCCCCTTCTGGATTCGGCAGACTTTCAATTGGCATTTCCAAAGGTCTTCGATCACCCCATGGTGGGACAAAGCCTAAGTGAGCGATTGTTCGATCTGAAGCAAGGCACAAAGTTGGCGGCTGACTTCTCTCGAGTTCTGCACCATAGCTGCCGGCTGCACTGGCTAGTGGACTGCCATAAGATTCATTCAGGAGCTTCAGGATGAACTGACCTCCTGCGGCGAGGCACATACCTTCCAGGATTACATTCGAGGACCTGAGACTTACATTCGGTTATCATTGACTTCAACGGCAAACCCGCTCAGATGCAATGTTCGAACGTGTTGAACTGATGCAGCTCGGACGGTCTCCCCTCACCACAGTTGAGAGACGTTGCCGTACACAGCACGGACTCTGTTTGTACTGTGGAGAGTCTGGACACATTCTGCGGACCTGCCCCGTTCACCCGCCTCGTCCGGAGGGCGCTGTTAAGGTAGGCCTCTCCGCTATCGTGGGCGTGTCCCAACTTCACTTCACCATGCCTTTTGTTGTGCACTGTGGGGGGAGAACAGATAACCACTAGGGCCCTGTTGGACTCTGGAGCAGCAGGGAGTTTCATGGACCTCACCTTAGCCGGGCAGTTATAGATTCATCTGCAGGTACTTTTCTACCCCTGTGTCAGTCCTGGGCGTAAGCGGACAGCCCCTATATGGTGGGTAAGTTACTTACCGAACCGGATAGCTGATCTTAAGGGTGGGGATCATCCACTAGGAGACCATTGATCTGCTGGTGCTCCATCACACCAGGGACCCATTGATTATGGGTAATCCATGGTTACAGAAGCATAACCCCCACATTGACTGGTGTGCTGGTGAGCTTAGCTCCTGGTCACCCGCATGCTTCACTTGATGTCTCCCCCTATCTTGCAAGGCGTTGCTTGTTGAGAGCCCGGATCCCAAGGATCTGTCCATCATCCCAGCCGAATACGCAGACCTCATTGACGTCTTTAGCAAGTCTCTCTCCTTTCAGCTACCCCCTCATTGGGATTGTGACTATGCCATCGACCTCCTAGAGGGGGCACCTCTTCTAAAGGTCATCTCTTCCCCTTATCCCTGCATGAGGAGGAGGCCATGAACACCTATATTAGAGAGGGCCTGAAACAAGGTATCATTCACCTGTCGACATCTCCCATAACAGCAGGTTTCTTCTTTGTAAAGAAGAAGAACGGAGGCCTGCGCCCTGTATCGATTACTGGGCTCTCAATGCCATAACAGTGAAGCGTCATGAAACCCTGCCTCTGATCCAGTCAGCACTGGAATAACGTCGCAAGGCGACCATGTTCACTAAGTTGGACCTGCTAGCATCAATAATCTGGTCCGGATTCGATGAGAGGATGAGTGGAAAACCTCCTTTATCACCGACACTGGGCAGTATGAAGATCAGGTTATGCCATACGGACTAGCTAACGGTCCGTCCATTTTTCAAGCCTTCATATATGCAGTGTTCAAGGACATAATTAACCGGTTTGTTATTGTCTATATAGATGATATTCTGCTTTATTTGCCTACCTTTCCCCAGCATGTTGAACATGTTTGCCTGGTATTACAAAAATTATGAGAACATCATCCGTAGGTAAAAGGTGAGAAGTGTGAGTTTCACCAAACCCAGGTAAAGCTCCTGGATTATCATGTCCGGTAACAGGGGGCTGTCATGATGGATGAAGGAAAGGTCACCATTATTAAGGAGTGGCCCCACCACGCACAACCAAGGAGTTCCAGCAGTTCCTGGGGTTCGCAAACTTCTATCTCTGGTTCATCGGGAACTTCAGGCAGGTGGTGGCCCCACTCACCTCCCACACGCGCGATGGCAGAGCCCGTCTCCAGTGGACTCCAAAGGCGGGAACAGCCTTCGAGAACCTGAAGCATACCTTCTGCTCTGCAACTGTCCTCCAGCAGCCATGCCTGTAACTCCCCTTTGATGTGGAGGGAGACACCTCTGAAGCTGGAGTGGGAGCCATCCTTATCCAAAGAGACCCGGTAACCGGTTGTCATCACCCGTGTGCTTATTTTTCCAGGAAGCAGATGTAGGGGATTGGGAACTTCTGGCCATAAAACTAGCCCAGGAAGAGTGGAGGCACTGGCTAGAAGGGGCTCGACACCCCTTCCAGGTCTTTACAGATCATCGCAGTTTGGAGTACCTCCAGAACGCCAAGAGGTTGAGTCCTCGACAAGCGCGCTAGTCTATGTTCTTCACAAGATTCAAATTTAAAGTCATCTACCTGCCAGGTAAGAAAAACACCAAGGCCGACGCCCTCTCCCGGCAGTTCGACCCACCGGAGGCCTCAAAATTGCCACCGTCTTGGCACTCACCTGTTTCATGGACACGATCACCTGGTCCCTTGACGAGACCATCCGGCCGGCAAATGAACGCAACACTCCCCCTGCCGGATGTCCCCCAAGTAAACTGTATGTACCTACCCCACAACACTCTGCTGTTCTATGCTGGGTACACTCACAGAGGAACTCAGGACACCTGGGGGTCTCTGCTACTTTGCAGTTAGTCACTCGGCAATACCGGATAGCGTGACTGTTCCACCTCATCAACCCTTGCAGGATCACTCGGTGGTGTTCCAGTATTGTGCCCTCCTGGACTCTCGATGCCGTGCTGGAGTTTTGCAGTACCTCGTGGACTGGGAGGGGTTTGGACCGGACAAATTCTCCTGGAAATCAGCGAGAGACGTCCTGGCCCTGGACCTGATCACCACATTCCACCTTACTATCCCAAGCCAGCTCCCAGGCCTCGGGGCCGTCTGTGCGGGCTCATGCAGCCCCCAGGAGGTGGCCATCGGAGGGGGGGGGTTCTGTCATGCCATGGCCAGGACGTAGGAGCTGTAGCCGATTTCTTCTGATTAGTTCCGCTTCTTAAGCGAATCATACTCTACCAACAATGCAAAATATTGTTGCTATGTACCGGAACATTACCAAGCATTCTTTTGTCTATCCCGCTTTCCCTTCTTACTGCGTCCTACCTGCCTGTCTCACCTGCCTGCCTTCTCCCGCCTGCCTCGCCTGACTTTCCGACTTGACCCGTCTCCAGGTGGTCTGCCTCCATCTCGCATTCTGTTCACTACAAACACTTCCCTTTGCTAAACTGTTATGAGCAGAGATAAGCTGGATCTTCTGAAATTATTCTGGACACACATGGCTATATACAACATTGCCATAAGATCAAGAGCTACATTTCTTCAACATTCTGAATCTGCAGCCTGGAAGATGTTTTGTCTCAAGTTATAATAAGAAGCCACTTCATATTTCACCATCAAGCATCTTAATCACTGTAGCTCTGTTTACACTTGATTTTAAAATGTGTCTTAGGCAATCGGATCACAAATCGACAGCCAAGACACATCACTGTTTACACCTGTGTCTCTCGTGCATCTCCAAGGATCTTTCATGCAGGGGGACCACACAGGGCAGAGGGGACCCTGGCGCAGGTGAGAAGGAGGGAGAAGCCACAGCAGGCAATGGAGCTGCCAGAGCTGGGGATGGCACCTCCTGACGCCGAGTCGGAGCAGGAGGACCCGAAGGCAGCCAACGAGCCGAGTCGGGGACCCGGAGGCAACCGAAAAGGCATCGGCGGAGGGACCGCAAGCGGGTGACTGGCCCCGGAGGGGGACCCGCAGGCGACAGCCGGAACGGCGCCAACACTGCAGGCAGCCACCGAGCCACAGCCAGGAAGAGTGGCTGAATGGCCTTCTCTCGTTTGCAAATTTCTTATGTTCTTATGTTTGTTGTTGTTAACGATTGGATTCCATCATTTTGCTGGGGAACTTCAACACTCACATGGACAATGACAGTATAACCTGGAGGCGGGGTGATTGGGAAGAACCTGAGTGGTGTTCTATTTTTGGACTTCTGTGCAACGCATGGTTTGTCTATAACGAACACTATGTTGAAGCATAAGGGTGTCCATAAGTGGACATGGTACAAAAACAGGGACAACATACCCGGGGCTGCAGGTCAATGATTGATTTTATAATCATATCAGCTGATCTGCGGCCTTCTGTCTTGGACACTCAGGTGAAGAAAGGGGCAGAGCTGCCAACTGATCACCACCTGGTAATGAGCTGGCTCAGGTGGCAGGGGAGGAGGCCGGTTAGACCTGGCAGGCCCAAGCACATAGTGAAGGTCTGCTGGAAACATCTGGCAGAAGCTCGCCAGATCTTCAACTCCCAGCTCTGGCAGAACTCGAATACCGGGGGAGGTTGGGGACATTAATTCTGAATATACATTGTTCCAGATCTCCATTGTGGAAGCGGCCGTTCAGAGCTGTGGCTGCATGGTGGTCAGTGCCAGTCGTGGTGGTAACCCCCGTACCCAATGGTGGACACCAGAGGTGAATGGGGCTGTCAAAATGAAGAAGGAAGCCTACTGGAAATTATTAGCCTGGGGGTCTCCGGAAGCAGCTGCTGGGTACCAGCAAGCCTGGTTCATGCTGTGTACAATGGGGAGTGGGTGCTGTTGACCTTACCACAGGGGACATCACCCGGAGGTGGAAGGAATACTTTTTGGACTTCCTCAACTCTGCTTTAGATACATCTACACACACCACCTTGGAGACATCTTACGGCATGGGGCCCGAGGGGGTTGGGGCGAACTTGCCCATCACTGAGGCCGAGGTTGCCAGAGTGGTTAAGAAGCTCCTTAGCAGCCAGACGCGAAGGGTGGATGAGATTTGTCCGGAGTACCTGAAGGCTCTGGCTGTCATGGCTGACATGTCTTCTCAACAGTGCGTGGAGGTCAAGGACAGTACCGCGGGATTGGCAGACTGGGGTGGTGGTCCCCTTATTTAAGAAACTATAGGGGGATCACACTTCTCAGCCTTCCTGGGAAAGTCTATTCTAGGGTATTAGCGAGGAGGGTGATAGTAGAATCTTGGATTTAGGAGGAACAATGCAGTTTTCATCCTGGCCGTGGAACACTGGACCAGCTTTATACCCTTGCAAGGGTACTGGAGGGAGCCTGGAGTTTGCTCATCCAGTCTACATGTGTTTTGTGGACTTGGAGAAGGCTTACAACCGGGTTCCCTGATGTGCTCTGTGGGGATTGCTTTGGGAGTATGGAGTGCGGGGCCCAGTACTGCAAGTGATTCGGTCCCTATATGAACAGAGCAGAAGATAGGTCTGCATTGCCGGTAAGAAGTCAGACATGTTTCCAATGCCTTTTGGGCTCCGTCAGGGCTACCCTTTGTCAATGGTCCTGTTTATAATATTTATGGACAGGATATGTAGTCATAGCCAAGGTGCTGTCTGGTGGCATCAGGATTACATTGCTGCTTTTTGCAGATGACATGGTTCTATTGGGCTCATCTACTAAAGACCTCTAGTGTGCTCTGGGGTGGTTCACAGCTGAGTGCGAGGTGGCAGAGATGAGGATTAGCACCTCCAAATCTGAGGCCATGGTTCTCAGCTGGAAATGGGTGGTGTGTCCTCTTCAGGTCAGGGAGGAGGTACTGCCTGTGGTGGAGGAGTTCCAATATCTCGGGGTCTTGTTCATGAGTGAGGATAGAAGAGATCAAGAGCTGGACAGATGGATTGGAGCGGCATCTGCAGTTTTGCAGGCGCTTAACTGGTTCATAGTGGCCAAAGAACTGAGCCTGAAAACAAAGCTCTCAATTTATTAGTCCATCTTCGTTCCTACCCTCATCTATGGTCATGAGCTGTGGGTAGTAACCGAAAGAATGAGATAGTTCATACAGGCAGCCAAAATTAGGTTTCACTGCAGGGTGTCTGGGCTCTCCTTTAGAGAGAGGGTGAAATGTTTGGATGGATATCAACCGCTGCTTCTCCACGTTGAAAGGAACCAGTTGAAGTGGTTTGGACACCTGGCCCGGATGACTCCTGGGTGGCTACCTAGAGAGGTTTTCCATGCCTACAGGGAGGAGGCCATGGAGCAGACCCAGGATGCGCTGGAGGGATTATCTCTCTTAACTGGTCTGGGAACGCCTTAGCATCCACCCTGATGAGCTGATAAAGGTTACTGGGGAGAGGGAGCTCTGTGTATCCCTCTTAAAGTTGCTACCCCCGCGACCTAAACCCTGGACGAGCGGATGGTAATGGATGGATGGATAATGGAGGGAATGGGATGCTTCAGTGGGCTCCCCAAATCATGTTTTCTCTAAATTATGTGTTCTGTGATGGACTGGCATCTATCCATAATGTATCCCTGTTTTGTCCCTGGGATTGACTCCATGGCACAAACTAGAACACTTGGAGACAGGAATTCTGTGTAATGTTTTTAATGAAGAGCCCATCCATGCATAATTTCCAGTGTGGGTTTTCAAATTTGCCCCCCAAGCCGTATTTTATGAATACTTTGTTGGTTTCAATAGCACATGAGGGGAATCTGCCAAAATGCATATGACATAGTAAAAAATATATGAGATCAATGACAACTAAACAGTGTTGGGCAGGGTTTTGCTAATCTTCTAACCGCTAATTAGCAAATCTAACTTTTCATTAGCATATTAGCATTTCTGCTAACTTTGAAAACCATTATCAGACCAATTACCTTTCACTAAACTTAGAACTATAAATCTGCAGGTAAAGTGAATAAAGTTTAACAGTAAAAAATGTTTGTAAACCCTAAAACCATACATATTTCTTCCTGTAGTGAACATGTCTGCAATGGTCTATCTGGCATACTGTTGACAGGCTACATGTAAACACAAGACAACATAGCAACAGGTGAACAGCGTAGTGCATTTATGTACTTCAGTTGACGTACAGTGTTGCAGTCTTAAAGGCTGATTTATACTTCTGTGTTAAATTGATGCCATAGGTATGGCGAAAAATGTAACAATGCGTAGTGGCAGCACAGGCAATTGTGATTAGTCTGCCTAGATTTGCATTGGTGCACGACATAAAGGTTTTACGTGATTAACACACCTGATTTAACTTCTTGTGCTAATTCTGAAAAATTATCTGAATCATTTTTGTGGGAACAGGGAAAGAGCTAAGCTACACAGGGCTGCAGCCCCCCAGGACTGGAGTTTGACACCCTTGGTTTAAGCTCTGCCTAGGCTCGATGCAGAGGTATATTATAGATATATAGAGGCTTATTATTGGGGTGATGGTGGTGCTATCGTTCAGCAACTGGAGGGTTGTAGGTTTTAGCCCTGGTTCCTCCTGACCCCATCAAAGTGTCCTTGAGCAAGACACTGAACCCCAAATTGCTCCTGGTAAACGGCTTGGCGCCTTGTATGGCAGCCTCCACCACATGTGTGTGTGGATGGGTGAATGCGATGCATGATGTGTAAAGCGCTTTGAGTGCTCGCAGGAGTAGAAAAGTGCAAAATGCAATCTATTTATGTTATTGTAAACATATTTTTGTCAATTTACAGAGTCTACAAGCTACAGTTAATAAACTTTATGTTGACTGTAAAGTTGTTTAATTTATTTTTTAATTTCATTCTCCGTGTAAACCTTGATCATCATTTGATCTTGACATGCTGCACCTTTTAGCTCTATGTCTAAGCTACAACATATTAAAATTTCAGCTCTTTAAGGGTCTGAAAGCCAAAAACCAAACCAAAGGTAATTCATATAATAAAAAATAGCAGTTTGCAGTTATCATTAGCTTTCACTGTTCTTTAACGGTTTATCGGTTATCAAAACAAACTTTTCTGTAACTGAACACTGTAGCTAAACAGCATACGTCATCCAACGAAGGTCAGCCTAACATGTCTGTTCCATTTCAACAGCAGCCCTGGTGTCACAGTGCATGTAGCATGGTGGGGGGGGGGGGGGTACCCTTGCGAGTCATGTGACTACAAAGGCATGTGGTGTGGATCCCCAGTGGCACTTCACAAAACAGAACCAGTCCAAAACAAAGGTGCTGATGCTATTGGGATTGAAATGAGTCGACGTGAAAAGGTGTTTTGTGCAAGATTGACGTACCTCCACTAAACGGAGAATCAGAGTGCCTGAGGAAGACAAGAGCGTTGCCTCCATGCGGATAATTTAGCCCTTTCATTCACATCCTCCTTTGACAGAACAGCAGGAGTCATATCCCAGGCGGCAGGGTGGGGGGTTGGGTATCTAAAAAATGTTATTGCACTCAAATCTGTTTTTTTTTTTTTTTTGAAATTGCAAGCTATCATTCTGCGGTTATCGTTACAGCTGCTACCTCTCATTAATGCGTCTTGCAGATTGCGGCACAGCGCAGAGGCTGCGTGTCATTCATTTATGCAGCCCTTCACACAGGAGCTGCGCAGGTGCACAGCCAAGCTCTTAAATGTGGCTGCAGATTCAGAAAATCAGATTCAAACTCTGTGCTGTGGGTCACAGGCAGGTGCAGAGGAATGACGAGCTCATTTATCCTGCAAAGATCTCAGAAGGCCACAGAACCTCCAATGAATATACAGCATTGGACAAAAGTCTTTACAGTCAAAGACTGTAAAGGATTGACCCCCCCCCCCTTGACATCTCTACCTTCATGACACTGGCCAAGAGCCTATTGATTCACAGTGTTTCCTAGTTTCCCAAAATAAATCCCTACCTACTGCATTTGGGTCTCCAACTTTCTGTTCTTACACAGACTTAAAATCATAACTTTTATGGCAGCATGAACATCATTTAGATATTTTCTCTTTGATTGGCTAATAATTTTGCACAGTACTGCAGGTGATACAAGATGTAGAGCAATATATTGACTATTAACTGCTTTGGAACTATTCATAATCACCTGCTTTGTTCCAGGAGCTTCATTTGCACATATGAATGAAGTGTATCTCTGCCGCCATAGACAGAAAAAGTACAGCATCATGAATATGTACAGAATATAATTAATGATCTGTTCTTGAAATCTCAACCGTGTATTGGCAGGGAGGTGCGCAAGGTTTTCACTGTATAAACCATAAACAGAAAGATGTGAGACTCCGTAAATGAACTGCAGATATATGTCACATTCAGCTAATCTGCAAGGAAATAGATACGTGCAAACACATTCGGCCAGTTGTGGGATTGTCTTTGAATGACTTCAGTGGCCTGTGCTACAAAACGGGGGTCACTGGCTTATTGGGGAAACTTTAATTTAAGGTACCACAGTTTAAATGGACTTCACTTACATTTTGCCCAGACTACCTTAAATCCGACCAGTTATCCCAATAACCCAGTAACCCCGCTTCGTAGTACAGGCCCCAGCTATTTATGTACATAACAGGAGGCAAGATGTCAAAACCTTTTTATTTCCGCAAACACAAAGCCTGATAACTTGGCTCCTGGTTGCTGCCGGAGCCGTTAAGTCAGGAAAGCCATCAGGCAGCAGGAATCAGCTGCAACTTGAACAACTTCATTTCTACACTTATAACAAAGTCCCTTTTCTGGGAATGTTAAATAAGCACCGCAAACAGGATGAAAGGGATGTTTTCAGCTGACATCGTGCTGCTAATGATTTTAATGAGAGCAGCATCTTGATTCATTTTTTCCCGCAAAACAAAATCAATGAGCACCATTAATCAGAGAGCTTTTTTTTTTTTTTTTTTAAGCAGAGGGGCACCAGATGAGGGGTGCTGTGCCACATTTAAACAAAGTTACCTGACATTTAGATGTAAGGGGGTTAAAGGGAAGGGAAACGGTAACAAACACGGCCATCGTTTTTGACGGCTCTTTGTCACGCAGCCGAGAAGAAAGGGGATCACTGTGCCGGGGGACTTTGAAGCCCTGGAAATTTGTAATGAAAAATTTAAGCTACAAGAGAGAAAAAAGACGATCCATTCATTTGGCTCTGCATACATTAGCGCGTATAATTCAAAGGTTTCGCTATGTGTTTTCATAATTCTTACTATAATAAATATCTTAGAGAATTGCTTTGATATTCTAAGATTGTCTCTGCGGCTTGCATTTATTAAGAGGAATAGGGACATAATCAGCAGCCTCCGGGCTTTAATGAGAAGGTCACTGCACTCTAATTATACCAGTCAGTTCTGTCTCGGTCCTGCATGAGGCCTGTAGGAACAGGCAGGCTACACGCAATGGTATCCAACACAGGTCTCTACCTGCATGCATGTGCGGGACATATCTCCCTTTTACTGTGTTATCATCATCATCATCATCATCATCAGAGATGTTGTTTAATGAATCATATTTAATATTTTAGATCACATATTTATTGAAAATGATAATAAATTACGCAGCTTTAATAATCAGCAATTTAATTTCAGAATAATCTGCTTAGTGCTGCTCTAAGAGCTTAGAGCTCTAAAGAATATTGTCTGGAAGAAAGTAGCAGATACAGTATATTGGCAAATGTATTAGGACACCTGCCTTTACACACACGTGAACTTTAATGACATTCCATTCTTAATACATAGGCTTTGATATGGAGTTGGCCCACCCTTTGCAGCTATAACAGCTTCAGCTCTTCTGGGAAGGGTGTCCACAAGGTTTAGCAGTGTGTTTATGGGAATTTATTTTTCTTTCAGTTGAGCATTTGTGAGGTCAGGCACTGATGCTGGACAAGAAGGCCTGGCTCACAGACTCCGCTCAAATTCATCCCATGTTCTGTCGGGTTGAGGTCAGCGCTCTGAGCAGGCCAGTCAAGTTCCTCCACACCTGACTCATTCATCCATGTCCTTATGGACCTTGCTTTGTGCACTGGTGCACAGTCCTGCTGGATCAGGAAGGGGCCATCCCCAAACTGTTCCCACAAAGTCAGGAGCATGAAAATGTCCAAAATGGCTTTGAATGCTGCAGCATTAAGAGTCCCTTTCGCTGGAACTAAGGGGCCAAGCCCAACCCCTGAAAAACAACCCCACACCATAATCTCCTCTCCACCAAACTTTACACTTGGCACAATGCAGTCAGATCCATCAGATCGTCTATCGGATTGCCAGACAGAGAATCATGATTCGTCACTCCAGTGAACACGTTTCCAACGCTCTAGCGTCCTGTGGCAGTGTGCTTTACACCACTGCATCCGACGCTTTGCACTGCACTTGGTGATGCAAACAGACAGTACCATGACAGTTGCTGCAGACAGTTGCTGACTTCTGTACACTTTGTGGCTGAGTTGCTTTTGTTCCCAATTGCCTTTTTGTTAAATGGCTGTCAAATTGATGGTCCTCAAAAGACGTGCACCAGCCACATAATCCAGCGTGTCATTAACGGTCTTTAAGACTGACCTTGTTTAGACAACGATAGTCCACATAAAAACAGTATGTGCCGTCTTTCTTCCATACTAGTCTGACTGGCGCAGACCACGAGCTATTAGACTGTTCAATAACACGATGCTCCAAGAGCTCCTGTGTACCCTGTTGAAAGAGAGCCTGGTGTCTGGGGATGTACGATATGGCCGTAGCTTAATAGTTGAGGCTGTGCAAGTATTAATCCTGTGGTGGACCAGGTCTGTACAACCATAATCATAAGGATGGGCATTAAAAATATCAGCATATCTGGCCAGTAAAGTCTCCAGCTGAAATTGTTCCTCAACCTCAAGGCAGGTCTCAGTCAGATTCACCTGTAGTGGGGGTTCATGAGGAGCCTCATGAGCATGAACTGCTAAAACCAGCGTATGCTCTTCCTGTGAGTGGCCGGTGATGGAGAACACCAGCCCCAGGGGGCAGTTTTGAGCCAAGATAACTGGTGCCAGGGAGGGGTTCTTTATCCTGATCATACCCTGGCCTTGGGTCATGGATGTCAATGTTTGAGTGACCACAAGTGTCGTGGCCGGGGCAAGCTGAGGCTCAAGGATCCACCCGTAAGAGTCATACTGAGTGTTTGCCAGGCTGTCCCTAATCACTGAGATCAAAACTACCAATTCCAACAAAGGGGGCACCGTGATACAATGGGTGATAACAGCCAAGCATTGAACCGGAATGAGCTGTTGGGGTGACGCAAAAGACACAACTGTATCATACAGCTTGAGGTGAGCGTCAGACACCGAGACAGTTGAGAAAGTCCCAACCTATAATTATGGGGTGGCATGAGGCACTTACAACATGAAATATATCGGTACGGGTCAGATTACCCAGGTATGCATAATGGGGCAGTGACAGTACCCACCATATCCAGAAAATGACCAATAATAGATGAAGCAAGGATACACAGTTTAGCTATGGGCAGCGAGGCTAAGGACAACATGGTCTTCAAGCAGTCATGTACAATAAGACATAAGCCTGAGCCGGTCTCAACCAGAACATGGAATGCCATGCCTGCAATTGTAACTGGAATAAACGATGTAGGCGGTGCACCCTGGGCAACGGTTGGGAAATCCACATGTCAGGAGAATGTGAAGCTGACTGGTGGCCATCGGTTATGCCTCTGGTATACTGTGCAGTTAGAGGGCGATGTCCCCAGGAGGGCACTCCTCCGAACGGAGGAGTGATATGGTAGGCTTTCCCCTTCATCAAAGTCACAACGATGGTCCTCCCATGATAGTTGATGCCTGTCAGTGGAGGCATGCTCAAACACAGGACAGGAATGGTTAGAAACACACCAGTGGCGGCTACTGGTCTGTCAAATAGGGGAAGCTCATTTTCGGCCTACATCATAAAATTGTCTATTTATTTAA
>JAABNX020000008.1:24160159-24175683 GCA_015163995.2 Mormyrus lacerda | reverse complement strand
TTTATTTATTATTACTTTTGTCAGATTAAAGTTATTTCTGTGACCATTGTGAGTTTTTCTTTCATTGACTGAAGGGTCCCAACAATTTTGTCCACGTGTGTATAAAGTACAGGCTACAGTACGATGGATGGATGGATGTGTTCAGTGACTGGAAGCTGATGAACACAGACATGCTTCTCAAAGCACCTGCATGTGCATTGTATACAGACCCAGGCTCCTCTCTTCTCTGACGATGGCCGAATCAGAAATAAAATCGATATCATATGTGTTGAGTAAATAATACTTGTCACTACCTGTATTAGTACTGAAATATTTTGTGTAAGTGCACACAGCAACTCCACTCACAGGGAGAATTATTACAAACTAACTCTACTGTTTCCCTTTAAACTGTTTCAAGAAACGGTGCTTCCTGATCTTGACCCTGGAAGCCGCTGTGAACATGGCTGTCCTTTGTTCTAGTTGCTAGCCGAGCCCTTAACTAATTAAGTTTAATGACACTTTGATCAGGAAGTTTTGACAGTTGTTAAAAATTAGAACTTGGTAAGAGATTTGCATCACACGTAAACTGAACTATAGATCAATATGGTTTTAGTGACACCGCTGTTCAAATAGACAGCATGTGACAGCAGCCATATTACAAAAATGAATTATTTGAATGTGCAGCACATATGGAAAACTGCCACCTAGGGCAGCAGGTTTCACGTACCTCAGAGTAGGGGGCTCAAAGGCCCCTGATCGACATCCAGATGCCACACTGCACGAATCCCTCCAAGGCCTCACGCGAGACGGCTGTGTAGACTGCATAGTACCATCTCTGAGCCGTACCTGTACATGATTAAAGGAAGAGCCGGGGGACACAGAGCAATGATGCATATGATAATACAAAATAAAAATGTCCTCATTCTGCTTTTTGACAAAGCAGAATGAGCCAGTGATGCTATTGGACAGACAGAATGAAGATATTGTCACCTACAGATTTAAAGCACACTTATGAGAAAGAAATTATATTTCATTTGAGTACAAGGAAATTTGTTGCTATTTCTCTCTAATTACAATATTTCTCATCTCAATTTGGCATATTTCATGGAACATAATCAACATAACATGTATTAGGCGAGTTATTGCCTTTGCAGCTTAAGCCTACTGTTCTTCTGTATGTATAAACTGTTCTATGAAAACCCTGCCAGGGGTTGGCGCCCCATCCTGGGTTATTCTTTGTCTTGTGCCTGCAGCTTCTAAGATAAGCTCTGGACACCCATGACCCAGCAAAGAACAGGTAAGAGTTGAAAATGGATGGATGGATGGATGGATGTTTTGAGAAACGCTCAAGTTATAAGTATGCTTAGTATGTTTCATGAAATGTGTCAAAGAAGGCGGGCAAAATTGTAATGTTTTTCACTTGGGATAAATTCAAGAAAATTAGAAAGGCACATGGCATGGGTGGACAAACCACTGTTAATGTGCCCTGCAGGTGCGAGGCTGCACAGGTCAGGTCTCTGCTCTGAGCTTCAGCCCCTTCCCCCCTAAAGTAGTGGGTCTCTGCGACATATACTCCTCTTGCTCACATACACCATTGTATTCACACTGCTCTGTGAGACCCCAGGTGCCGATCCCCCCTGCCGTACCTCCATTCCCAATACTCATTAACGTGGAACTTTGTTTTCTCCATGTATGGTCAACACTAATTGCCTTTCTCCTTTGTCATGAGGGTGCCAGTGATCCCTGAGACAAAATGGGACCTGGGACCATATTGGAGTCTGGTCCCTGCTGAGGATTCTTCTTTGAAGGGAGCTTTGCTTTCCACCAGGTCTGTGGGCTTCTTCACAGGTTGTCTGGGGTTCAGCTTCAAAGGTCCTGCACTAAATACCTGCAGTGGGCCTGCCAAAGCGAAGAAGAGAAGGGTGACTTCTGTTCACTTTTAATAATCCGATACATATTGGGGTTTGAACCATTATTCAGCTACAAGTTACTGCAGGATTCATTTTGTTCAGCATGACACAGGTTTGTTCAGCATTGCATGTGACAGGAAGGTGGAGCTCGTCAAATGTGTCAGTGATTGACCATGAAAAAGATGTCCATTACTTTGGGTCCTGTGCTCTTTGGGAGAGGCTAAAAGGCAGGCCAGAGCGAGAACTTTCAGTTGTTCTTCACTTTCCTTTTTTGCATGATTTTGCAGTGTGTTCTAGGTTATCTGTGCTTTTCTTGGATTATCTATACTCTACATACCTTTCTTCGCGGGATCAATAAAGTTTATCTAATCTAATCTAATGTAACCTATTTTCCCAAAGAATGAAGATCTCCCTAGCTGCAGCCCTAATGGAATGGCATGTCATTGAAGTATTCTATTAATTAAGGATCACCCACAAAGCAACCGCAGCCACATTACACTGGTTTAACAGTGGGAATTACACTCATGCATTCAGCCTCTTTGTAGTTGATTCATCATTCCGCTAGAACAACTTTCACTCCTGTTTATTGACAAGTGTATATAGTTTACATGCATAGATAAATATAGCTACAGACAGGTTGATTGGCAACTGCATATACAACTGTGTTGTTATTATAAAGAATTGTGCAATTTATAGACAAGCTTGGAGAAACATGAAATACATAAATAAGTGGCACTATGTCACCATCTTGAGGTATGTGATAGGATGACAGTTAGATATGTCCTCCCTGCACATAACAGCATAGAAAGGAGCCCAATGCCACAGATAGATCAATAGCACCTCTATACAGGGTTTCCTCTGCAAGGTTATCATACATCCCTGTAGCAATGCTGGGTATAACTAGTGAGACACGTGTGACACCCCCCCCCCCCCAGTGGACAGATCAGCTAGGAGTTCAAAAATTCTCCATTATGTGTTTTTTTGGTCATGTCAGCCTAATACAGTATGTAGGTACTCACCCATAATAAGGAAACTGGCTCAGAAGGGCCACATATCAAGTCATTCTCAATTTTATTCGTAAATAATGCAACAAATGAACAGGATACGTTACATATTCATGTCAGCACAGTATCAAGTATTAAAAAATGTATCATACTGGTTGTCAAATGATAATTGAAAGTGACTGAAGAGGAAAAAACAGAAAACAAATAGCACAAAGTTATAAAACCTACATTACAGACCTGTCAAATTCTGTTGAAGCCATTATCTCCCACAAATTAGAAAGAATAGCTTCTTCTTCATTTTGCTCACTAGATCTTTATTTGAATAATTCTACAAAAAAGTCTTCAGACACACATCATGGATATTTAATTCACAGTATTTTCAAAGTTGAACTTGAAATCGGGCAAAACTTTGAAAACTAATTGGAAGGCATGTATCACAAACAGAAAAAGAGTCTCATTAAAAAGGAAAGAGAAAAGAGCTTCGTTATCGCTTAGGAGGAAAGAGTCAAGCTGGGGTTTGAAACAATCGACCCCGAACATTTGCATACAGCAAACATAATCACCATTATGAAGGTAATATGAATATGCGATATCATACTGAATGTTTTCAAGAGTCTGAATGACTGTGTCAGGCTCCCTTTCTACACCCCAGACAGGAATTTCTGTCTGTGTTTCTGATGCAATTTGAATATTGTTAGTTTTCTTGGAGGTGTTCATCACAGATTTCACCTACTTAATGAATCCTTTATTTATGATTCACCGTCACAAATAAGCCTATCAGAACACACTTTAGCATTAGACTGTGTATTAAATTTGAAGTTCTTTAAATATGGATGTAGATATCTTTTGGACACTTTTCCAGTACATAGTGATCCCTGTCTCTGGTAGCCTAGGGGACAAGAAAGGGGACAATCAGGACAGGATTCTAGTCAATAACAGTGCACACACTTTAAGCAATTTAGAGATGTAAATTTGCCTAGTCCCATGTTTTTGGATTGGAAGGGGAAATCCATTCAACACTGGGAACAATGCAAACTCCACACACAGAGTGCAAAACTTTTTCATTTGGTGCTAACCATGTAGACAATATGGCTATCCCAGTCCATATTTTTACTCTGGTTCACCAGCTGCAAATCAGGCGTCAACACTGAGAAATAGAACTAAGATGGGCTGAGATCCACTGGGCTAGGAATGAAAGTTCTCACTGCGGTGAATAAGAGGAGGCAGGTCTCATGCTGGATGCCAAAACAGATGCCCAGCTTGATTTTCCACAGCCCATATACTGCCCCATCTCAGCTGAGAGGGGGGCACATGACTTTTCTGGGCACATTCATATAGACCCAGCCTACAAGTAACATTTGCTCACATTCAGGAAAACTCAGGTTTGCAAATCTGGGCATAGCTCAGAGAAATCACTGCTTTGGCATGGCGCCAGCATCTATAATCATTCCGAGATACATTTAAGCGGGACAGGGGAGGCAGAGTAATGTAATGAAAACTGCTTTATAGCGGCAGGAAAACTGCTGTGCTGGGCATTTTTATAATTAGACGCTCAAAGACAGTAACCCTGGAGGGTGGCCAGATATGATCTTAATTCTGATTGAACATCATTTAAGATGTCAAAAGTGTGTTGAGTGCATTTGGTAAGATGCTCGCGATCACTCTGGGCTTTAAGCCATTCCCCGCATTCAGGGAACCGGTTGTGACTTGGTTTCGACATGAGAGGCAAAATGCTAACAATATTCCCAAATCCGATCAAAATGACCACAAGGTGGCAATATTGTACAGGTAAAGTTTCACATGTTTTCCAAAAGCGTTTAAAGGTATTTCAAACAATCAATCTATTCGTCCCCAACTGAGGACTGCAATCACTGTATTTAAGTACATATAACAGAATACAGAAACACATTAATAAAGTACATAACAACAATACACACGGTTTATCAACTTAATAGCATTTTGTGGCTGGAAAACCAGTTCTGTACTGCTTTGAGTTGTATTGACCCTGAGATCAAGTTTGGAGGTGTTGCCACATTAGCACAGAGACGCTATTCATTTCTCTGAACCCTGACATCATTCTGAAAAAGAGGTGTGAAAAAATCTGAATAAACATACGGATACACGCCTAATTATAATTGCTTTTTACTGTTCATTTTTTCTCTCCATACCTATTTTCTCACCAGCCTTGTAATGAGGCCATTTAGGGGCCATGGACAGGTTTTTTACATTTCATACTAAATCATGCTCAATCAGGCTCAAATCCCTAAAATGTGTGCACAATTTACCTTTCTTCTGTTCTCAATCTGCTATTAAGAGCCCAAATTAATTAAGTTGTGTTCAGGTATTGTTCACTTGTGTCCCTGCTGAAAGAAAACATGCCCGCAAAACCAGAAGCTGGAGCCTTTGAATAATGGTCAAGCCATCTGAGTATATTTTTTAAGTTTATGAATGCTAGTTTTCTGTTCATGCTGGAACAGAAAAGGGCCTTCCCTTTGGGATGGGCTAGTTCCCTTAGTTCCAGTGAAGGGAACACTTAATGCTTCGGCATAAGACATTTTGGACAATTCTATGCTTCCAACTTTGTGGGAACAGACTGGGGAAGGCCCTTTTCTGTTCCAGTATGACTGTGCTCCAATGTACAAAGCAAGGTCCATATAGACATGGTTTGATGAGTTTTGTGTAGAAGGCCTTTATGTGACACACTCTAAAATCTTGTGGAAAACTTTTTCAGAAGAATGGCAGCTGTTACTGCCACAAAGGGGGAACAATTCCGACTAAAACTGGACTTTTAAAATACATGTAAAGATGTTATACTGAAATCATTCTAAATCGAATTTCTTGAAGTTGGACTAAGGCACACAGATTATGTGATTGGGAGTCGATTTACTCCTGCATGTATAAGTTCAATCAGACTCAAAAGGTGCTCTGCACATGCTCCACAGTGCTTGCCGGGCTTTGACCTGGAAGTAACAGAAGAAGCAGGTACACAGAGGAAGCATGGAGCATGACAGAGGACATATAAAATGTACAGCGCTGTAAAGCTGACAAATTCACAGCTCAGCTAAAGGGCACTATTCCACCACACCAGGTACCATACTTTTGGTACTTCAAAAAGGTACCAAAATTAGAGTACTTGAAGTTGGTTTTCTACTGGCATAAAAATTGGTACCAGTGTCAAATGACATCACAATGTGAGGCAGGGTATTTTGTACTAAATTTGAAAAATGGTTGTAGTATATTAGAGGACTGGACTGGAAGATGTGCGATATTAATACCAACATCGTATGTTATGCACATCCAGTTCTTACTATACATCACTAGTAAGCTAGATTAATGTCAGGCTTTTTCTTACCTTCAGTTTGGTATGGATATTATAGCACAGGGAGTTTAAGTATCCTGATATTGTTCTTTCAACCAGATCGTAATTAAAGCTTTAGTGACTTCATTTGTCCATACATCTATTATTATTAATTTTATAATTTTTTACGGCTGTGACATAATAAATCAACCAGAAAAAGCCCAATACGAACAACCTGAAAGGAGCCATATCGCTATCTATTGTAGCGGAGTTGGACATACAGCGATCAATAAACCGATTCCTCTCCCATTCCTGTATACTAGGACAAGGACAGTAGTCCGACTAAATGGTGTAGTCGAGCTAAAATCATAGCTCGACTTAGCTGTGTGTAAATGTCCTGATTGATGGTTATAGAGGCAGAGATTCAGAATTATGGTCATGGGTGTAGAGGCAGAGATTTGGCATTATACATATGGGTATAGAGGCAAAGATTTAGCTTTACAGTGATGGGTCTATACACATATATTCAGCATTACAGTGAGAGTCAGAGATTCAGCATTAGGTGACAGGTGTAGACACAGAGATTACAGTGATGGGTGTAGAGGCAGAGATTCAGCATTACAGTGATGCATGTAGAGGCAGAGATTCAGCATTACAGTGATGAATGTAGAGGCAGAGATTAAGCATTACAGTGATGAATGTAAAGGCAGAGATTCAGCATTACAGTAATGGGTGTAGAGGCAGAGATTCAGCATTACAGTGATGGATGAGGCAGAGATTCAGCATTACAGTAATGGGTGTAGAGGCAGAGATTCAGCATTACAGTGATGGATGAGGCAGAGATTCAGCATTACAGTGATGGATGTAGAGGCAGAGATTCAGCATTATAGTGATGGGTGCAGAGGCAGAGATTTGGCATTGCAGTCACATTGCAGTGTAGACACAGGTAGTCAAACATACAGACGGCCAACATGTACAGTGATAAGTACTCAGCAGTGAACCAGCCATCAGAAATAATACAATCGAACTTTTAAACTATAAGCTTATATTGTCCCCCTTCCCTCACCTGTGTGCGACATGTATCTGGACAGCTGATGACTATCATGTACTGATGTGTGTAGTGGCTGAAATAGCTTTGGCCTGTTGTGACACACAAGTCTGATTGTGCCTGCAGAAGTACGTAAGATGCACATGCCACACTCTTGCAATATCTATACTTCATACTATCGTCCTCTTGCAGTAGTCTTTTAATAAAACAACTCATGTTGTCTCCCCTCTGTGTTGACAAGTCATCAATAACACCAAAATTACTTCTATTTCCACACTGATTTCCTGAGATTGTTTACGCAGTGTGTGCAACCAATGTAAACCTCTTCGAAAATATTTCCACAGAATCCCTGTTGCTGAGGGTCAAGTAGAGGAGTTAATTAATTATCCTACGCAATCTGCAAGAATGGTGTTTTAGAAAAGTTGGAAAGGTTATGCTAGGAGACATCACTGAGATGAGATGATCTGGTGATGGAATTCTGCTCGCCATGGAAAGTAGAATTACCCACAACACAAGGTAACTACTGCCATTACCTTAATAAGCTCCATTATTCAGCTGCCAGAGCTCACACATACATATTATGGGCTGTAGACATGGAATAGCTAATGGTTTGACTGCTGAGTGTTTTCCAGTTAATTCCGCAATGCCCACTTAATAGCTCACCTCAGGAACCTGAGCCCCAACCTCAACTCGCCGGCCTTCGCACAGCAACTTTGTCTGAAAAAGCAAATGGATACTCAGTCAAGCAATGCCAGCGTTGTGTATTTTCTCTTCAATTCATTTCGATATTTTAAAAAATCTGATGGACTAAAATACATGCCTTTGACACATATCACCTTAATGATGTTTCTCAGAGATACATACAGTAGGACCCAGTTATTATGCTACGGTTTGCAATAATTCTTGTCCACATCATTGTCTCAAGCGTAAATCTCACCTAGGTCATATTCATGGGTAACCACAACTAATTAAATATCACACTGTACATATTAGGTTTGTCAGAACAAGTACAAACTAATGCCAATTGTAGCAGCTTTCAAAGTTCAGTAGTGATAGTATTCAATACTCTCATTCTAGGACAACCAGCCTATTACTCTGAAAATGAACAATGCAGCCGCAGAAACGTATCGACTCCAATTAAGTACACCACATTATCGAAGAGCCCTTTTATTAGTCATTCTGCTAGCCAGAGGTGGATAGTTCAGGTTCAGAAAGTTAAAATCCAGAGCAAAATTCTGTTTCAGTTGCCTGGTGGTTAAAATAATTTTGATCTTGAATTTTACTTTCTGGACCGGAATTTCCACCTCTGCTGTTATTTGTGAGACAAAGGCCTGCTGTCTTTAACTAGAGTATGTAATCTAGCTAATGGAGGACTCATTTTGACCATTATTTCAATTTGCACAGTTTATTAACTTTAATGTCTTATAGGTCCACTCAGTAAAGATTCATTCACATAACACCAAGGTGCTTCATTTCTGAAATGAATACTAAACCATTTAACTGTAAGTGTCATGCAATCTCTCTATACAAAAATTATATACTGCCACAAGTATGTTGTGTAAGAGAGGTCTCAATTTAAATATACACATATATAACAAGCCTTTAATGTTTTCCCCACTAAATAAAATCTAGAGCCTGATTGCTTTGCATAGCTAAATAAAAATCTTGACATCATGAACATCACTGCCAGCTATGTTGGCGAGAAACTCTATGTCAGTATATCCTAATCAACAGTTGTTCCTGGAACACCACAGGACCCAGTGTGCACACAATAAAATTCACAGAAGCCAAATGGGGCATTATAGAAGTGGAATGTGGCATTTGCATTGTCGACATAATGGAGAGCTGTAGCAGTAATTCATACCTACACAATCAACCAAACATCTCATTGGCCCACAATTCTACATGGACCAACCCACACCCACTAAGTCACCATCCTCCCAGAAGTGCATTGTAATTAACATATCAATAGATCAGTGGCAGGAGATGAATGGGAGAGAGCACCTTGAGACCCAATTAAGTCCTGTGTTAGTGGGTGGTACACATGATACTTGATACGCTTATCTCACTTGGAGTCTCTTACCATATTATCTTTGTGCTCAGTTTTCAAACGACCCCAAATAAACTAAAAGCATGGCTGCAAAGGCATGGATTACAAGAAGAATACAGCATTCAAAATGAAATGGACAAACACTATGTTTGTGCAATATTTTGTTAAACACCTGCCTACATTAGTGATCAAAAACACCTTAATATCTGATATCCTTGCAGCGGATAAAGTTGTCCAAAGTAAAAGCTAGAGGAAGGACATGGCTGGATTCTATATCCTTTTTACTCGTGAAAACTTGGAAATGAGGAGTGCTGTGCACATAAAAGAGACTAGAAAAGTCATCTGTTGATCAATGCATAAAATTCATAGATTTCCTCCTCCCAGGACAAGGAATGCTGAATTTCTAATGGGACAAGGTCAGGATTGATCAGGAGCTGGATGTGTCTGTTTAATGAGGGCCCAGGAAGTGCCTTATCGAGTACGCAGCAAAGGCGGCGCTGCGCTGATGGCCAATGGTGACATCATGCTTGAACAGGGCCTTCTGATCTATATGGACCCCAAACTCTCCAAAGGTCCTGACAGCAAAACAGGAAAGGACACTGGGTACCAGGGATGGAGTGACTGGCTCTGCCTTGATGGCAAATGTGCAGTTTGCGACTGGTGGTATTAGATTGCCGAAGGCCAGTCCAGCTTGTTTGGACTGTTGGAAAAACAGATAAGGGGTATTTCCTGTAATATGTGGCATACTAGAATGCAAAGGGCAAAGGCAGTATTATCTGCTACCTGTCATCTAAGACAAAAATATTTAAATATTTCAGACTTAAGACCTAGTACTAAGTATCATATAGAGAGATTAAACTAAAGGCTAAGGGGATATTTAGCTTTCTGTGCTTAGCAGGCTACCAGACTAAAAGATCTGTCCCACGCAGTCCAATCACATAAGCTGATTAACATAACTAAAAAAAACAAAAAAACACGTAAAGTCCTGGGTAATTTAATTTTTGGGAGATCAAAGGGAAATGGCAAAACATTAGACACAGTGAGGCTTCCATTTTACTGGCAATGCGGCCGACTTGCTTTCAGTCTTGTGAGCCAAATTGCCCTCTGTATTCATTAGCACGGACTTTGCGACAGCGACACCCGGATGATGAAATGGACCATTAGGAAGCATTCCCAATTAGGCCTGGCGGACAGTTGACTCAGAACATATTAATTGTTTAACTGCTAGCATTGATCTGTTTGTCAGTCTAATTGCTGTAACAATACACGCAAGGAATATAGTGCCCCCCCATGGGGGAATGCCAGAGAGGACCAGGAGAACAATCTGATTGGTTAAACTCTAAAAGCAAACAAGCACATCTAAAATTTAAACCAGCCTCTACATGCGTCTGACTGAACCCCTAGATGTTCTGTTTTATCTGAGGTTGAAGATCTCCCTTCCTGGCTTCATGAGCGACAAACATACCACGCCTGAGATTTCAGCACGCCACATCTGCCCAGTGCAGGCAGTTGAACTAATCACAGCCTTCACCTAAGTGGCCTGGTTGACTCAACGAGACTATAGGGATAAATGTTTGCTTTTTCTCCGCCAAAAAACAGTGTAACACTTTGGTTGGAGGTTCTGTCGGCTGCGGTTTTAAATGATACATTACAGTCGCACTGAGTGGGTCTGATTGCCTTTAATGGAAAGCACCCTGAAAAATTAGCTTTTGCTCTAAAAATGAATCCCTACTTAATGTACTGGCCTGGGTCTACTGTAAATCCAAGGTTACTTTTCCTACTGTTAACATTATTTGCTAAAATATTTAAACCCAAGTAAAGAAACATATCAGTCCATGTATCTTCTGACCACAGGGAAAAAGAAAAAGACAAAATTTGTTTCACGTAACGCCACCGAGCTCCTTGATATTCTTGCAAATACAGCAAAAGGGCACGAGGATTTCCATGTAACACTCATACTGCAATTTCCCAACCAATAGTGTCATTATGACGTACGACATAATGCATAATGTATAAGCTGCATTTTTAAAAAACAGCACGAGACTCACGATGAGAGGCTTGCAAAAATAGTCAACCAACTATTTTTATTAGCTGCTCAAAAATAAGATATAGCATAGAACTGAACGACTACAGCAGAAATAACATCTTTATTTTATATACAAAACTGCTGGATGTCAGAATGTGACTAGTTTGGAGCAAAAGTAATAACTGACTGCTTACTTGCGCCTTAAGACTTGATACGGTCAGGAATGAGAATAAGTACCAGACAGCTATTTCACATTAAGCGTGAGAGAGACAGCTGGGATTCTCACCCACATCCTTAAGTTTGACATAATTATGGCACATCCCACAAATCTTAATTTTATGAGCAGGTGGCAAATCAATGCAGGAATAGCAGCGTTTCTTTTATTTGTCAGCCATAATTACATATTGGTTTCGGTGTCATGCTGATGTATTCTCTAAATCAGATGTCCTTATTTTCTTAGCACTAATATTTTATTTTTATATCGCCCCTGTTAATCTAAGCAGGCCCCTGCACCCACCCTGTCCTCCTGCTAACAGATTTAATATCATTTCCTATATCCGGGTAAGCGTCATCAACCGTAGAGGTGAAAAATGTAATTGCTTGGGAAGATTCTACTGTGATAAAAATGTAGAAGCCCTGATATACTGTTACACCCAAGCGAGCCTTTCCAGTCTGTCCCTGATAGCGTGATTTCCAGTGGGAAGTCTTGTGTCACAGGCATGATCTATCAGTCACAGTATCGTCATAGTCAGGTATTTCATACCTTATGAATAGTAGAACAAAAATTGCAGAGGAATTATTGGTAAACTGGAACTCATTACACAAAATGAAATTACTTGTGAGTTTGCAGGTAAATCAGAACAGGTCAATAACACTGACTTCAGAAATATGCATTTTTTGAAGTTTAAAACAAAAATCTCTTCTTAACAGCGGATATCCTTGAACTCTAAATATAATTCATTGCAAAATGAAATGTGCAATAATAATCATTTTATCTTTATTATTTTGTTTTGTTAGTCATTGGAAGCCAAAATTGTAATTGAAATTCAAATTTGATTAATACGATATAGTACAAAGGCCCCACCTATTCATCTGCAGACCACTTGTCTTGGTCAGGGTGGCAAGGAGCCTATCCCAGGGTGCATAGGGCACCGAGCTGAGGTTCACCCTGACCAGGATGCCAGTCCACCACAGAGCACATACACACAATCAATAAAAACTCTTTGGGCAATTTAGACATACCAGTTACTTATTAATAGCTGCCCTAACTGCATTTCTTTGGACTGCGAGAAGAAACGTGTTCAGCCTGAAGAGAACATGCATCATCACCCCCTCATAAGTGTACTATCATACTGAAGAGAACATGCATCATCACCCCCTCATAAGGGTACTATCATACTGAAGAGAACATGCATCACCCCCTCATAAGGGTACTATCATACTGAAGAGTTTGCAAGTATTAACAATGCCAGTACAATGGTATTATTTTACAGTAAACCAAAACCATTGACAACACCATCATTCCAATATGGACCTAAATTAAAGTAATCTTTAGAGAAATATACAAATATACAGTGTGTATTAACTGTGTTATTGGACGCATTTGAGATCTTTAACTAAACAGGTCTTATTCAATCAGGTTATTCAATCTGAATAACGATAGTTAAGAAAGTGAAAAATTGCTCTGTTTGCTGTGAACCACACATTCTATATCTAGTAATTTGCTCTAAAATACCACTGGGCATAACAAAACAATGTCCTCTCACAGTAATATTATATTAAGTATTCCCCAATGGCTTGCAGAGATCTATCGAAAATATTGTCAAGGTAAAAGTAGCAACCCACTCAACAACTACAGACAATAACAAGAAACAATCAATATCACCCACATCAAGTTCTGGCTCACAACCTTCAAAAGGTTCTTGCCCAACCAGAAAAGTCAGAAATAAGTATCAGACCCCATAATTATGAGCTCAGCGGACCAATAGAATAATGTAAACAATGCAGAGAATCCGGTAGCCGGTTGCCACCCAGACTGTTGCGTACCCAGAGTGCAGCAGGGAGGTGGATCAGTGATGGTTTTGGCTGCAATATCATGGCATTCACTAGGCCACTACTTGTTCTAGGTGGCCATGTCACTGCCAAGGACTACTGAGCCATTCTGGAGGACCATGGTCATCCAACAGTTCAAACACTGTACCCTGAAGGTGGTGCCGCGTATCGGGATGATAATGCGCCAATACATAAAGAACACTGGTGACAGAGCGGTTTATTGAACACAAAACTGAAGTTGAACATGAAACTCCCATAGCCTATACAGTCACCAGGCGTGAGATATTATTGAGCCACTTTGGGGTGTTTCGGTGAAGCGAGTTTGGAAATGTTTTCTTCCCTCAGCACCATATACAGTAGTAACCTGGTTACTGTTATGCAGGAAGAATGACACAAAGTCCCTCTGGCCACCATACTGGACTTGTATGTCATTCCCAAGACAAATGTATGCTGTACTGGCTGCAAAAAGAAGTCCTACACCAAACTAATACATTATTGTGGTCTAAAACCAGGTGATTCATTTCATTGTCCAATCCCTGTATATATGCAGAACAAGTAAAACGATTAGAGTAGCAGTATTTTCATACGAGTACAAGGGTTAATTCACTTAGATAATAATAGTGAAGATACCATTGCATATCTAGTTTGACTACCTGCTGATGAGTAAAATCTGCTGCTTCTATCACAGCCTGTACTATCTATCCTGCACAAAATTCAAAACACTACATTAACACACGGCCAAGGGTTATTTTCCAATGATGAGAGCACTTCTCATGAGAAAGTCAATTTCGTTTTGGCTACGAGAGACCCTTTACATAAAATGATGAATTGAACACACAATTGATCTGAGAAAAGCATCTGGGAATAACGAACCTATACATTAATCTCATTCACAATACACAAATGTGTGAAAATGCTGTTAAGTACAGGCAGTCCCCACGTTAAGAACAGCTGACTAACTTAATTCATACTTGTGAATAGACTGCCATAAAGCCTATATTTCTGTCAAATACAATGATTCCTAATAACGAACACATACACTACTTTGTGATGCTCATGAAAACATTGCGTGGCCTCAGTGGTCCGTCAGCTTTAAATACAGTACTATCGTGACCCGCGCGTCCAGTCATCGTGTGTGACACGCCCCCTCATTACCCAGGTGTATTACCCTGATTGTACTCACCTGTTACCTGTTATTTTCTGCTCGTCTCGTGTATTTAGTCCGCGTCTGTGTCAGTATTCGCTAGATCCATCGTTAATGTTTGTCGCCGTGTGCTTCCCAGTCTGCCTGTCATCCTTAATAAACCCCCTTTCCCTACATCAACGGCTTGCTTGCCTGCTTCCTTGCTCACCCGCCCACCGACCCGGTCACAAGTACAGTACTGTATTTATATTATTATGTTATTGTATTACTGTAATTATCATATTACTATTATGTGTCATATTATTTATAACTTAACTACAAATTCGACTTAAAGACAAACTTAGGGAACGAAACTCGTCTGTAACCTGAGGACTGCCTGTGTAGAATTTATTTTTTTCACTAAAACTATTGTATTCATAGCTGAATACAGTATGAAATGTCTCAAAGTGATTATAGTGTTACATTTTATAGAAAAATAAAAAGAAAAAACTTTAATTTTTCGGTAGCAGGTGGCTCAGTGTGAGTAGATTTTCATCACACCCTCAATGTTAGGGGTTAAAATCCAGCCTCTCCTCTACTGTGTGTTCCCTCCCACAGTCCAAGTGGTATTAAGCTGATTGGACTCTTTGAATTGCCTACAATGTGTGAGCTTTACAACCAGCTTCCTGGTGGTAGATGTACCTCAGTCTTTTGCATTTCGCTGCCTGATATAATCCTTGTGAATATAAGCAATTAGACAATGGGTAGATTTGTTAGCACTTTACCAAATTCACTGGTGGATCTACTGGGGTGGCACATGGTGGCATTTGCCACCATAAGAAAATTTAAGTTTTGAGTGATGTTACTATTATATAAATCAAACTCAACATAATTAATAAGTTTCCTAAGAGTTATCCTGAGGATATTTGACACATCAAATATAATCTTCCAGTACCATGTGTCACGTACGGCTGGCAAGGCGAGCGGGCAAGGAAGGGAGAGGAGCCAGGAGGACGAGGAAACGGGGGTTTAAT